>VZRQ01009099.1:0-122336 GCA_013397975.1 Machaerirhynchus nigripectus
TTTAGTAACAAAAGGGATGGGGAGATACAACGCCAGGTATAGGTCTGCCAAACCCAACACTCGCTGAATCACATTGCTGCTCTCCATGGCCAACACTGACAAAAGCCTGGGCTGAGGCACAGGGGAAGCAAAGCAGCAGCGAGGGCATAGTCCAGTGCAAGGACAAATGACACAGTTTTGTGTTCTGCTTTAATAATGGCAGACATTTGAAAGGCTTGTGTCATTTTGTCCGAGTGTTTGTGGGATTTCTTCTTTCTTCCTGAGATTCTCCACGGAGACTTCTCCATTTGAAATTGCAGCACAAAGGTGTTTTTCAGCATGAACCCTTGTTACAAATGCAGGAGTTGGGGATTGCAGGAGCTGATTTACAGTTACAGGGTATGAAAGTTATTGCAAGGTAAGTAGAAAAGGACATGGAAAAAAACCCACTTGTATGGTTTCCTGATCTGATAAGGCAGGCTAGAGGTATAGCATTGTAGAAGATGTGGACATACAAGGGAACTTGGTTCCTGTGTGAGAGCAGACATGCAAAAAATTTTGTGGTCTGTAATAAGAAGTTACGGAAATATGACTGAAGAGTTTGGCTGGAGAAAGAGACCAAAAAAGTTTTATTTGTCATGGGCAAAAGTTAACGTGGATTTGTTGTGGCAATTTAGTGACTGCAAAGTGTCAGTGACTGTTTAGAAAATTATTTTGGTGAAATCTTCAATTGCATTCTCAAGATTATTCAAAACGAGGAATTACTATGCTTGTCTTGAAGTCTGAAGGATCTTTTTCCACCTTTGCCAGATCCTGCTCTTACTTAACATCAGGGGATGTTAAGGAGAGTGACAGCAGGAAGAATACTAGGGAAAGGAAAAGTCAGATAAAATGAGTTTCTATTTTTCACTCTGCTGTTAACATTGAAACTTTTGACAGTTCCTTTAATCTGTCTTTTCTGCTTCATGCATAGGTAGAACTGGAAAAGTAGAGCTTTTCTCAGGAGTACTTTCCATGTGAAATTATAATATTTTCCGTGAGAAAAGGATGAAAACATGAAAAAGGGCTTTTTCTTTTGCCACATTCACAAACTTTCACTGTCCTCCAGCTTTTGTCGAGCTAAGAAATAGTAAGAGAATGTGAAGAAGAGGAGAAAAATACATTTCTTTTTTAAAAATAACACCTTCCCTTTTCCATACTTGACAATGATTTCTGAACACAACACTTTCTCTTAAAATGTAGCACTTCTAATCCTTTCCTACTGTTTCACAGCTGGTGAGGCTATGGGTGAAATCCATGTGCACATAATTCTTAATTCTGCAACAGAAATCTTTGGCAAAGATCTTCCTGACACTTTAAAATTTTTTTTCTTTCCATTTTTATAAGCCATGCCTCTGCCTGCTTTTCCTTTAGAACAGGTTTTTGGTTCAGTTACACTAGGAAATGAAGAGTATGTTGGAGAAATGTTAACTGTCTCTCATTGTGAGTGTGATAATGTTCCCTGAGGGCTCCTATAGGAGGCTTATTGCTTATAAAAATTCTTTCACCCTGCAGCAAAAGAATTAACCTCAGAAGCCCAATAACCACAGGATCAGGAAGTCAACTCATTGAACATAAAGCACTGAAGAGCAAAAGCTGATACTAGCAGTAAGATATATCTTACAGGGTATACTTGGACCCCCACTCCATCATAGACACAATTTGGGTGCCAGAGTTCAGAAAAGCAGACCATCTCCAAGTCCTAAGACTGATTCGATCCCAAGACACTAGTTAAAAACAAACAAGCAAACAAAACCCCAAACAAACCACCTCCTTTAAGCACATAAAGTGCATGGTCCCCAGCCAGACTTTTCCCATGGCTGCCTTGCAAAGAGACCCAGTGACACCCAGCGTGGTGTCTCCTCTGCCCTGAAGCTGGGAGGAGGTATCAACCACCTGACCTTGATTCTACCACCTCACTGGGTGGATGAGAAGCAGGGTAAATCCTCTGCTTTGGGGTGCCCGTGCCTGGCCATCATGCTTCCAGCCGGACCAGGGCTTTCCATTGAAATGAAGAGCACATCACATCCTGTGAAGCTGGGACTGTGCATGGCACTGTGGCTGTGAGAACAAGTGCTGACCTGTGCCTGCACCTGGGCACACCAGGGCTGCCCATGGCCTTCCTGAATCCTACAGCTCTCTCCAAATCAGGGCTACAATCTGTGTATCTAGTTTAAGTTTCCTTATTGAATCTAACACATCAAATGTGTGAAGATACCACCAACAAATGCTGTTTTAAACATCCTACACCATATGTTGACAGAGCATTTTGGCTCTGACCAAGTGGCTTGGCTAAACAAATGTTAGGAAATATGTTAGAAGAATGACTCCTTTTGCCTATCCAAACAAAACAGAGCTGGCAAGTGAATATCTTTCATCTAGACTGGGTTTTACATAATTGTTTCAATATTCCATTTTAATATGCCTGTGTATCTGTGGATGAATTTTGATTGCTCTCAAGTGAAATATTGTGAATCAAATCATGATGACAGAATCTTGACTATTTAATTAATGTGTTAGTATGTGATTGTAATTCTTGATTCCTACAAATGACTAAATTAACAACTTCATTTAACTATGCTGTTCTCAGTGGAAAAGAGCACACTTAAATGCCCCATGGTGCTATTTACACCTGCTTAATTACTTTTATTTACAAATTGTCTAAATTACGTTGCCATAGAGGAGGACAGGGACCACAATCCATGAATAGAATTAAAACTTCAGACTTCAAATGCCAGTTTGGTACACTACCTTTGTCAGAGGTGATTCAGAAGCTATTCATATGAGGAATAATCCATGGCTATTCATCTGGCTGTCTTGAACCTACAGACACCTCAGTTTAGATTAAAATTTTCATTTTATGTTATGTCAATAGAGAAAGAGGGAATGGTGGTGTTGTTGTTGAGGTTTTTTGTTTGTTTGTTTTTTGTGAGCAGGTGGCATTGGAAAAGTGGATCCTCTGTCATCTTTGGAAGTGGCACGTGCCCCATGGTAAAACCACTCCTGCCATGCATCTCCAAACCCAGTGCTGAAACGTGTAACCTGTTCTATTTGTCAGTGCTCTTATTTAGATAAGGACTTAAGCTGAATATATTTTGGAGCTGGATTTTAAGTTCCTGAGTGACTCCTGTTTGTACAGTGGGCCAAGCCAAACTGTAACCCTATGCTGCTGAATGCCGTGCTGGGATTCAAACTTCATGACTAAGTCTGTGACCCGGTAGCTCTGCTGGTCTGCCCTGATCCCTTTTCAGTGCTGGGTACCAAGATTAGATCCTATTCATTGCCTATGGAAACCAGGGCTCACAGACTCATGGCCTTTGAAAGCCAGTAAGTTTCTGTCTGTTTCAGAGAGTGCAGCAGTTTTGAACGAGGTGTTTTGAAGAATTCGCTCTGAAGTTCATGGCATGTTTTGTCAGAGACTGAACTCCCCCCTGACATTGGGAGGAAGAACTGGGCATTATTTCAGTGGGAAAAATGAAAAACATACGTCAGTATTACATGGATGTTTTCATGTGATATATTAATTCTGGAATTGGGCTATAGGGATATAAGGGACAGACCAAATACGATACAAAAATAAAACACTGGTGTGTATACATAGAAAGTAAAATTTTATTAGCAAGTCTCCGGACAATTTATTAGTAGTTGTTGTATTAAGTACCCCAAATCATCAGTTTCCTTCTTCTTTCCTCTGGCAATTCTCAAGTGTTTCCTAATGCCCTATTTGTAAAAGAGTGAAGAACATTGAACAGACATGTTTCAATAATCTTGATGACAACCAGAGAAGTTCTTTAAAGTCAGAAGTAGAAGAATAGCTATCCTTTTATGCCTTCTCCTTAGAAACTATATATTAAAAAGTACAGCTCCTCTTCATGGTACTTTAAGAGCAATTATATTCTGTAAATGTATTCCAAGACAAAATTGAAGTTCACATATATTTTAAAGATTTTATGGAGTCCTTGGTGAGAATACTATTTTATTGATTGAAATCCTCACAGACATGGAAATAAAATTATTAGTCTCATTAAAAGAGCAAATTGATTTCTAACATTGTTTTCTATTTGTCAAAACAGAATGTATGTTCATATAATAAAATCACATAAGAAATGAAATGTAGTAGTGACCAAAAAAATCTTGTACCTTCATAGCTATTTCTTTATATGAGGAGATGTTTGATATAGGCTGCATGGCTTTCCCTTTTTTCCACTCTGGTGAACAATCAAAGCAATAACATCCTCTGTGCAAATTGAAAAAATTAGTAGAACAATCAACTCTGAGATAACTAAGTGGCATTTCTTCAGATGAAACAAATATTAAAAGCATAACTTTATTCTCTAAAAATAGCTAATCAATAGATGATAAGTTTATGAAATGGTGGAGATTATTAAAACCAGTGTGTTAGTCTGCAATCCTCACAGCTGGAGGCAGCTCCTCCTGCTCTGCTCTCCTCCCTCCAGGACTGTTAACAGTGCAAGTTGCTGGGTGCATGCTGAACAGGTGATAACAGCGTTACTGATGTTTAGAGCTCGTGCAAGATGATGAAGCATTCGGAGCCTTTTCCGTTCCTTAATTTATCTTTGCAGCAACCCCTGAGGGAGTTAGAAAAGTGCTACTATCTTTATTTTCCAGCCAAGAAACTGAGGGAGCAGGGTACTGAAGTGTAAGTGCAGGCAACCCCTGGGAGAGAGGAGGTGCCATCCCAGGGAGACAGTCCAGTGTGCAAGAGTGGTGCCCAAGAGCACCCAGCAGCAGCTCAGGCATCTGGTTCATACTTGTTTTGCCCTGAAATCACAGACTCAAAGAATGGTTTGGGTTGGAAGGGATCTTAAAATCATCCAGTTCCAACCTCCCTGCCATGGGCAGTGACACCTTCCACTACACCAGGTTGTTCAGAGCCCCATCCAAGTTGGCCTTGAACATTTCAGGGATGGGGCATCCACAGTTTCTCTGGGCAGCCTGTTACAGTGCCTCACCACCCTCACAGTTCAGAATTTCTTCCTAATATCTAATCTAAACCTACTCTCAGTTTGAAGCCACTACCCCTTGTTCTATTGCTACATGCCCTTGTAAAAAGTCCCTGTACAGCTTCCTTGTAGAATCCCTTCAGGTCCTTGGAAGACAAAAATGCAGAAAGCTTTCTCCTTTTGCAGTTCTTTAAAGTTAAGCCTGACTATCTCTGTCCCAGGCTCCAGCTCTTAGATAATTAAGCAGGTTTTAAAGGCCCAAGCAAGACTTGAGGTGAAGTTGTTTAGAGGATGAATTAGGTAAAGGGAATTGGGAAAGGAACGGAAGGGAAATGGAAAGGGAAGGAAAGGGAGGGGAAGGGAATGGGGAAATAACTATCTCAAGATCTTGTACAAAAAGTCTGAATAAATAAAAAAGACTCCACATATATATCCATGGAACTCTTCTATTTAGTTTTGGGAACTGTGAAGGTCCAGGTCCTGTCCCTGTGCCCTTTGAGCCTGGCCTAGCAGCAGTTTTTATACTGATCACTCCAGAAGTGCTCCTCTACTGGAGCATGAAACTGCATGTTGTAAGTGATACTGTGCCCAGTCCTGCAAAGAACTTGAGGTCTCACAAGGTAAAACAGGTGAAGGAAGTACAGTGTTCCTGATTTTGCTTTTTGAAGGCAGTCAGGAAGTTAGAGGACATCTTCCACTTTTGTTAAAATCATTTACCATGGATCTTAATTCCTTGTATGTACCTAAACACCCAAATTCTATTCCTTTTCTTTTATTAAGAGAAGATTTTTCCCCATGGAAGAACATATGAAGCAATAATTAGCTTTCAAGGTTCGTTAAGTGCTGAGCTTCTGTCAAAAATAATCACACGTCATTTCTTAAAAACAGTTTAACAATAATGAAACTACTTTAGTCCAGCTATTAACTACATTTTAAACAGCTTTTTAAAAGTTATAAATAACTTAAAGCCAGCCAAGTGACTGCAGAAAATGGGAGCAGAAATCAGAATAAGGCCATTGTCTTTCACATATCACTGTAGAAGAGTCAAGTTGCAACTGTTAAAATTCACATCCTAAATTCAAGCGTGACAGGCTTCTTTAGTTTCACGGGTTTCTAGTAACTTTAAAAAGGGCTAGCTTTTCTGACTAAGTTAGATTTAAAACAACCATCTAATTTCACTTATTTGCCAATCATATTTCATTACCAAAAAAAAGAGAGAGAGAAAGACCAAGCTGATAAATACCAATTGGCTATCCCAATTTTAGAACTTTTGTTACCAATTCCTGTTCAATGGCAAGATTATTTTGGCCCATTCAGGTGTACATACCCATCCTCACAAAGAAGTAAAAACTGGTGTTGCTGTTAATACCTTTACAGTGTTGCTTTTGTACCAATGACTCCTCCTACACAGCAAATACACAGATTGTGCTCACTGTGGCACAGAAACAGCACACTTGTAGGAGGGAACACTGGGCCCAGATCAGCTCTGCAATCCTGTGGCAAACCGAGAGTAATTGCTTTTCAGTATCAGTCTTTAACTTACCTTTTTTTTCCTGGACCCTTAGTATTAATAAGACATTTTAGTAACCATTAGGTAGCATTTAATTAGTCAGTAGTATATTTAGATGCAGCTGGAGTCAACTGAAGACAGACTAAGCCTTGCACCTGAGACAGCCTGAGAGGTACAATCATAGAATGGTTTGGGTTGGAAGGGACATTTGAAGGTCACCTAGTCCAGCTCTCCTGCACTGAGCAGGAACATTTTCAACTAGATCTGGTGGCTCAGAGCCTGGTTTACTTGACCGTGAATCATTCCATGGATGGGGCATCCACAATTTCTCTGGGTAACTTGTGCCAGAGTTATATTATCCTTATTGTAAAAAAAAATATTCTTACATCTAGTCTAAATCTGCTCTCTTTTAGTTTAAAACCTTTACACCTCATCCTATTGCAACAGACTCTGCTAAAAACCTTGACCCCATCTTTCTTATAAGTATACCTCTTTCAGGTGTACTGGAAAGCCACAATTAGGTCTCTGCAGAGTCTTTTCCAGGCGGAACAAACCCAGTTCTCTCAGCCTTTCCTCATAGGACATGTACTCCATCCCTCTCATCATCTTGGTGGCTTCCTCTGGACTCCCTCCAACAGGTCCATGTCCTTCCTGTGCTGGGACCCCAGAGCTGGATGCAGCCCTGCAGGTGGAGTCTCAGCAGAGCAGAGCAGAGAGGCAGAATCCCCTCCCTCACCTGCTGCCCACGCTGCTTTGGATGCAGCCCAGGACGTGTTTGGCTTTCTGGGCTGCAGAGGAACGTGGCTGGGTCATGTCCAGCCTCTCATCCACCAGCACCTCCAAGTCCTTCTCTGTAGGGTTGTTCTCAATGAATTCTCCCAGTATTCAAGAAACATTATCTTATGATTCACTTCATCCTTTTTTAAAGTAATTCTATTGATAGATTTTTACATGCCACTTGATTGCTGTGCTGTTAAATTTCCCATTTGCAAAACTACTGAATTTTCCTGGTTACTGCTCTATAAAACAAACAAGATGATGTTTTCTTCCTATACATGCTATTACAAAAATTTATTTTATCTCAGTGAAACTTCCAATGCCTCCTTCTGCATTGTAATTATTGTAACTGTAAATGAAGGAGCAATTCAATCAGGAATACCTAACTACTCACCCCAATGACTGAAAAAGTGAAATGAAACAGTAGACCAAGTTAAAGGAGAAGATCCTGTCTTGAGACCTCACCTGGACATCACCAGATGGCTCTAGGACATCACCTGATGGTTTTACAAAAAGGAATTTTCCCTAGAGAAAAAGGATGGGAATCATTCAGTTGTGCAGCCAACCTACTTCCTGGCATATTATTAAATAATTTATTGCCATGAGTAAAGGCAATTAGCAGGAATGGAAATTTTGACTCAGTTGTAGGAAGAAAGACTATTTCAGCAGAGGAGGGGGCATATTTTTCATTCATGCCCTGGACATGGATTATTGAAAAAATTATTCAAAATCAGACTCATTTGAGAAGCAGCAGTTTGCAAATTCTACAGTGCCAGCTCGGGTCTGACAGAGCCACTGGTGGTGCTCAGCTCTGCCCCGACTGTGCTCTGCTTCCTTTTAAGCTGTCTGATACCTCCTCGTTGCAAAGGCTGTGGGCAAGAGGCTGAGCACCAGCAATGGTTGGTGGTTGGACTGGGCAGACTTTGGCACCCTCGCAGACACTTGGGACATGAATTTGCATCACACAACGGGGCTTTGTCTCCTTCAAACTTCCAGGCTCTTCAGCCTTTCACTTGGGGTTACAGCTGCAGGCAACATCAATCCTCAGGCAGGAACAGGCAGAATAAAATTATCTTTTTCTTTTAAGTTTACAGGAAAGTGAAGTTCTTACCTTCTGTGATTAGCATTGTAGAGGCTGCAGATGTGAACAGTTTTACAAGACACTTTCTAGCACTGTGATTTTGACTTCAGAGCTCACTTGGCACTTGGTGTCTGCATGTGATTTGCAGCTTCAGATGTACTTAAAAAGGAATGAGATTTATAATAATTGGCACAGAGGCATTTTTGTCTCTACTGAGATGTTCTTTCTTGGCAGCTGAGCTGGTCACCTGCAGCACACCTATGTGAGGAGACATTAACAAACTGCAGCTTCATCACCTTTATGAAGACTGGGCAGGAATGTGGCCATTCCCAGAAAAGCAAGTTCTTCCTTTTTCCATATTCACATGATACTTTCTAAATTCGGAAAATATTTAGTTCATAGTCCATTATGAATATCTTAGACAGTCAAATCATGAAATATTTGTGTGTATCTTGAGGGTGCTGATGTATAGCACTGATTTTAACTGGTCCAACCCTACTGAAGTCTTGGGAAACAAACTCTTTTTGTCACTGGGGCTTCATCTTGTCACCAAGGCATTATTTTTCTGCCTTGTGATCTGCCAGCTAAGGACAGAAAAATATTGTGCACATAGTCCCTGCCAAATGACTCCTCAGCTCACTACCAGATCTTGTCCCCCCGTTCTCCACACCGTGTGACTGGCCTTTCAGTCCAAGGCTCTCCTCTTGAGAGAGTTTCTACACTTCCTAATACCACATGAAACAGAGCCAGGGATGGTTTGGGTTCACAGTGACTGAGCCCACACATTATCTTCCCGTACTGTCCTGGCAGGTCTCAGAAATTCACGCACCCCAAATCTCTATCAGGCTGTGACTTACTCATTGCACCAAATACTCTCAGTGTCACAGCATGAACCACTCCACTTTCCCAGGCCATGACAACACCTTCACATTTTTTCAAGTTATTGAAATTAAAAAATTGCAGAAAGCCACAGTAATGTTTCATGTCCCTCTGCCCAGACAAGACCCAAGGTGGGTGCTCTGCTCTGTGAATAGAGCCATTTGCTGTATGAGGGGGTGGTGTGCAATGCAAATAGTTGTTGAATGATGATGCTTCCTCCTTAGCTTTTTAAAGCATTGTATAATTACCCAGGACATACTGATAAATGGAGACCCAGTTTATTCAGCAACTACTTAAAATGGGATGTTTTTAAAAGAACAAACATATTATGCATCTTGGTGACAAGAAGAAGTCAGAGGCTCAGTGGCAAGTAATTTCAAATGACCTGCAAGAGCTCTAGCATTAAATGGACAAGTGTGTAAAGCACAGCTTTAAAACTCATTCTCAATTTATTCGATTCATAAGCATAACAAGAGGAAAATAAGCCCAAGAGGAGAAAATAGCAGAAGCTTGGACTAGGAGTACAGTATAATGCAAACTAAAAATACTTAATTTTAACTTATAATTAAGAGATGTACTCTAAAACTATACTATACACGGCATTGCTATTTATACAAAAAAATAGAAGCTGGAAATAAGTGGTTGCTGAATCATGCTGGCTTTGTTGGCTGCTCAGAAATCCTGTTGGTTGCTGAATGCTACGAGGAGCTTACCAGGCACCTTGGAAGTGTGAAGGAGGATTATTGCTGTAATTGCACAGCACAGGCAGAGCATGGCTCCAAAGAGACTTTGGGTCTCTTGAGACTTTATCATCATCATCTGCAATTCCAGAGCCTGGAATCAGAGACTGAATGAGGTGATTAATCCTGAGCCTGGAAATACTTGGGCTGTATCACATGTGCTTGCTCAGTTCTTATCCTTCTCTGTTTATTTTTGTATGCATAGTTATCTGTGCAGAGCTTTGCCCTAAGCATTGGTCTAGGGATGTTTTCATGTCAGATTGTATTTTATATAGACTCCAACTAAACTCCACTATTGCACAGAATAAAGAGTGAAGCAGTGGGTCTGCACTTCTAAATCCCAGGTGAACACAGGAAGAATTTAATTTCCTTTTAAATCTTACAAATAAGTCAGTCTCATGAAGTTTTGAAGACAGATGTACGTATTTAGGTAATTGAGGTAATATAGGCTTGAGGCAATCCGTTCTTGATCTCTTAGGCCTGTTTCAGGCAATTTAGGTTTTTAACTTATTTTTCAAGATATGTTTGCTCTGGAAAGTGCGTTGAATGTGTGGTCTGTGCGTCACCATTCCCATTTATGAAGTGAGACTCTGCAGACCTCAAGACCTGCTCTGCAAAGAAAGAGAGTCACCCCATGCTGTGCTGGTGCTTTCGGTTTTAGTTTGGTACAGAAATAAGACACATGAATAATAAACTAAGTTTTCTATATGCACATGAAATGCTCATGCTCTTCAGCCCTTTGCACACAGTTGGCCAATATTCAGAAAACTGTAACAAATTAGTAGCTCTTAACACTGGAGGTGTTATCAAGGAGTTAATTCCTCTTAAACAGTGACATCTCTTTTTATTCATGTATCTCAGGCATTTGGGACTCTGATTAGGGATGTACCTAACAAGCAGGACAATGACCCCAAGCAGCTCACACTGGTGTATCCATACAGTTATGACCCTGGATCTTCTCAGTAGTACTAATTTCTGGAAGTAATCGTTAATTTCCTGTAGAGTTTTTTGCTCAAAAATGTCGTAAATTGAATTTGGCTTTTCTACTCTATACAAGCCACATTGTGCTGTACAGTGGTTGCCTATTCTGAAGAGACTCCGAATGGTCACAAGTCAGGCTGTTGATGCAAATATCTGATCCCACAGCCATTTTCATCACTGTTTGTAAAGCATAAAGCTGGATCAGTTAAATTTCATATATCCTGAATTTTAGTCCTGTTCCTACCTGTAACTCTCCAAATTTGGCCTTACCATTTGACAGCTATGTCAGTGTTCAGGTCTGCACACAAGAGCTGTCAAGTCACCTGCACAGATCCCTTCCTCCAGGGAGTTTAACTGATATATCCATCTACTGTTGAAATTATGGCAACTTTTTTCCCTCATACAGCTAGCATCCAAGTATATCTCTGTAATTCATGGTGTCAAATCCCTACCAATGTCCTGACACTCCCTGATCCAAAGGTGAAAGAGGCAGAGATCACTGGCTTAGTACCAAACTCTTTTCTTCCACACATCTTCTCAAAAATCTCAACAACGTTTTGTCTCTGCTTAAAAAACACTAGGATTTATGGCTCTTTCCAAAAGGAATTTAAAAACAGTTTATTGATCTTACTGTGTACTCACCAGTGATCACCTCTTAGCAGAGCATACACATTTCTAGGAAAATACAGGAGCTCACATTATGTACGACAAAGCAATTTGAAATAGGAAATAGACTGTACCCAATTGAAATTATAAAGATGTTTAGTCAGGAAGAATGTAATTACCTAAGATGAAATTTGGCCAGGAGATGAAAGCTAATCTTATTCTACCCAGTGGCTACTTAGCATCCTATCTTTATAGAGACATACAGAGAGATATGAAACTTAAATGAAAAATAGCTTATTATTCCCATCTCTCCCAGCATACACACACACACACACACACACACCACACACACACACACACACACAAAATTTACTCTTTAATATAAGAATTTACTCTTATTTACTTGGCAAAGTTGCTTTGTAATGTAAGATGGGGAAAGTTGCAAATATAAAATATATGACAGATACACCATTGAAGACTGAAAAGGCTGAAGAAGGAGCAAAATGCAGGAGATAATGCAGAACTGAGCTGCAGTCTGGTGGAGCTGTCAGTCACTGAATCCTCTGCTAGAAAAAAGATATCAACTCTTTACCCTCTCCTCATTTCCACAAGCATCTTTCTGCACCTTCTGACCCCTTTAATTTTCACAGACACTCTCCCAAAGCAGTGGAGTTTACCAGCTTACGACTACCCTCGTATGTACAAGTGACCGCTTGGCAGGAAAAGGGACTCCTCTAACCATGGACATGGACATCCTTCTGTTAATGCAGCCGAGGCTCACACCAAATCTTCTATTTCCTCTGCATTTAAAGCATTGCTTCCCATTGCATTTTCCCAAATGACTTGGGACTTTTTTGGATTTTGCTCCTCTCTACAGCAGTGAGTCCCTCAGTTACCTTACAGCATGGGATAACAACATGTACCTTGTTGTTAAAATGCAGTTCTAGCAATTACCCTTTCATTTTTAAAGTTTGCTGCAGTACTAGTCCAACTGAGTTTTTAGAAAAGAACATCCTTTTGTAATTGTGAAATAAATTTGTACAGGAAAACTCTTATATATGAGAAACTGTACTTACTCTATATTTCTGACTTCACAGCAGCCAGAATTAGGATGAAGAAAAGGACTAGACATCATATAAAACCATTTCCAGCCACAGCTAATATCACCTATCTTCTATTGTTGCATGGAAAAGCAGAAGTAGAAATATACAAAGAGAGTCCAAAATTTGAATAACAAATTGATTTTTCCTCAGATACTAAAGGTTACAACAAGGAATAGTGAGAGAATATCTTAGTGTTATACGGCGGTGTTACCTACGGCAACTGAGTGACTAAGATGCTTATTGTTATGTTAAGTAATCAAAAGTAGCTGCAGTCTTAAAAGAGTGGCAGATCAACCCTATTTAGGCACACTTTTTAAAATGGGCGTTCATCAGCTGTTTTCTTGTAGGAGGAATCAATTAGTAGCACCAAATTGTAGCACTCAGTGGTACATCAGCAAAAATAGATGAAGCGATAACAGCATCAGCAACTGTCATCTTCCTGGAGAAACAAAGGCAGGTTTTAGCATCTTCATGGGCTGCAAGGGACAGCGTGGGAAAGGAGTGATAAGTGTATTTTCCTATATGTCTTTTAGCCTTTTGGTAGTAACACAGGAGAACTGAAATCTGATAGTAAATGTAAAAGCACCACCGGTTTTCTCACTGATTACTGAGTTAAAGTTTTCTGCAGTTCTATCCGAGAATTGTCAAAGAAGCTTTGATTACCCAGTAAACGATATACTTAGCATGTCAGTAATAAAACCCTGGTTAATTAAGGTGGTGCCTCTTCCCCTCTTGACCTCACACCAGTAACTCTCTAAAGCCTTCACAGGTTTGAGCAGAGCACTGCCATAAGACCTTCCTTGTGTTATTGTACCACTGCTGCTGCATGGTGCAAGAACTTTCACCAAGGGGGAAGAGAATGGCACCCCAGGAGCCATCCCACACACCCAAATACCAACGGCTGCTCCAGGGAAAGGAACACACGTCTGTACCAGAAATTGTTCTTGACCTCTGCGAGGCTTTGTGGGAGGACCACCCTTGACATGACAGTCACTGGACACAGAGAAAGGACTATAGATGTGTAAGGTGATAACATGCCCTCATATCTGTTATTTACTTGCACCTAGTCATCTGTTCTGTGTGACATTCAGCCAGAGGTGAGCAGTAGAGCAGTGACAGGACAGACCATGTTCTCCAGGCATCTTACTGCACACGGCAAAAGTAGGCAGGGGGAAGGTTTTTCTCATGCGTCGCTCAATCCTATTGAAGACCTACTCAGCACAGGTGAGCCAGTGAATGTCAAATGCAGATTTTAATTTGGTAATTAATTAAAGTATCAGCTCATGATTTTCCACGCCATGTATTAAGTTGTTCGTCTTTGATACACAAAGGTGCTGTTGAAGTGCAAACCCGTTGCTGGGGTTAGAAAAGTTAGACTTAGAAAAGTTTAAGTCTCCTTATGAATAAGAATTATAACATGAGCCTGGCTTTTTTGCTGGGAAGGTTTTGGCATTACAAGTTCACATAGCTTATAAGTTCCTTAGACAGCTTCTGAAGTATGCAGTTTGGAAATTATTTGTTCTACAACTACCTGTGTTTTCACAGGGGAACGCCAGGTTTTTACGAGCTCTTGCTGGATACCGAGGCATGGTGGTAACGAGAGAGACTGGAGTGCAGCAGTGCCTCTGATAAAATCATATTGTCCTCACAGGTCTCTGGATTCAGGGAAGACTTCAACGGAGAATTATGAGGTGAGCTGCTGGGATGGGCACAGGAGAAAGTTACCAGAGGCTAAGCTTGATGCAAGTGTACCCCAACTTACCCATGCAGCAATGCATATCTGTATGAGCTCTTCCCCATGGTAATGTAAGGTAGATTATATTTGTTTTATGGAAGGATAAATAATGTCACATTTATCGTGAGACAAGACTATTACAAGGGCAGCTACTGAAAAAAAAAATCCACTTTTTAAAATGTTTATCCTGTTACTGAAAATGCTGCGATGCTAGTACAGGCAGCAAAGATAATTGAATATTTGTATTGTGTTTGTTTATCTAGCACAAACAAAATTGATAAAGCAAACTTGTGCCAGGAAGATGTCTTTGATTTGATAAATTATCCACAGAAACCTTGTTCTCTAAAGGTTGGCTGATCAATCAAGGCTTTCTGTGGTTTTTTACAATATCTGCTGTGCACAGATATCTACACAGTCACATAAGAGGTACCTCACTAGCCAAAGCATGCTTGCTCTTTGATGTTACTACTTTTCACAGACTCTTTTCCCAATTCCTCCATAACAGTTTAGAGCAATAATTGCTCTAACAGCAGTCTTCTTTGTTACCAGCTTTGCATTTTGTAATTTGTAATTAATTTGTAATTAATTTGCTATTGGTTCACATCAACACAGATGACAGCTATCTCTGTTCCCCAAGCTCTGTTCAAAGTTCAAGGCTGCAGTTCAGAGCCTCATCGCTTCCCTGGCAGGGGAGCTCCAGGCGCAGGGACCTCCACTGGGCTCTGCAGAGGCCTGGGATGTGTAACCACTTGAGAGATGAAGTCAGAGCTGGCAGGGGAATGTAGAGGGGCATATTCACAGCACCTTATAAGTACCTAAGTTAAGGGTATGTCTACCATGGCATCTTAAGTTCAAGAGAATGTAAGAAATTGAGAGGATTTGCTCTGAGGGTTCAGCTCCTGGTTCCCTGCAGATGCAGCGGGAAGGAAATCTGTGATCCCTAAATCAGGCTGTTGCCAGCTCTGTGGCAGATTGAGCTGTCCATGCTCCCTTGAGCTCAGACACTGAAGTGGTCGCAGCCTCAGAGAGCTGCCTGCAGATGGAAAGGTGTCTGTGTTCAGGCCAAGAGCTCTCCAACTCTTTTTTCTGTTTGCTTCAATCCTGTTTGTGAACTAGGAGCCTGAACTTTGCTGATGTGGATGTGACATATTTATAACTCATGAGACAAAATTTGAGGTGTCCCTGCATGGAAGCTCGCTTGAAGGAAACCCCCCAAACTCTTGGAAGGTGACAGATAGCAGCCCAAACTATCTTTTATTTTTTAACAGAAGACAGCTGCCAGGAGGAAAAGCTGATGTCCTGGGGACTGCAAATCACAAGCAGATGCATTGCTTCACTAATTGTCAACTGGTTCAACCTCTTCTGCTCATGTCTTAAGTGCCAGTAATGCCTTTGTAACCCAGACACCATAGGAAATGAATTTCTGCATAGCAAACAACTGGGAAAGTTTATCCAAATTTACTATAAGTCTCCAGCTGAGCTTTTGTTTTTTGACTACTCCTTTATCACACCCAGCACAATGGATTCATAGATAGGATGTGGTGAAACATTATATTCATCTGGGGCCTACACCATTCAGGTCTGAGCAGTTTATCTTAGTGACTAGGTTCTGTGCTGTGATTTGTATTGGCAAGACTGGACCAGAAATATGAGTCATGGTATGTAAAGCACAGTCTGCTTTAGTTACTGTAAGGTTGCATTTCTTGTGAGGCTCTCCAAAGGGTAGAAATTAGAAGTATAGTCTTATTAACATTGGTGACTGTACTTACAAAATTTGGAAATATAAATGTATGTACAGTACATACAAAGTATAGACAGGCTGAAAACCTGTAGATAGTGTAAATCCTGTTGTGGATTCCCAACTCCTTTCAATTATCTCCCCACAACTCAGCCATTTATAGCCATCCTTGTACTTCTTCTATAAGCAACCTCTTTGTAACAAGGAAATGGTACAAATCTCAGAGAATAAGGCAATAACCTTTTGACTTCAGTTATTTGAAAAATATTACAACAAATTAATTCTGTGTGCATGTTATCCATGTTGTGTTCTGGATGCTATGCTTGTCCTGTAGTAAATGTTCTGCAGGACTGAGACGGATTTTTCAAGAGTAGAAACATTAACTTTTTGATTGGGTGAGAGATTTTCAGAGGGTTAAAATTTCACTAAACCAGATAGATTATCTGCTGTTTCTCCTGAGCTGGGGTGGAAAGCTCACAGCATGGATGACATGATGTTTTTCTGTCTCACTGGGCAATGTTTTGTGCATTTACTGTACAGAATCCCTCTACAGGATGCTGCAGAGTCAGCCAGTGCCCCATTCTCATCCAAGTCCTGATAGTCACAGACATTTGTGAGTGACAAGTGAACTTGTTAAGCTCAGAAATAACACTACATTTTTGATTTAGTAAGTACTAAAATGATTAAAAGTACCCAAAAAAAAAATTCTTCCCTTCAGGAAGATAATTTCTAAGCAGCAATTAATTTTTGTATTTGCTTTACTGCATCCTCCTCTGCAGGAAGAGACCTAAAGGGCAGAAAAATGTATAAATTCTTACATGAAAAGACCCTTATTATTGCCTTAAAGGAAGAGTAATGGCAAACAGACTGTGACTTCTAATTTCTAAAATATAGATATTTCTTGAACGCAAGTAGGGATTTAAGACTTGGGATTTAAGTCTGTTGCCCTGTACCAGTCACCCATCTCAAATACTGCCACTGAATCCAGTAGGAATTTCCAAGACTTGCTCCAGGTTAGTTATAGTCAGAATGTCCTCTACAATAACTCTAAATTCTTTAAGCCTCTATTCGTTTTTTAGAAATGGTTTGGACTTGAGAAATTACTATTTGCAACCAGTGCATCCCTCAATTTCCCCTAGGGAAATGCTGAGATGTGCTCATGTGGGAACTACCTGTGCTTTGTTAGCATGTGGATTTTGTACAAGCAAGTACTGGAATTTATATTGCCCGTGTAAGCTAAAGAAGTAACACACATATTCTGAAATTTGTGGGACTGGGTCCCTAATCTGCATTCTTTTCCTTGTCATCTAGAGAGAAACAGTGCTGCAAGGAACCTGAGATTTTCCTGAGTATTTTAGATCAAACTTAGGGAAGAGAAAGATACTAAAATAAGTAACTGGATGTTATAACCAAACTTTCATTTAATTTTCTTTTTTCAGAACCAAATATTTATTTGTTACAAATCCATAATAATGACAAATTAAGTTTATTAGCATTCAGGAAGAAATAAAAAGGATTAAGAATGTCTACTATTTTTCCTGACTACAGAGTACTGGAAACTACTTAGCTAACTCTTCCTTTGCTGACTGAACCACATCCAGTCCCTTGGATGTCTCTGCACCTGAACCACCTGGCTGCAGGGACAACTTGGATGGGCACATTTGTTGGCTGTGGGTGGCACGTGGGATAACTCTGCTTCCTACACTGGTGATGTTGTTCCTGCTCCCTAAGAATAGGTTGGGGGGTACCCCCTGACAGCTGTGGCAAAGACCTAAAGTGATTCTGTTCCGTTCATTGCACCCCTAAACTCATTCCGTAAATATCTTCACCAGATTTCCTAAAGATTTCTGGCATTTGTTCACTACTTTCATGATGCTCTCATCTGTAACAATAGAGTATTTACTTTTGTCTCTTTGTACCCAAGGCTGTATTTACAAAACATCATGAGATTTCCAGGTAAAACTGAATCTTGGGTGCAATTTCAAATGAAAAACATGGAGGCCAGATGAAATTCTAACATAAAAACAAATGACTGAGAAAGAACTACTGGCACTAAGGATTATTTTAAATCATACATTTAGTCAGATTAATTAGTCAGGATTAGTTTCTACTGCAAAGTTATCCAGTGCCTTGATCATTGAACTTCACTGATAATTACTTACTTGCATCCTCATAAAAAAGAGGAGATAAATGGTAGTTGATGAAAGGCTCTAATTTATTGTTCCTGCAGAAATAAAAACAAACTTTGCTTTTATGCAGAATGGTCACAGAGAGAAATTTCTATTTTCTTACTTTGAAAATGGAATTGTTATTATCTAAAGGGATTATTTAACATAAAATAAGAGGTAAAATGTTCTCTCACACTGGGATCAAACTACTCATTATTGCTTTGATATATTTTTTTAATAAAATGAAAAGGACTCATTCTCTTTAGGATGACTTTAAAGTAGACTTTACAGCCTATATAGAAGAAAAATCCTAATAATTTCCTTCCTTCCTTCCTTCCTTCCTTCCTTNCCTTCCTTCCTTCCTTCCTTCTTTCCCTCCTTCCTGGCTGATAGCCTATTATATTTAATAGGAATATTTTATTGATTTCCCTGGATTTAGGACTTCTACAATATCTGAAGGGAAGGAGAGGAATCTCAGTTTTATGCAGATGCCCCCCACTTGCAGACCCTGCTGGGTGTTGATTATGAATCTCTAGGAAATCATAAACTCAATGCACATTTTGGGGAACAGGAGAACGTTTCTGCATGATTCTTTGGAAACTGATTCACCACTTGGAATTCGGGAGAGCCCAGGAGCTGTGCCTGGCTGTGGCCGTGACACAAGGCATTTACATGGTAAAAAAAAAACCCGAGCTTTTAGTCTTTTCTCCAGAGAATTGCATTTCATGTTCAACGGCAGTAGTGGAACAAAACAAATAAAGCAGGATTGAAAGAGGCAACTCCTCCAGGCATGTTTTGCATAGCACATTGTTTATAAATGTGATGAGCAGATTAGAAGTGATAACATATTTGCTTCCAGCTTAGTTGTTAATTTGTTCTATAGCCTTCTGTGAGGCAAGCTAATTTTTAAGGCTTGGTCATGAGCCATTTATTTAGTCAAGTTTTCTTTTGTTTACCTTTCTTAATTGTGCATTTCTGGTTTTGGACTCTTTGAACACACAATCGCGGTGTTTCTTTTTCCTCCTGTTTCAGATGAAAGAGAGAAAGAGTCCATTTTGAAATCTTTTCAATGGCTGAATTGAGCACAGCACATTTTCAGCAAACACTCCTTCTCCTCAAATCTCCTGGTTTAAATTTTCAGTAGCATATTACTGCTGGTTGTATGCCAAACCTCTAATTATGTCACCCCAAATAATCACCTTCAAATGCAGAGGGTAACAAGGAAAAAATTGGACTTTTGCCAAGGATTGTATACATCTTGAATCCCCCGCTCAGAGGATATCCAGACAGAATATGGAGCCAGGGAAGAAAATGTTTTCAAGTAATTTTTGGTAATAGGTTTTGTAATTTTCGGGGTTTTTTTAAATTATAATCCTTTGACTATAGTGAAGAAATGGAGCATCTTGTTTGTCAATTAATGTAGAGGGCTTTACAAAAGATGTTATGACATTTGCCTCCCCCTGTCGACATCAGTATGACAGTGTCATTAATAGTTCAAAGGGTTTTTTTTTCTCATGTTTTTTACCATGAGGACAAGTGTGGACTCACCATTCTTTCTGTGGAATGTATTTGCCTTCTCCCCATCCAGTATTTGTCTAGCCTCTCATGACTTAGTTCAAAACACTACTTTGGATTTCTGTTTGCTGCAGAGAGTCATAAATATGGATTTATGTAACCTAGTGTTTATTTAATGAATCCAGTGCTCATTGCACTGGAAGTGAATTGTTAACTGCCTTTTCTGAAAATATGTTTAAAATAAGGGCCTTAGTTAACAAGTGGCTTCAAGTCTCTCATTTTTGGGGTAGCTGAGAATGAATCGATAAGAGATGGATACTACTCAATGTGCTCTGCACATCCTATCAGCAAATATGAGTATTCCGTATCACTATGAACTTTTAGACAAAAAAGAGCAGAAAATTCACCCTTAATATGACCTTCCCTGCTGCAGAGGAGAATTCACAGAAGAATCAACCAGAAGAACTTGGATTTCTCTTCCTGGGAAGGGCTGTGTGAGACAAATGCCTCAAACAGCAGGAGATACCTGTGTGTCTGCCAGTCCTCATGCAGACTGGCAATGATGTGCATGGCAGAGGAGACTGAGCGCTTTGCTTAGGAATTTTGGAAAAAAAATCATTGGGATGATCTGATATAGATAAACATGGTAGGAATTACCACTATTTAAAAATAACAATAATAGTCAAATCTGTATATGCCTAGGCAAAATGTTTGGATGCCATTAGATTTAGTTTTGAATTGTTTAAATATCCTACCAAATGAACCTCACCTCCCATTTAATACAATAGAACTTAAGCCATAATTCTGGAAAAAAGTTTAATGGCAGAGACAGATGGATTTAAGTCTGTGTTTAGTGTTCTGTAGTAGAGTTGAAAACACTTAACTTTATTAACACAAGAATAATGCGATTTGAGATAAACCTAAGACAAGATGCCAAGAAAACTGTGCAAGATATATTTTAGTGATGCAGTGCTAGGATCAGTACACACAAAATCTCTTTCCTTAATATTTTCTTTAACTGCAAGATTTGAATTTGATGGTTAAATGTTGTAATTTTGTAAGACTTACTAGACTGCTTTATTTTCCTCTTTTTATAGAAATCCCTGCTCTCTGATCCCATTCCTGAGGAATTCTAGGTCTATTACAGTGCTGCAATGTCCATTGCTAACTGTGCTTTCAAATGCTCTGTCCCTGAGATGCTTCCAAACTTGGCAGTGAAAGGAGGTATTCCCAGATCCTTCTGCTGATAAAAAAACTTGATCTGACAAAAACCCTGTTCTCTATGTGACCTGTTTGGGACCGGACCTGTCAATTGAAAAAGTGCATGAAAATATGTGAGCTCAAAGTAGCCGGAGTTCCTCCTCAGCACTGCATAAGGAGAGGAGGTTTTGAGCTCCAGGTTTACCACAGGGACTAAAAGGGCTGCTACAGGGTGCAGCCCCTGCCAGTTTGTGCAAAGTGGTAACGAGGACCCATGACGCTCTGCTAGTCCTGCCTGCAGGGTGGCAGTCTTTGAGCAGCTAAAAACCCCTACGGCTGCTCTTTAATTTTCTCATTTAATCCTCTCACCCTTGTTCCCAAACTAAGGTTTGCAGGAAAAAAACACTAGAAGAAAAACCCAGAATAATAGAACATTTTTTGTTTGGTTGGGGGTTTTTTTTGGTTTTTTGTTTGGTTTTTTTTTTTCTGTTTGGTTGGATTTTTTTTTGCTATGTCCTCTCTGTCTTTGAATGGAAGTTAAACCAATAGGCTCAAGCACTGCACAAGAGAGAAGCAAGAACATGTCTCTGTGATTCCACAGGGTAATTTCTGTCTATGTTTACTTGAGTATGGCAAAAATGACTCACAAAGAGGTTAATTCATGCCCACAAATAATGCAAGAGAATTGCATATGAAGAAATATGTATTTTGGGCAAGGAGGTGGTGGAGGTTTAAAAACAAAATCCCCGTGAAAAAAACCTGGCATTACTTAATAGCAGATCTGGACTTTGAATCTGATGCTTCTATGTCCCATGGTTCAAATTGAACTCTGGCTCATCTGACCAATACAGACATTTGAAGTTTGCCTGATTGAGAATGGAGCCATATCTAAGCATTGGCCTTTACACAATTAACTGGATGTAGTAAGCAGAAGTCTGGATTCACAATTCACTACCCCGGAACTTGTAAAAAGCTCCCCATGGGGCTTATTTCCTGATCCACTGAGGTCTCCAGGGATGGTTCCTTGCAGTTTCACCCCCTGGCAGGAGGTAACACCCTGCTCTTCCTTGGGGTAGCCCTGAAAACCACCCTAGGTTCTCCTAGCTGACTCAATCACAGCTCCATAAGCACTGACATAATCAGTTGTATTGCTCAAAGACTGAAATTGTTCCAGCCTGTTTTTTTCTCCACACTAAAAGCGTATTTAAATTAATGTTGTTTGGCACAAACAGTAGCTGCACTAATTTCTTGCTCTCTCACAGCCTTCTTTGTGGTGCAGCCTAGCACTCAGTGGTGTCTGCTGCAACTGCTTCCTCATCAGACTGCTCAGTAGAAAAGAAAATGCTACAGTCAAAGTCATCCTAGTGGAAATAGCAGTTTTCCTGAGTCTTCATCCACAAGGAGAAGCTAAACTTATCGAGCATTTGTGCATTGCTTTTCCGCGTGCAGCCTTAGACTGTAAGGGTTATAAAGGAGAAAATTAATTTTTCCTTCTACAGCATGAAGTTTGAGAAGGACATGACTATGCAATACTAAAATTACCTCAGGGAATAATCTGTAATTTTTACATAAAGCATTAAATAATAATTGAAGGCTAATGAACTTTCTTATCAGAAGGGACTATTTAGCCTGACTTCTCTGTAGGAGGACTAGCAGAGTCAGGTCAAAATAACTCACGCCAAAATCTCTTAAGTCAATGCCACCCCTCTTTTTCTTCAGTACTTAGCAGGTCCCCTGGACCACCGCTTAAGTGAAATTTTTTAAATTTGAATTTGAGTCTCCCTCATATTTCTTGGTCAGACATCCATTTCAGAGGGACAGTACAATCATGTATATATATAAAAAAATATATATTAAAAATTTATAAATAAATAAATAAATAAATAAATATGTACACACCCAAATGTGATGGCAGATTCTTTCCATATGTTAGGCACAAATAAGACTGTGAAATGCTTCTCTGCAACCCAGTAAAATAGCAAGAAGGCAGAAAAGACTTGTGCTGATTCTGTCGGTGTTATAATTGTGAACACTTTTACTGAATGTGAGGTTACGTTTGAGGGTGTCTCTGATTTGAGTTGAATCTTTAGCTTACCTGTAAATGCAGGCATTTGTAATTAAAACCTTTACTATATCCAGCCCCAGATGGATTTCTTGGTTGATGCATTTGATAGGAGTCATCTTCTTTTATCCCTGTGTGCCTGTAGACTACACAAGCATGATTTGCTTTTCGCTGTCTCAGAACATCCCTACCAAAGCTTCAGCAAGCCTGGCTTGTTTCCAAAAAGCATCCTTTGTGAGAATTGAAAGAGAATATTTGGAACACTATATAACAAAAGCAAACAAAATACAGCAGAAATGATTTTTGATCTCAGCAAGAGCTGAAAATTAAAATAAATAAAGACCAAGGGCCGTTTACTGAAATTTCTCCTCAATGTGCACAGAGCAGAAAATAAAATAATTTTATTGGTTCTATTATCATTCTTGAAAGCACAATGCAAAGCAATGCTGATATGGTACAGGTCCATCTGCCAGCTGGGGAAGAAGAAAAGAAAAAGCAATTAAGAATGTTATAAATTTGGTTTGTTGCTCTGGGCTGGAAAGATCCAGTTAAACATGCTGTGATTCTGAACAGAGAAGTACAGGAGACAAGCCAAGACAGAATTTCCCTTGATATTATCACTTGACCTGTTTCCATTGCCTTCCACAGCTCTCCCAGCCAAGGATATATCTGTAGCCAAATCACCTCTGGCTCTCAAATCTAAAATCTGACAGCCTGTGTATAAATCCACACTGCTGAGGATGTGTGGGCTAAATACCAGCCTGGACAACTTACTCTTGCAGTCTGACCCTGTGAAAGAGCACCATTCTGCACACCTCACTGAAGACACCCAGCCCTGATTTCCAGAGCATGGAACTAGGTGACCATTTCAACTTCTCCTACTCCTGCCATCATCTCCTTGACACAAATTTGCTTGATGTGTGAAACCAAGGAGTAAAATAATGCTTGCTCTGTATAGGTGGTGAGAAATTCGTACCTCTTCCAGGAAGTAGGCTCAGAATTAATTGTCTTGCAAATGGTCTTGTGTGTTTTGCATGTTTGTCACACATCAATTAACCAGCACTGGCTTTGTGTTTGGGGACAACACAGGCAAAGAGCTGCTTTCACTGCACTTTTGGCACTCTTGTTTTGGTACTCTCAGTGTCCTTTCTTGGTGATTCTGCACAGCACTCCACTGGTATGCACGTAAAGCAGCAATGGGAAATGAGTCTATGAGAAATGAATCTAGACCACATTACTCTTACGCAAGTGCATCAGGCAGCTGGTACGGGTCCAGCCAGACACAGCTCCCTTGAAACCAAGTCTTATCTTTATGTGTCACTGTAATCTGGAGGAAATGAATACAAGAGAGCTCTAAAGTTTTATCTGCTTTACAGCATCTGTCCTTGCAAACCGATGGTGACCTATTTCTCTGGGTCTCTTTCTGGTTCCACTGTTCCCAGAGCTACAGTGACACTGCATCTGTGAAGCACAGCCCATAAATCTGCTACCACTGCCTTAAAACCATTGCTTTGCCATGTGTAGGTCACCTCTGAGCACTAACTGTACTGAACTGCAGTTATTTTTGTAGGCAGCATGACTTGTTCTTCCATCCCCTTCACATCTCGCACCTGCTCGGTGTGCAGCCAGAGGCTGGCCCACAGACAGCCCCCTGTGCCAGGGAGAGGATCCACCACATCTGCCAAGCTACCAGCAGGCACAGTTGTGCCACAGCTTTGGGCAGGAGCAAAGCAGTCACCTGTTTGTGTTTAGATAGCTCTGGTGGCTGGAATAATATCAGGTCACTGCAGGTTTGCTGGTGCTTCACAGTCGGATTCTGGGATCTACCCTGGGCTGGCTTAGTCATTCTTGTTTTCATGCTCATGTACAACATGGAGGGGCCAACAGTGAGTTNGACCACCGCTTAAGTGAAATTTTTTAAATTTGAATTTGAGTCTACCTCATATTTCTTGGTCAGACATCCATTTCAGAGGGACAGTACAATCATGTATATATATAAAAAAATATATATTAAAAATTTATAAATAAATAAATAAATAAATAAATATGTACACACCCAAATGTGATGGCAGATTCTTTCCATATGTTAGGCACAAATAAGACTGTGAAATGCTTCTCTGCAACCCAGTAAAATAGCAAGAAGGCAGAAAAGACTTGTGCTGATTCTGTCGGTGTTATAATTGTGAACACTTTTACTGAATGTGAGGTTACGTTTGAGGGTGTCTCTGATTTGAGTTGAATCTTTAGCTTACCTGTAAATGCAGGCATTTGTAATTAAAACCTTTACTATATCCAGCCCCAGATGGATTTCTTGGTTGATGCATTTGATAGGAGTCATCTTCTTTTATCCCTGTGTGCCTGTAGACTACACAAGCATGATTTGCTTTTCGCTGTCTCAGAACATCCCTACCAAAGCTTCAGCAAGCCTGGCTTGTTTCCAAAAAGCATCCTTTGTGAGAATTGAAAGAGAATATTTGGAACACTATATAACAAAAGCAAACAAAATACAGCAGAAATGATTTTTGATCTCAGCAAGAGCTGAAAATTAAAATAAATAAAGACCAAGGGCCGTTTACTGAAATTTCTCCTCAATGTGCACAGAGCAGAAAATAAAATAATTTTATTGGTTCTATTATCATTCTTGAAAGCACAATGCAAAGCAATGCTGATATGGTGCAGGTCCATCTGCCAGCTGGGGAAGAAGAAAAGAAAAAGCAATTAAGAACGTTATAAATTTGGTTTGTTGCTCTGGGCTGGAAAGATCCAGTTAAACATGCTGTGATTCTGAACAGAGAAGTACAGGAGACAAGCCAAGACAGAATTTCCCTTGATATTATCACTTGACCTGTTTCCATTGCCTTCCACAGCTCTCCCAGCCAAGGATATATCTGTAGCCAAATCACCTCTGGCTCTCAAATCTAAAATCTGACAGCCTGTGTATAAATCCACACTGCTGAGGATGTGTGGGCTAAATACCAGCCTGGACAACTTACTCTTGCAGTCTGACCCTGTGAAAGAGCACCATTCTGCACACCTCACTGAAGACACCCAGCCCTGATTTCCAGAGCATGGAACTAGGTGACCATTTCAACTTCTCCTACTCCTGCCATCATCTCCTTGACACAAATTTGCTTGATGTGTGAAACCAAGGAGTAAAATAATGCTTGCTCTGTATAGGTGGTGAGAAATTCGTACCTCTTCCAGGAAGTAGGCTCAGAATTAATTGTCTTGCAAATGGTCTTGTGTGTTTTGCATGTTTGTCACACATCAATTAACCAGCACTGGCTTTGTGTTTGGGGACAACACAGGCAAAGAGCTGCTTTCACTGCACTTTTGGCACTCTTGTTTTGGTACTCTCAGTGTCCTTTCTTGGTGATTCTGCACAGCACTCCACTGGTATGCACGTAAAGCAGCAATGGGAAATGAGTCTATGAGAAATGAATCTAGACCACATTACTCTTACGCAAGTGCATCAGGCAGCTGGTACGGGTCCAGCCAGACACAGCTCCCTTGAAACCAAGTCTTATCTTTATGTGTCACTGTAATCTGGAGGAAATGAATACAAGAGAGCTCTAAAGTTTTATCTGCTTTACAACATCTGTCCTTGCAAACCAATGGTGACCCATTTCTCTGGGTCTCTTTCTGGTTCCACTGATCCCAGAGCTACCGTGACACAGTGTATCTGTGAAGCACAGCCCATAAATCTGCTACCACTGCCTTAAAACCATTGCTTTGCCATGTGTAGGTCACCTCTGAGCACTAACTGTACTGAACTGCAGTTATTTTTGTAGGCAGCATGACTTGTTCTTCCATCCCCTTCACATCTCGCACCTGCTCGGTGTGCAGCCAGAGGCTGGCCCACAGACAGCCCCCTGTGCCAGGGAGAGGATCCACCACATCTGCCAAGCTACCAGCAGGCACAGTTGTGCCACAGCTTTGGGCAGGAGCAAAGCAGTCACCTGTTTGTGTTTAGATAGCTCTGGTGGCTGGAATAATGTCAGGTCACTGCAGGTTTGCTGGTGCTTCACAGTCGGATTCTGGGATCTACCCTGGGCTGGCTTAGTCATTCTTGTTTTCATGCTCATGTACAACATGGAGGGGCCAACAGTGAGTTCATGGTGGCCAATAATGGTGGCCACAGCCCAGTAGCCTGGCAACATTCTCCACTGGCCATCAGCCACCCAAATCAGCAATAGCTTGGGGAATGTCATGTGCTGAAAACCAAGAATCAACCTGCCAGCACTCAGCTGGGCAGCTGCAGGCTGGGAACAGCCTTCAAGATGGATATTGCTGCAGTCTGATGTGAAATTTGTGCCTCATTATCTCCATTCATTAAATGAGAGACTAGAAAAAATGGCCATTTTAATAAGGGTGGAATTAAACTTGAATACGGAAAAATCAAACTAGTTGTCTAAATAGAATAAATCTTTTACAGTGTTCCCAGTGGTTTATAAATCATGCCCAGCTAGTTCATGTTTGTGTGGAAGCTTTTTGTGAAAAGCTGATCTTATCTTACTGCAAGCATTTCACTCCTGTTCTGTGAGGAAAATATGTTTGGTTCCATTTGTAGAACGAGATTAGAAATACAACTTTGTGGAAAAATGGTGGGATTCTTGAGACAGAGCAGTCATAAAGAAACCTCAGAGAGAGAAGGTGGGAAAAGGTTATTAGCTTTTCAATAAAGGATCATTTGACTCTGGAAATTTTGATTTGCTCTCTGCTTTTGTACAGCACTGGAGAAATCATAATTGATTTTTAAATATAATTATATAAATTGGAAATAAATTTCAAAGGTAAACTGAGAGGTAGATATTTAAAGAGTACTGTTACACCTTTGAGAGGATAAGTTTAATTAAGACAGGTGGATCCATGAGTGCTGTAAAAGAGCAAAGGCTGGGTAAGCTCTCATAGTTGTATCGCAATTTTAGTTTATTTCTGGCATTAGAAATGGGTGAGCCTTCCTCATAAGAGGCTTGTTCCTACTTTCTCCTTTACTGGGCTGCCTGTTTTCTGAGAGCTTGGGAAAATCTTTGTCAAC
This sequence comes from Machaerirhynchus nigripectus, assembly GCA_013397975.1. Lineage (NCBI taxonomy): Eukaryota > Metazoa > Chordata > Aves > Passeriformes > Dicruridae > Machaerirhynchus > Machaerirhynchus nigripectus. The sequence goes on from VZRQ01009099.1 coordinate 28,116, forward strand.
CCTGTAGGCACTTTGAATGACGCAAACAGAATTTTGGAATGATTTGGTTTCATTCTCTTTTTTTTAAATTTTGCCTATTCACTTAACTTGCAATTTAAAACCTATTTAAATGCATCATTAAATATTTTAGTTTACTTCCAGGATAGATCCCACTATTTCTCATTTAGCAAATTAGTGAACTGAGGCACAAAGTGTGTAGCTGAGATGGATGATGCACCTACCAAGCATGGAGTAACCTCTAGTACAAGTTCCTGAGCAAGAAAGGACCTGACCTATAGCTGATACTGTCTTCAGGGACTAAGAAACCCATTAAAAATGGGTCACTAGAGGAGGTGGGAATGATCTCAGGAGCTTAGGAGTTGGGTTTGGATCTGAAAGCAGCTGAAGAGAATGCAAATATTCTACTAGCCCGAGTGGGTTTCTTGAGGTCCTTACAATTTCATCCATTTCAGCAGAACATAATTTAATAGCTTCTAGTAGAGTTATCTGAACGGAAATAAAAGGCATCTCTTACAGCACAAAACCCTAAAATAATAAATTTTATAAATTAATGCTTCAGCCAGTTCAGCATCCAGTCTTGAATAAAATTTCACTCATAAACAAACAAGATAGTATTTCTGAAATATTATTTGTATGGAAAAAACACTATTTAGAGCAATATAAGAAAATTGTGCTAACTCGTGTAAAAATTTTACCCTGAGATTGTGAAAATACTTCTCTTTATGTTATTTTATTAATTCCCCATAGATGCAGGTTTAAAATGGAGTGCTGATTTGTCTCATGGAATTTAGCAGAATGGAGAAGCACAAAAAGAATCAGTTTTGTTGTCTTCCATTTTAATGTTGCATTGGTTATTTGAGAGTTTATTGTTTGAATAATTGCTTCAGCTACCTTGTAGTAAATTATACTCCAAGAATGCTTCTATTTTGCCTAAATTTGTTGATTTTTAGAATTCATTACATTCAAAATGGTCTGATCTCAGCAAGAGATCAGTAATTTTATAGCAAATGAAAATCAGTTATTGAACATGAGACATTAAAAATCTAAGAATGTATTTATTGTATTTGTATGTAACCAAGCCAGCTGCTTTCAAATAACTATGAATATTGTGAGTAGCTTTTTGTTGTTCCAGTTTTTCATCTCAAATGATTATTTCAAACACCAGCTTCTTATCTCCTTAATTCCTTTCCAAAATCCAATAACCGAAATAAAATTATGTTCTAAAATGGTAGCAGAAATCAATATCCAGAGCGATGAGTGGATGCTCATTGACACAGGTAATGCCATTTTCATGTTGCTGTGATGTTGGTGCAGATGCTCACGTGTCACTTGTAGGCATTGAGGAGCTGGGTTGGGAAGCTCAAGCAGTCCAGGAGAAACATTTTTGAGTAGGGTTGGAGTGACCATAGATCTGTGAGGTTACTTATGAAATGTAACTGCAGCACTACTGTTTAGTGTATATTCCTACCATGCACAAAATCCCATCCCCAGTCGTTATTTGAAAATGGTCCGTTGTACTCGTGGACTGTGTGGGCTTCGTTAAGGATTCCTGAAGACTTAAAGGAACACAAAATCCAGTGTCCTGTTTTCTAGACATTTAAAGTTTCTGAAGGAAGAAGAAATGTAATTTGAAACTCTGTTGTTCTATTTATAGACAACTTAATATCACAGGTTGGGTGTATACAAAATTTTATTAAGTTCTGATTGATGAGTTCCATGGCTGGTAAATCACTCTTGGTCAGATCTGGGTGTATTAAAGTGCTTGGCTGATTTAGGGTGTGAATGTAAATGGCAAAACTCATTTTACAAGCTTCATTATTTCTGGAGTGAGGCTTCTTATACAGTTTATTAATATACCTCATTTTTATTATCTTTTCCTCAATAAAAGCCACCTTCTTAATAGGTATTTTGACACTGAGGTTTAATGGCATTTAAAAAGATGACAGAGCCAGGCACAGAAATTGCAAGTCATGTATATTAAATTGTTCAGTCATGAAAAGATCATTCCATCCTAAAAATGGAATCTCTGCTGTTCTTTTTCCATTTCGGTTTTAGTTTTTGCTCTGGCAGTTTGAATGTAATAACTCAAGATAAAATAATTTCTTTTTGCTTTTAGGAAAGAAATCTTTTTCTCCTTGTCCACAAAATAGAAGAGTGAGAAAGACAGCAGCTAGAGGATCCCAAGAACATTTATGTTTTTTGAACACTTATGAAATCTGTATCAATTAATTTGATAAAACGAAGTCCTCCAGCATGAATGCCCCTAATAGTACATTACTCTATGGATAGCTATTCCTTTATTTGTACAAGCCACTCTGCCTTTGAAAATTCACTGGATCGCCATACTAGGATAAAGTTTGACTAGGTGACCTTCCAATTCTGAAGAAAAACCAGCTCAAACTTCTTGTTGTCAAGATTCTACTGGCTTCTACTGTTCTTTGCCTCACTGACTTGAGTCAGTAATTCAGATAAGACTTCTTCTGTGGATTTAAGACAGAATATTTTGTCTTTAAATTCCTTTTCAATATACTTTTCACTTGCAAAATATTCTCTACATTTTAAATGTATGCATATATTTAAGCTGACATTAATTTTCATAACTAACATGAAAATGTAATATACATGGCCAGCTCAAGCTCATTACTGTGCTATTTAAGAAACTTTCATAACCATATTTGTGCTAGAATAAATATTCTCTTTTTCTTAACAACCTGCGTTACTTACAGACAGCGGTATGCTCTTGCTGTAGGCAGAGGAAGCACCAATTTTTCTGATGGCCTGAAGCTTTTCACCCTGTAGATGCAGTTGTAAAAGGAGTGGGGATGTAGCCCTTCAGAGAACATAGATTTTTCCGCTGTACTGAGCAGTATAAACTTCATGCATGTGCTCTCTGCTTGGAAATGTCTGTCTGGTTTGGCACATGTTTTCTAGCTCTGATATGCAGCACTTCTGCAGTATGTTCTCAGCATAATTCTGGATGAGTGCCTGTGTGAGTGGAGGCGCTTGCAGTGAAGGAGTAATGTGATCTTCAGAATAGATTAATATGAATGGGAGCACTTTGGAAGCAGAGATCGGACAGACTTGTGAGGGATTTTCATTCCATTTGCAGGAATTATTTGTAGTCATTACTCATTTTCCAGGGTGTTGCACCACTTAATGTAAAAGCCTATCTTCCTGCTAGAGGATGGGCTTGTGAGAGGATTTAGTCTTGTACAGTTAGCAGCATGACTTGCTTTTCTCTCTGGTGGTTTTATGGTGGTCTCTAGGTTCTTATTACCTGGATATATGAATATGGACTGGCAAATTAGCTTGTTTCATTGTAGATGTAGTTAACAGATGTAGTTAAAGCAGTGAAGATCATCTTATTCGTGTTTGGACTATGGATATTCTTTTGAAGTCCTGGCAAACTGCTATGAAAAGGGAAGCAAAATCACAGAATCCGCTGCTTTGGGATAGACTTCAGGTACCCTCTGTCCAACCTTTTGCTCCAGGCAGGGTCATCTGGGAGATCAGGCCAGGCTGCTCAGAGCTTTACCCCATTGGGTCTTGAACTCTCCAAGGCTGAAAAAGCTCTCCAGGCAGTCTGGTCTCCTGACTGTCCTCAGTGAAATTTCTTTTCCTATATCCAGCTGGAATCTATTCTTTCAATTTATGACTCCTGCCTCTCATTCTCCTACTGTGCATGATCACGAGGAGCCCAACTCAGCTGTTCCATAACCCTCCAGCTAGGCAGGGCCAGGCTGCTGTGAGACCTTCCTCAAGCTATCCTTTACTCAGGCTGAGGAAGCATTTGCCCTCTCTTCAGCTCTGCTCACAGGACAAGTCCTCCAGCCCTGACCAACTTGGTGGCCTCCACTAGACTTCCCCAAGTTTGTCAATGACTTAAAATACCAGGCCAGGACTGCTGCAGAAATAATTGCAGGAACAAGATCTTGAACTTGTATTTGTCACTTGAACGTGTTTGTCCTAATTCTTTCTCTTGCTGTTCGTTGAGCAAGAACCTCTCAGCACTTTTAAGAAAGCAAAATCTATTATCACTCCCTAAGATGCATTGCTTGTAATAGCTATCCTCTTGGAATTTCATTAAAGACATTATACTTATTTTTCCTACAGTGTCTTCTTTTCATCTTCTTTGCCAAAGTCCATGGATGGCAGACAATTTTCAGGATTAATGAATAGTGACAACATCATTAGTCACTATCTCAAGATCCAATAATCCTTTAAAGGAGTGATGTGAAAGTCAATAGGTAAATGAGAAAAGGCTTTTAAATTGCTTCCTGTCTCTAACAAGTCAATAAAGGCCCTCAGTGGGAGGGTGAGCATCTCTGTGCCTCAGTGTAACAGCAGCCGAGGCTTCTCAGGCTAGGACACAAGCACACACGAGAGACAGGATTGTTTCAAGCTACTTCCAGGCTGACCTGCAAAAGAGGTCTCTCCAATTCAGGGTGGCAAGCAGCATGGAAAGGATAGTGCCTTCTGTGTCTTTATATCTGATTAACATCTGAAAAATTATCTCCAATTGCAGATGACACCAAACTGGGAGGAACAGTCACTGCACTGGAGCACATGGCAGCTGGTCATAAAGACCTTGAACAGCTTTGTCTTCTTCAAAAATGGGATTGAAGAAGTCAGCAATGGATGTGGGAGTTGAAGAGCTGGGCTGATATTAGCAAAATACTCGTGTCTCATTCCAGCTGTTTGCATCCCCACACTTTTGGCTGTGGAGCTGTAAATGCTACACCAAGTAGGACTAAAACATCAGAGAAAAGTAAACTATCATGAATGCATAAAGAAATATTTCTGCTTGTTTAGAGGCAAGGCAGGTTCCTCACACGTGTCCCTTTCTCCAGGCCTTTTCCTTGACAGTTTGAAGCAAAGGAGCTCCATTATTCCATGCAGGTGAAGGTGGCCCTGTATCACACCCAGGGCTCTCTCCTTTGAGGAAAAGCTGCCTTTTAATTTCTGACTGTGTCTAAAGTGAAGAAAGTTCATTCTTGACAGTCTTTTTATTTTTTCAGAGATGACCAGATTATCAGGTCAGCTTGTTAGGACATTTTCGCTCCCATCTTCTCCCCTAGGCAATTTGATTTATTGTTTAGCTTTGCTGGAATTGCCAAGTGTAACTACACATTGGTAAAGCTGGCACATCCCTGAAGGCCAGCCTGAAAGGTAATTTGTGTCAGTGCTTTAGGAACAAGAGCTGAATGGGGGACTAATCCCCTGTACAGAGCAGAGCTCTCCTGGGGCCACTCAGCAGACTGGATTTGGCTAGGGTGAGTCTGCTGGGCACGTGATTTTGCTTAGGCAGGGGAGATGAAAGGATTTTACAGGAGTTTGTGCAGCCACCTACCACCTCCTTTGCTTGTGCAAGTCCAGGCACCAGCAGCAGGCACCAGCACATCCATGTCCATCTCAGGGCAGGGAGTGGAGAGCTTGGATCCCCCTTCCATCACCAGGGCAGTCAGAAACCCAAGCGCTTTCAATGCTCATTTGTGGAAATCCAGATATGTCTTCTCTTTGTATCCACTTTTCTTCAAGGGAAAGCAATAATGCTTATATCTGCCTCTTAGCACTACATCCATGCACTTCAGAGCACTTGGCATTGATAGATACTTTTATAATCAATTAAATAAATGTACAGAGGTTCCTCTACATTTATTTCACAAATCAATAAAACAATTAACCCTTTTCTCATTTGCTTAAGATCAGAAACCATAAGTCAGTTGTTATCTCACAGATGTTTTAAAGAAGAGGCATTTTATCATAGTGATTTATAATGTCATCCCTGACCTTGGATTACTTGGCAGCAATTAAACCATGTGTTTAACTTCCTGAAGTATTAGGAAATGTGTTAGAATGGAAGAATGCTTTTTCACCATGTCCTGTACAAAAATATTCTTTTAATTCATAAGCCACAACCTTATTACAATTTCCTTGGTTTTCTTGCAGGTACCATCATAAGTAACCACAGAAGAACAGTATATCAATGAGAATAATGCAATGGTTTTATTTCATTGCAACTATTCGTGTTTTCAGTTTCATTGAGACTTTTTCTGTAGGACTCACTAACAAGAATTACCAACTGGAAATTAAAGGGACAGAACATAGAGCCATAAATTTTCATTAACATATAATATCTTTCTGTGCTGGATTTTTTCCAGTTAAGTGAGTCTGGTCTGTGCAGGTTGTGGAATAACAGAATGGCAATTTCATTCTGAGGTAAATGGGTATGGGAGTAGATTGAAGCTCTTTAGGGAGTTGGCTTCATAGCTTCATAGTTGCCAGGCTCTGGATTATGAGTGACACTGTGCCAATAGGCATTTTCAGCACCATGCAGAAAGTAACTAGTAATAGAAAAAATATTTTAGACATAAATTCAAAGAAGAAACATCTAAATATATATTAGTTTATAGATATACTCAATGATGAATGTAATCATTAAAAGATTCTTCTGTTACAACTGTAGCAAACTTTTCTGAAAGTACTTAAAAATTTTTTTCCTCAATCCTTCAAGACTGACTGTATTCATACATATATATGTGTATATACAAACACACACACACATATGCACCATCACTACTCCTGCTCAATTTGTCATTAGCAAATGACTGGCAGTGCTAAAAGAATTAAGAGTATTTTCATCATATTGAATTAAAGTCACTCAAAGGAAATTGGAAAATGGAGCTTTGTGAGAAGATAGAATGGAATAAAAAATGTAAAAGGTCTCTCATCCCCTTCCCTTTTGCTTCTCCGTTCTGTAGTGTCTCTCTCTGTACTGCTTTTCATTCCTCTGCTCTCTATTGCCCTTCTAAATCCTGTGCTACTCCCACCTGTTCTCTCCCTCTGCTTTCATGCTAACTAGCAGTTTGTCCTTTCATGTTCCCATCAAGCCTGGACAAGTGGCAAATACTCGCTCTCTCATGCACAGTGACTTTTCTCATTGTTCTCAGCTGAAAAGGTGCAACTGTGCTGGCTTTTAAGAACGTTTGTTTCAGATGGAATTTTTCAGGGTGATGAATGAGACTCATTTTGTTCTCCAGTCATTGCACTGCAGCTTTGATGTTTCTGTTCTTCCCAGTAACACGTCAATGGTGATATCTTTTCTGCAATATAACACCATACCAGGCAGTCTGATGGAGGGATAAGTTCATGACATGACTACTACCAAGTGTTAATGTTATTTTGACAGAGGCAAAATCTGTGTCTGTCACTCCATCTGTACTAAACAGAAGATGATGTCACAGAGTTTCTATGCAGAGCCACAGCAAAGACTAAAGAACATGATGCTAAGCTTATGTGTGTCACTAAACATCATAGAGCTACACCACTACTTGAGCTTCATCTGATTCATCTAATGATAAAAAATGAGCATGCAGTAATTGAGTAAATGTTTGCAAATATTTTGCCACTGAATTTAAATCACAGATTTATTGCAATAATAAACATGAGAGTGCATCTTGATAGTTTGTTAATTGAGTTGTGTGGGTGGTTTGCCTTTTATTTTTATTCAGATGATTCTGTATGTGAAATCACATGATGTAGTTATTTTGTCAGTAGTAAGAATACTGACCATGGTCATCAGCTATCCCAAATGGTCTTCTCTCATTTTGAAATCATAGGACAATAACATCAGAGTTATTACGCAGAGTTTTGTTTGTTCACATTGAATATGCATGAGAAGCTGTCTGGAGAAAGCTAGGCAAGACAACACTTCTGTTAAAATGCTAACAAATTCGTGAAGTTAGAAGCAATCTTTAAGTATTGTAACAGAACAAAATTTGGTACTGAGTTAGTTTATGAAAATGCCACTCTACATTCCACCATCAATATTAAAACCTGGAAGAGATATCTCCTTGCAGACTAAGAAAAAAATTTATGATTGGCTTGATCTAGCCTCATCAGCTGGGACACATTAACCACACTGTTCCCAGCCATTGTCGAAAGACTCTGGAATTTACATTTCCAGAATAGGAGATGACAGCACAGTTTATAATGCTGTCTCCGTTTACATGAGGGATCAGGGACCGGGAGATGAAGGCTTTTCAGGGTAGGAGAACAAAAAGAGGAGCTGAGCAGAGCAGTGATTGCTCTGTCATGGTCATGGGCTGCAGTAGTCAATGCTGCAGGAGCTGCTGGAGTGTCTCTCTTGCATTTTGAAGAGCAGTCACCATTCTGCTCCCATGGCTGTTTCTGATCCAGTGACAGAACACATGGCCCACTGCTGACTTTTATCTCATTTTCTACTGACACAACTGGCACAAGTCCTCTTTTGATCTGTGAGATCAGAAACAGATGTTGGGTAATTAGCTTGATGATTTGAGGACAGGGTTTGGTAATGCTAGGTTTACAGTTGAACTCGATGTTAAAGGTCTTTTCCAGCCTGAACGATTCTATGATTTACAGGTAGGGGTCCAGCAGCCAGATCCAGGCACCCCCTGATCTAACAGGGAAGCCCGAAAGGTTATCCCACCATGCTTGTGTCACAGACTGTGGGACCATCCTTAATACCATTGATTAAGGTACCTTTATTTATATCTGGTAGATCTTTTTCTAACCAAGCAGCAAGGGAGAAACTCTTTCTATGATTCTTTTGTAACAGAAAACTATTCAGCTGCATGGGGTTTTGGAAAACAAGACCATTCTCTTTGCTTTTCCTCAGTAAAGTGCTTTGTACCTCACCATGTGATTACAAACTCAGGAAGCAGACAGCAGAAGTGAAGGTTCAGGTCAGCATTAAGACACTGTGCACTCTCAGGTGCCTCTGGAGTTAGTGGAGACCTAGTCAAAGCTGATGGTGGAGCCCAGCAGGCAGCTGAAGTTCCAGGAACCATGTTCAAGCAGACACGAGAGCTGGGATTCATTTGCCTAAACACAGATGTCTATTATCAGTTCAGGTGCTATGAAGCACCTTTCTTGGCCTCTTGAAGGCACTTCAGAAAGGCCCATGTGTTCCCTAGAGTGTATTTGTCATCCCCTGCAGGTGTCTCAGACAGTTCACCCTGCCTGGACCTCCTCCTGGACAACCTGCTTCAACTGGCTGTTTGTGAGCAGAAGGATTGAACTGGGAGATTTCAAAAGCTTTCTTCCAGCCTAAATGATACTGTGGTCTCAACTGGAAACAAATCCCAACGCATAGGGCACCTGAAAGTTCTGCTCTGCCGAAATCCACTGACAGCTTGATTCATTTGAGGATGTTTAGGAGTTTAGTGCCTCATGAGATGCTCTTCATCTCTCTGGGACCAGCAGATACAGAACAGCACTTATGGGAAATATGCATAATTCATGCCAGGCCAGGAGGGACACCCTTACCATCTCAGGTACACTGGGTACTAACATTTGAGTGACTGACTTCTCAGTAGTCACGTCTTTTGAAATACTATGTAGCCAAGAGTCCAGGGGAAAAATCTGCCCATCCAAAATAAGTTCCTTCCATGGTAAGATAATTCCTTGCTGTGATATTGTGCATCTACTTAAGAGTGTGCTACACTTAGCACTTGATGCTTTTGTCTGTTACATTAGTAAGTCCTCAGCTACCTGGAACTTCCTAACTATGCTGGTATTTGATCAAGTCATCTCTAAACCTTTTCTTGGGCAGACTAAAAAAAAAAACAAAAAACCAATTTTTTCATTATTTAAGGCAGATCATTCCGACTGCAGCCTTTCATTCCTGCAGCCTTTATTGTGACAGGTTTTTTGAGTCATTAAATACTAAAGTGTTGGAAGATGCCCTGACTGCCAGAGGACATGGCTTACTGTGATGGTATGTACTTGATCAGAGGAGGCAGATAAGCCAGCAATTGAATGCTGGTTATCTTTCACTGGAGTAAACATTGTTTCCCATTAAATTGTAGCAACAGTCCAGTCTGAACAGGAGAGAAAGCAGTGGAATCAAATTAACGATGAAAAAGCTGTTTTCACTTTAGTGTCTGTTTATAAATGAAGCAATACCTAGAGACATGCATCCCAAATGTCCATCACCCTCCCTCACTGCCTGTTCAGAGGAAATAAATCTCATTTTCTTGTGCAAAACATTTTCTCACACAGCAATAGTGCAGGACAGGGAAATGCCCCACCCATTCCCTGAGCAGAACAGAAGATGCAGCACTGGGTTGTAGATGAGGGTCCTTTGGTAAAACCTCACTGTAAGGCACATTTCCAGTCCTGCAGCCCACTGCCAAGATCCTTGCCTTCTCACTGCAGCTGGAAGTGACTTGTTCTCATCAGAGGACCGATGTACAGAGGATCCTTTGTGGGTTTTTGCATCCTATGTCTTGGATTGATGTAACAGTGAATTAGGTTGAAATCTGGGATTGTATATTACTTTGTTGCACTCCACTTCTAACTGCAGGCTGCCCAAGAATCAGCAGTGCTGGACTGCTCCATAATATTTTTGCCTTGCTGCTCAAAATTAAATTTTTCAGTCTACAAAATGTACCAATTTGGATGAGAAAGCTCAGCCCAGAAGGGAGTGTACCAGCAAATTATCTCCCTCTCCCCCACATCTATGTCATCACTATTATCTCATTTACCCTGGAACAGTAAGAAATGTAGAAGAATCCAGTTATCTCACTTTATGTCCCTTGGTGGATGTGACAGAACATCTTATGACCTATCAAGTGGCTCAAAGCAATGTGGGGATTTCAGCAAACAGCCAATTTACTTACAAGTGATTGCAGCTTCTTTAGTCACATTGCATGGGTGTTTTTATTTTTTCCCTCAAAAATCCTGAAGATAGAGAGCCATGAACTTTTCAGGGTGGCACAGGTTATCCTATGAAAGCTGAGCCCGCAAAGCCAAGTGTCACTGTCACATGCACTGACACGTGTGAGTCTCAGTCATGGACCCGAATGTTATCACACTGGGGCTATCTACAACCCTGTGATTAAAAATGTATTCCCCTCCACAAAAAACTTTGGCATCCCTAAGATTAAGCTGAGGCAAAAATGTTGAGTCTCCTAGGCTTGTCTACTTACCTCTTAAAACATCTCTTGTGCTTTGAGACTCACAGAATTTTGGGCAATAGTGTTTTCTGTGTGGGGAGTAAGAAGGGACAGATCTCTTTTGGTGAAATATCAGACACAACCATCCTTTGCCACCCACCTGCTCACTGCCGACCGATGCTTCGAGGGCAGTAAGATGAGTGGAGGGGAGAGGCTTGGATGCCTCTCCTGACCACTCTCGGGGGGCTGAGCCAAGCACTGCTCTGAGCCAAGCCTGCATGCATCTTCCCCAGTCAGCGCTCAGATGCTCACTGAAGATCTTTACAGCTTCTTTACACCTCTTTTCCAGCTCAAAAATATTCTGCAGTCACTTTGTGCAGATGAGTTGCATCAGATATGGGAGAGCTCACTTTAATGCGTCTTTGAGTTGCTCAGGTCTCATGTGAACAGCTGTGACAGTAAGAGCCCCAACATGAGGAGGGCAATAACAGCTCCAGTGTGCAAGGATGAAGTCCAGCTGGCAGCTGAGGTTCACTCTTCCAGCCAAGGCAGTACAAATGTGCCCTATATGAGTCACAGCAGGGGTGATGTTGTACGGCAGCAATTAATTTGTTTCTAAGGCAAATGGGTCCAAATGGTAAAGCCTTTTGCGAATGGAATTTACTGTTCCAATGCAAATAAGGAACTGGCAAACAATAACCACTCCAGCCTGAAAGCCCAGCTAGCAATTGGCTGACATTTGGGCTGCAGAGAGTTTGCAGATTCCCCACGAGTTTGAGAGGAGCTGTGTTTTGCAGCAACAATTGATTTATTACTGTGACAACGAGTAGAAATAGAAGGACCTGCTGGCAGTCAGGGGTGTGATTTGTTCCTTTGCAAACAAGCAAGCGGTGTCCAGCTGGCCAGTGGCCATTCCCAAGCAAAAGCCATGGGGAGGATGCAGGTTTTATCTCCTCTCTGCTTGAGTTTTGCCCGCTAAACACTGACAGAATTAGGGTGATTTTTGGTTTTTTATTGTACAAAACCAGACTTGTAATTAGTAATGTTTCTACAAAGTGAGTAAGTAAAGGGGATGCAAAGGTCAGGCTGTCTTCTAGATATTTCACTTCTCAAGCAGTAGGATGACACTTTTATCTGTCATTCATGAGCAGAAAATCATTCTCATTTGTATTGCACCAGCCCCTGTAAGGACCAAATCAAGGTCCCATTGTGCTGATGCCTGATTGGTGGCTGTGAGCAGAAAATTGCTGGTGCCTGCTTGGATGCAGTTCAGAAACATCCATTTTTTTGCCATGTAAGGTTTAACACGAGCACATTCTGATCAGCAAAGCACACAAGTGCACGTTTAAAGCAATCTCTCTCCAGCCAAATGCTTCAGTGTCTCAGTCCTCTCAAAGAGAGGGGAATTTAAACGTGTGCAAAAATGTTCAGCTAGGGCTGAGCATTCAGACAGGACTGCTGCATATGGGCCTGGCATCTTCTGAGTGTTCCATGTATAACAGAGAGTTTTCTTCTGATACAGGGTTTGGGGGGTGAGGGGACAACATGTCCAAATGAAGTTTTGAGGCAGTTTATTTTCTCTCCTGGGCATGTTCTAAGCCTGCCCCACTGAACTGACACCCTTCAGAGAGCTGCACTAATGGGACCACACGAGTCATTTGACAAATGCACCAGGGGTGTGAGCATCAAGAGAGATTAATCATTTCCATTTTCTGAAACAAAACATTGAAGTGTAATAGACTGAAATCAAGGTATGCAAAATGAGGGTGAATGAAAATAGAAACACTCCAGTGAGAAGAGCTGTCCAGTTATGGAATAATCTTGATGGAACAAGGGGAACAAGGGAAGAAACCAAAATGGCATTTCATGGTGGTTAATCTGGTATAGACTAAGTCAGAAGGGTTAATTCTTTACTGGTTGACAATGGACAAGCTGAGACTTCAGGGATATGAGTAGTTAAAATCAGTGTAAGACAATGAATACATCATTTATGTGAATATGGAGAACATTTGTGGTGTATCATTTTTGCTATAAAAGTAATAATAAGAAAAATATCAATGGAGACCAATAGCTAGACACAACTACTTCATACTCTGGATATTGTGCAAAATAGACATTATTTACTATGCTTGTAAGCCTAGAAAACATTGACTTTGTAAAGCTGATACAGTAATGCAGTGGAAACATTGTCTGGGATCAGTGGAGTGCATCGTACTGATAAAAAATTTCCCTGTAATGCTCTTATAGTAATTGAAGCTGCAGTTTGTCTCTTGCACAGTAAAACAGTCTGAGGCTGGCAGAAGGTTTATGAAAACTTCCATTTGCAGTGCTGAGCAATTTGCTGCCTTTGTCCAGTGACTGCTCGCCTGAGTTTCCACGGCTTCATGAGCCCTAACACAGAATCTGTGGGCTCTAGCACAGACTCTAATGAATATAGATAATTTCCATTTTTAAGACATTTCACTGTTGTGGAGTGTACAGGTTACTTCCTTATAGAATAGGGAATCACAGCATGTCATACTTAAAACCCAAACACTGGGGTCAGCGTTTGCATGCCTCATTATCAATGAAATCAGTAAAGTGATCCATTGAAAATAAGAGGATTTTTGCAGGCATATACAGCATAGCCTTCAGTCTTTCTTTCCATTTTGATATTTTATTTTTAAAGCAACTTCTCTACTTAGACTCCTCTAAAGATTTCCCTTCCTTTCTGCTTCTGTTGTGTATCTTTAACTGACCAGGATGATTTAGCAGTACTTGAGTGTGAGCATGTTAAAAAGATATTCAAGGTTACCTTTACATGGGAAGACAAAAAGCAGCTTTAAGACATTGGCAGCTTTGTCACCTACATATGAAAGCAACAAGAAAAGAAACAATTAAATGGCACAGCTTCTCCTGGAGCTCTCAGATCTTTCCATAATTTCCATTTTCCTCTTAGCAATTTATACAAGCCTGCCTTGTACATTAGCCTGGCTCACTTGGCTTCATCATTCCCTATAAAATTCCTAAGGCAGGCAAAGCTCCCACTGAATTCAAGCCTAATACGGTTCATTGCAGAAAGAGAAGCCAATTTTGGTTTTACGGGGATATCTACAGCTGAAGCAAGTGTATTTAAGATACATTGTCCTGAGGTGACTTTCACACTAGTGTTATGTTCCCGCAACTTTAGTGAAGTTTGGTTTACACCAGGCAGTGCAGAACTTATTACCCACATCATTAAGGACTCTCTGTCTTGAAAGAAAAGTGTTCTGTGAAAGTTGGTGTGGAAGGAAATGTTGATATTCCCAAATGGACAGTCTAGGTAAAATAGTTGAATGGAGAGCAAGCCAGTTCCTCAGGAAAATGGGTGGGTAGCAAGTGCATTCTCATGTGCCTGTGTCCAGTAACTGTTCTACCTGTGTGAGTAAGGAATTGAAAGGTTTTTTGGTGGGTATAGGACCGAGGGCTGTGTTGACAGGGAGGAGGGAGGAAATATTTCTGACTAGCATAATTCACAGGGGATACTGTTCTATTTGTTTCAGCATATCTGGCAATGCAGATGTGGCTGGAGGAGGTTTGTGGGGTTTTTTCACAGAATCACAGAATATTCTGAGTTGGAAGGGACCCGCAAGGATCATCAAGTCCAACTATTAAGTGAAAGGCCCATATGGGGATCAAACCCACATTCTTGGCATTATTAGCACCCTGCTCTAACCAGCTGAGCTAATCTCAATGGGTTTGTGTCTTTCACAAAGTTATTGGTTAATTTCTATTCCTTAACCCCTACTTTTATGGATATTTTAATGCTCTGTTTCAACAAACACCTGTTTGTGACTCTTTTATCTAGTCTCAGGTGAGCATTTTGAGTAGTTACTTGAAAAATCCATATATAGAGAATACTTGAGACTGAAAACAGTCTTGGTTTCTCCTCTTTAGCATTTTTATCAGGTACATTCAAATAGTACATTAGGCAAAAAGAAATCTGCCCAAAGGGTTACTGAAACAGCATCACTGTCAGCTTCACCAGCAAAAAGTGATGAGTGCCCTTAGCACAGCTAGGGACAGATGGGCCACGATGCCTGGTCCTCAGCCCTCCTTCTCTTTGATAGGAGCTGCCTCTGCCTCCACATATTCACATTCCCCTTGACACATGCACAGACCAGAGAGGTCATTTCAATTAACCTTGTGTGGCAGTGCCACACCTGCAGGACTGAGCAGCTCTCCCACATGCATGACAGCAGAAAACAGTGGTGTTCTACTATTTCCCATCATTTTGTTGGGGCTTTTTAAAAGTCCCTTCAAATCATATATACGTGTCAGTCCAGCAATAAAACCCTATCTGTTGATGGCTGCTTCTGCCTGAACCTGAGCCTGTCTGTGAAGTGAACGTGGCTGTGACATGCCAGCCAGAGCGTCGCGTGGGCTGGTGTGTTAAACACCTATCACTTCCCTAAGACTAATGCCGTGTGTCACTAAATATTCCAGCTGCCTCCCACACTTCTAGAAGCAATTTCCACTCTATTAAGTTCTACTCTTTATGGTGTCCAGGAAGCTAGAAACAGGCTTCATTTTACCTACAGTTCAGCAATCGCCACCAAACTACCACTGAGCGTGTTATTAAATTAAAGCTATTGAATCAGATTCTGCTGGCAGCTATTTTATGTCAAACCTGGATTAATGCTGAATTTACAGCTGTGATTGATGTTAGTTAGGAACTGAAAGTTTTTTGCTTCAAGTTTTAACTCTGTATATTGCAGGCTGTTTTAAATATTCAAAGTTTTCTGGAAGCAGCCAGGGCTGTCTGCTAGGGCAGATGTCCCACAGGATACCTTCTCCAGAGGACAGTTTGATCTGCTCACTGTGCTCTGAAATTGCTTGCATGATGAACTGAGGAACTTCTGTATGAGAAGGGATATCAGCTAAAATTATAGTAGTTTTGTTTATTCTCCATAATTCTGGTCAATGGGCTTTCCATAGAAGAGTACTACATTTTCTTCCCAGACCCCCAATTTCTTATGGAAGTAGTGATCCCTTTCCTTCATACACCTGTGAGACCAAAGAAGAGTCCTTGTGCTGTAAGGGTAAGGAGAGATCTAGGTGGTTTATTCAGATTTTTCTGCACTTGGAGGTATTCTGGCTCCCATATATAACCCAGTCCTGGTTCCCAGGTGAAGGGTGTTAAATACCAGGGACAGGGTTCCCCTGAGAGACAGCTGTGCTACTGAGTTTCCCATACGTGTCTGGAGATGGTCTAACTGGGAATGCCTTGCATTCATTAATTTAATTGCACAGGCTCAGCCAAAGTGCTCACAAAGGGCTTGGGAAGAGCTGGATATGGGGAAGGCACTGCTGGGTTGAGTGGTACAGCCTGTGCCCACCTCACCTAGAGCACAGAAATGAAACCTGCAACAGGCATGGTGCAGTTTCCCCTTTGGAAAGACTTGTCCTAGATTTGGACTTGAGAAAGTTCTGTGTCAAAGAATGGGGACACCAGAGCCTGTGGATTGTGTTGCTCACTCTCTGAGAAAGGGCTGCTCTAACCCTCCCCTTCCACCTCAAAGACTTCCAGATTTTTAAATCCTCTTCTTTATTAGACTAACTTGTAATAAAGGAAAATCAGCTCTGCTGGGTTGTGTAGAATATTAAAACAATAGAAAACAAACAACCCCTGGATCACTCCATTCTTTAAGGAGCAGAGCCTTCCATCCAGCCCTAATTCCAAAGACAGTGGTTTATGGTAGTTTGCTGATGTGCAAGAGGTGTCTCCCCAGGGACCCAGAAAGCCTCTTGCTTTGCACCATCAGGATTATATGTGTTCAAGACTCCCTGCTCCTCTTCAGTCCCATCATGTGCTGCCACCCTGCCCTCTCCTTCCACCACTGCCCACATCTCCCCCTGCTCCTGCAGAGTTTCCACACCATGAGAAAGGCAAATAGGCAGGAATCCATCCTGCCCACCCACAGCCTTTTAAGAACATATAACTTACAGCAACAAATCCAACAAATAAGGTCCCTAGTGCAGCAAGATGCACTGAGACCAGTCTGGGCTCGAGCAGCACCAAGCTTGTCTCAAAACTCTTTGCACACTGACAGACCATAGGCAGAGCCTGGTGCTCAAAGGCGTAACTCATTGGAGAAATTAGCCCATAAACTTATTTCTGATAAAAGAGGCTTATTTTTTATTTAATGTCAGGTTAAATAAATCACAAAGCACAACAGTGAGGATTTAGCACTTGCAGTACTAAACCATATTTCTTAGCATTAACACAGTGCTTTCCTCACTCGGGAAAATGCTTTTGCTAACTTAATTCACTCTCAGCTACCCTCTGTATGTCACGAGTGAAGTCAGGAGCGTTTAAGATTCCTGCTGGTAGATAAGGCTGGACTCACACAGCTTTGTTAATTTCCCTCTTCTCCCACCCTCAGCACCCCAGCCGAGTCAATTTTTGATGGTTTGCAGCCCATACTTGTGACCTGAATGTCTTAAGCAGTGCAAGGGACAGGATCTGGCTCTGGACTAGCTATGGACCTGGCCAGGTAGCCAGGGAGAGGAGCTGAGTCTGTTGGCAAGCAAGGAACAGGTCTCAGGAGATGAGACAGAGTGAGAGAGCAGTTCTAAAGGCTGAGAGGGGATGTGGAGGGAAGGATGGGGGTGAAGGGATGCTTGGACTGAGGAGGCAGTTGGATTGGCTGTTTGCCTTAGGCGGGAGAGAATTTGGGACAAATACTGTGGAAGGATTCGGGTACAGAAACTTTTAGAGATTGTTTGAATTATCTTACTTGATGGAGGTATCTAAGGCAGGACATGGCATCAGGTTGGGGAAAAGGACATTAGGTCTGGCAGAGGGCAGGGGCACGGGGATATCAAATAGGTGTCACTGGAGTTGAGAAATTTGAGATGTGAGGGGTAATGCTGGGAAAGGCCTTCAACTAGAGAAGCAGGGGCTGATTTCCATGCTCGGAGAGGTACAGGGTGGGTGGTGTTCCTGAGGAGTAGCTGCCCTTCACTGCACACCTGCCCACTGCTCCCTGCTCCCAGCAGGACAGAGCCCTCCCCACCAGCAGACACATACCCCTCTGCCAGGGGACAGGGGCAAACAGGGTGCCAGAAGAGAGCACAGAGCCCATCCCTCAGCCCTCCAGTCATTGCTCCTGTGGGGTGGATGCCACAGGCCTGCTGCTTGCCCACATCCCAGGAAAAGAGTCCCAAAGATCTTCAGGGGGATCTTGGACATGAGGTGCCCAGGGATGGGTATGGTTCATGTTGCTGCATTTCACCTGGGCAAGGGGCTGCTCAGCACAAAAGGGAACAAATAAGGACGGCCACTCTAGCCCGTTAAACATTTGGGATCCTATTTCTAACGTATGTAAATAAATCTGCGTGCCAATGCTCCCCTGCCCTTCAAGCTGACATAACTCCTAGTTTCAGTGGATTTCTCTGGTACGGACCAGACCTATTACACATACAGTTTTTACACCAGCCAAATTTAAGCTTATGTAGATGGCACTTGCTTTTGGATAGTACATACACACTGGTGTTGATTAATTAGTATATTAATTAATGAAGAAGACACTGATTAGTGCCTACTACTTCTGCAAACTAACATTTACAAAATCATGTATTTATTGTAGGGGAAGGATGTGTTATTTTAAAGAATAACCTAATAATATGTTTATTCAGCTAGATATTTTTACCATAAATCAATTGGAGATTATACTATTTTTACTGAAACTTTCTTTGCACTTACTTTCAAAGAGTTAAAGTTTCTTATTTAGAAGTACTCAATTTAACTTCCCTATAACCTTCCCTTGATTTAGCAGTGAATTAAAGATACCATGATTTAACTTACAGTTTTAAAAAGCTACTTAATTATAAATCCTTCCTGAAAGATCCCTGCATATATAAACCATGCTGTAATTAATAGCTAGAACAAATATTTTTAAATTTGCTCCTTAAAATACATTTATTCTGTTCTGCATCTCTGCTCAAAATACGAGCAAAATATTTTCATATCCCATTGAAAATGACACTTTTTCTGGAAAGAGGAACGGAAACGTATCCAAAAAGTTGACCCCAAAGTACATTTTACAAAATGAAGCCATTTATGCACTCTAATACCCTGCACACAGTATATGCTGATACTTTCAGTATCTCTAGGCTCAAACTGCTCATAACATTTTGCTGTAAGCCTGAATCTAATACAAGTGAGAAGCTGCTTTAATTTTTTTAAGGAGCAGTTCCCCTAGCTGCAAAGGCATTGAAGAGAGCCTGGAAGACACAGTCTGTGCGATGCTGCTCTTTATTGTCACAGGTACAAAGTTCTCATGTGTCAATGCTGCACATTTGGGTCATTGAACATTTATGGATTAGGAAGGACTTTTCAGTCTCTGAAATGGTTACAAATGGTTTTTGTCAGAACACACTCGATAAAAGCAGTCTGATCTCAGTGGAGTCCTACTATTTTATTTTGGGTTAATAATGGTAAAGTCTTACCAACTGTTGATGGAGAAGCCATGGGTTAATTTATATTCATGTTGGAAAAGCAAAGCAGTTCTCCTTCCCAACTCTGACAGATCTGCGAGTCCCTTCCATAGCTGATTGTCAGGTTGTCCCGATCTGTAGCTTAGCGCTGACAACAGCTCACAGTTTATTTGCAGCTTTGAAGCCTGGTCCTATAGTGTTTCTCTTCTGACAGGAGATGAATAAAGGTGTCACTGTGGGAGACTTTTATGCGGCTGCTATAAAAAGGACCCTCTTTGCCTTCCCTTGAAAGATCCTCTAGTTCGCTTCTGGAGCCTGTGGCTTTCCCCTCAGCAGAGTTTAGCTCCATCAGCTCCAATTCATGTTTGGCAGCTGTTTCTAAAACTCTCTGTTTGTTGTAATACCTTACAAAGTTGTTAATGATGGGATGGATGGGGAGGGCGATTGCTATCACTCCACAAAGAAAACTGATGGCAGCGTTCAGTTTTCCTAGTGTTGTTTTAGGGTAAATATCTCCATATCCAACTGTGGTCATGGTAATGATTGCCCACCAAAATGACTGAGGGATGCTTTTAAATAAAGTTTCGGGGTGACTTTGCTCCATGGTATAACCTAGGGCAGAAAAGACAAAGATTCCAACGGCTAAGTACATGAGGAGCAGCCCAAGCTCCTTAAAGCTGCGTTTCAGGGCATAGGTTAGGGTCTGGAGCCCTGAGGAATGCCGTGCAAGCTTGAAAATCCTTGCGATCCTCATGATGCGCAGTGCCTGGACGGCCTGCTGGACATTGCTCAGCTCCATCAGCTTGGCTCCCAGGTGGGTCAAGGTCAGGCTGACATAGAAAGGAAGTATTGCTAGCACATCAACAATGTTCATGAAAGAAAGGGCAAAGTGGAGCTTGTTGGGAGAGGAGATCAGCCTCAGCACATACTCCATGGTAAACCAGCCTATGCAGGCGGTCTCAATGCTGTCCAGGGTCGGGTGCTCCATACGGTTCCCCTCTGCATCTACGACCTGCAAGTCTGGGATGGTTCCCACGCACATCACAACAGAGGAGATCAAAATAAACAGAAAGGACAGTACAGCAATCACTCTAGCCGGGTAGGACGATTCTGGCTTCTCCAGAAATTTCCAGATGCATTTTTGGCACTTTTTCCAGCGACTTTCTGAGGCATCTACTCCCAAGTCATCCAGAATGAGTTGCACCCTTCGGGCTATTTCTTCCAGTTCCTCCTTTTTTTCACTTAGGTGAGCTTTGCAGCAGTCATCCAAAAATTTCAGATCCACTTTCCAAAATTCCATTTCATTCTTGAAACATATGGGGCATATTCCTTTCTTCATGTGAATTTCCCCAAAGTAGTACACGTCAATAATGCATTTGAAAGCATCTGGATCTCTATCAAAGTAAAACTCTCTCTTTCCAGGATCATAGTCATCACAGAGGGAGAATATGCTATCATATCCCCCTGATAAACAATTGACCAGCTCTGCCAGCCGTGTTTCTGGGTACTGATTCAGGTTATCTCCGTAGAACACCTGCCTTACCCCACCGACATTGACTACAATCTCCATTTCTTCACTTTTTTCTGATTCGTCAGTGTCCACATCTGGAAACCTAGAGTCACCTGCCATTTTAATTGTATTGGATTTTGTTTGATTTTTTAGCCCGTTGTTTGATTTCACAGCTTTGTGGTTTTAATCTCTCGTGAAAGCAAATCAGCACTGAGCCAGCCCTGATACAAATGTCACCAAACTGACCCGGAGTCGTGGTGGGAAAGGTTACTGATAGAAACCTGCGGTCGGGAAAGCCTGGTGAGGAATGCAACAAGCTGCAGGGAAAAGACAAGTCATCGGGCTGCTGTGCCTGCAAGCAGGATGTTAGAAAGCTCCAGCAGACTGGAAAGAGAAGAAACCATTTAATAAAACTCACCACTCTGTTCAGTGCTCGAGAGTCTTTTCAGGTCCCATTCTCTCTCTAAAAGTGATATCTATTCACAGCCTGGAAGTCACGGCAGAGAAATAAATCCTGAGCTCTGATTAACGCATCGTGCAGTGAGTGACAGTTCTCAGAGATACAGTCGGCGGGGTGAGCCCGCGGGAGCTGCCGCGGCTTCTCCCTTCGATTCCACAGATTTCCCTAGAAAGCCGCTTTTGAATTTTGTTTCTCTTTCCGTTTTCTGTTTACTTTAAGGTCTTCCAGAGTTCATCTGCTGACTCTCGCACATAGTCAGTCGGTGCAAACACGCAGAGGAGAAACTTGTGCTTGTTTTCCCTTCGCTGTTTCCCAGCACAATAGGGAGCCGAGGCTGCCAGGAGTCCTTTCCAAACTCTACCCTCTCCTGGTGAAATACAGCAAAGCACCAGCTGCACAGAAAGCACATCTCAGCTATTTATACCCCTGCCCAGCGGTACAATGATGTGTTTCTATACTGCCAAGAACTTAAAGGAGTTTTTAAAACATTTGTTTTATCACGTGCAAAGCATAATCGCATATAAAGTCATTCAGAGCTGCAGAGAGACACACAGGCATTTTCTCCAGAAACCAGAAAAAGCAATATTGTTTTTTGAGAATAAATGTATGGCATAAATCTTGCTCTCAGTGGGACTGAAGCAACTCTAGAGCATCTCTGTCCTGTGTCAGGACATTGAGTTAATCTGGATTTGTACTGGTGTCTTTGAGAAAGAAGCAGAGACTATAAAGTTTCTGTTGCTGATGTGGAGCAAAACTTCCCCTGCACTCTGTGCACGTCTCCCAGAGCTCTGGGTCCTCAGTTTTAGCCACCTTTCCATGACCTGTAGTCAGCTGAGCCCGAGGAGGGTTTGAGTAATTTACATCTATGATGATTTCTCAGTGACTGCCACTTACCAGCAGTGCTTTGTACCACATCCAGCTCTTTAAAAGTAAATGTAGAATAACAAGCATTTCCTTTTGACTTTGTTTTCTCCGAATTCCAGGGTTTGATGAATTTTTTCCCCTGGACCTCTACATGCAGGAAAACTACCACCCTGCTCTTAAATTATTAAATCTAACTACAGTTCATTTTAACGGGTCCAGGAAAACATACAGTTCATAAATTAACAGTTTCTGGCCACAGCAGACTGATTTGTACCAGCAAGTTATGATCTTTTCTGGTTTACTGGCTTCTGAAAAGCTTCTCAGTGGAGGGAAATAGAGAGGGGCAAATCCAGCTGACAGTTTGCTTCTCCAGGCTTGTGTCCATCCTGGGAGGAAGATGAGATCTGTGATGTGCCTGCTGTCCATCTACTGGTGTCACCCAGCGAGAGGGACCCTGGTGAGTACACAGTGTTCCTGCTCCACTGTCTCAGAAGATTGTGGGTGATCAATACGAGGTCGTGCACCAGACCTCATCTTGACACGGAGTGTGCTCACAGCATCACATACCCAGGAAAGGGGAATATCGGGTCCCAGGATAAGAGTAATATCTATTAGTCTACACCTGAGTCATACTGTGAATCTCTGGAGGCCATGTCACCTTCATGTGCTCCTGAGTGTGCTGCATAGTGTGGGTATAATACAAGAAGTCCCCTGAATTTTTTTCCAGGCATATACAAGTTTAGTGAGACTTGCAAGCTTTTTGGGACTACTTTAGAGACCTGGAAAAACACTCAGGTTTTTGAGTTCATCGATAAATAATTACCCACCTGTGGCTTTCCTCCTCACTAACTAGCTAGATTCTAGCAAAATAAATTTTCAAGATGCCAATAGCAGCGGCATGCTTGCACAGGGGAAAATGCAGATGGGATTACTTACCCAACCTTGCAAAACAAAACCAAGATCTGGAAGTTAGGCTTCAAATTTCGTCATGCTGCATGAGCATAGGGTAACATGTTCTGTAGATTTAAATCCTCAGATTTAACCATCTCAGATCCTACTCTCTTTGATCAATGATTCATTCCAGTGACCTTTTGGGTTTTCTCTATGTAATGATAAGAAATCAATGCAGGATCCAGCATGACCAACACAGAAACCTTTGTTTCCAAAAAGGTTTTTCTCCTCCCTTTCCCCCTCCCCATCCATTTTACAGAACAAATACCTACAAAAGGGCACACAAGACATTGTTCAGTTTGAAAGGTGAAATCAGCTTCTTTCAAATGATAAATCTCAGCACATTCTCAAAAGGTTGGGAAGAAACTATTTTTGAAATGCCAGATCAGTCCTTATAAAGACTTTACTTATTGCGGCTGCTAAAATCCTTGTGCTTTATTCTCCCTCGTCTTGCAACTTTTCAGAGTTCTTTACACCTTTCAGTGTGCCTGTGAAATGTTAGAGATCTGGTAGCATTTTAAATTCACTTGGGCAAATGTAAATGATCCAAAGAACGGTCAGGGAAATCATAATGAATTAAACCCTTGTTTTTGTAGCTGAAAAGAGTGACACAGGCTTGCCTGACGAATGTTTTGTATCAGATGTATCACAGATCCACAAACAATGGGAGCGGGGAGAATAATTTGCAGCAAATAATTTATTTCACAAATTCATTTTTCATCCATGAAAAGAAAGCTTCTCTAATCTAAAAATTTCAATAGCTTCTCTAATCTAAAAATTTCAACAGATAATTGTTGCCCTGTAATTAATTTATGACCAGATTGCTGCAATTATTAGGGCTCCTAAATTCAACTTCTGTTGCCTCTGTGAACAGGTCAAGCTGTGCTGTGTCTGCTGGAAGCGATATGTGCTGGCAATTGAATTCCTACAGACCCAACAAGAAACACAGAGCATTGGGTTTTTTTCTGTGTCAGTGCTTTGGCTCAGAGAACAACACATGGATTTGAGCTGACAGTTGTGTTAAGTTTTGGCTGTGGTTCAGACAGGCTCCTTCAGGGAGCAGGAGGAGGACGCTCAGCCGGACACCAAGCCCTGCAGCCCGAGGAAAGGACTCCTGTGTTGCTGGGCAACCCCACCAAAGGTAGCCCCCGCCCCAGCAGGGATGCCCAGCATGTCCCGTGGTGGGGCTTGAACCCCAACAGAGCTTGGTCCATAAGGTGTAGGTGGAGCTCAAACGTGGCTCCCCAGTGACAGTGGCTCCTTATGAGGGATGTGGGTGGCACAGAGCACCCACAGTCCAGCACAGGAACCTGTAGTAACAGCGGTCCCCAGAGGCTGCTGGCATTCAAGGTTTGGCTCCCTTGTTGACCACTTTTTGGGAAAGGACATTTACCCCTGAGTGGCTTAGTGCCAGTCTGGGAAGAAAGATTGCTCCTCTTGAGCTCTAGTCTGGCTCATACTGCATTCCTGAATCCCAGCCAGCACCTCTGTCCTCCTGCCAGATGCACCAAGCTGTTCCCCATGGAGCTGTGGGCAGTAGTGGTACATGAAGGACTGTGAATGTGTTAGGAGCCAACCCAAGGGAGATAAGATTGGATTCCACTTAGAGAGGGGTGCTTAACACAAAGGCAGGACTTGGGCAGCCTCCCTGCAAGCAGGCTGTGATGCAGTCAGACCCCGCCTGCACTGAGCACAGCCCTGCCTGCAGTGCCTGGGACCATCTGACCTCTCCCTTCTTCAGAAAGGCACGAACTCAAGAAAGTTTAGGGACCTGACCATGACTGTCCAAGTAAGAAACACTAAAGCACGTCTGGCACAGATCCAGCCCACCCTGACCAGCTAACATGGACATTTCCCAGGCATTGTGTGGCCATCAGATACCATTCCCAACAGAGCATTTGCAGGCAGCACCAGTACTGCAGATTAAAAGGACTTCTTAAAATAGATGGAGACCAGTTGTCATTTTGCCTTAATGCCCAGAGACATCCCTGGGCACATGTAAATCTGGTTATACTCAGTATAACCCTCTCACACACTTCTTCTGTTGTGCCATATTTGGGTTTTAAATTACACTGGCAGTACTGGACCTGTGATAGATCCAGCAAGAGACCTCAGCATCTAACACACCACTTATTTTCAACTAGATGCAAACTATGGAGAGCCGCTCGAGACAAAAACATGTCATCAAAATGTACTATAGAAAAGTCAATGAGAAACCTGAAGGAGGATAAGGAATGGAAATACCTTATTCCTCCTCCTTTCCTTGGGGTATTGTGAGGGTAAGATTTTCAGCCAGTTGAATGGACATCACTTCTTCCACTGACTGCACAAGGTTCTGTGTGGAAAAGCACCATGTAATTACTTCATGCCAATCACAAGAAATGGGAAGCTGATAATCTGGAAGGAAGGGAAGCAGTGAATGATGTCATTCTGGGCATCAGAAAGAGCAAGTCATCCAGAGCAGCTATTCTGACTACTTTACCACAATCAGTCTAAGTAAGAGGTGCAGGAAAGATTTTGCTGTTAAGAAACCTTTAGGGTTTCCAAGTCTAAGAAGGATTCTACTGGTTAGTGCAGCAACCTCACAACCTCACTGGAAGATCCAGCACACCCTCTTTGGCAAATTAATCCAGCTACTGCAATATGCTGGTTTATCCTTTGTAGCTCAATATTGCAAATCCATTTTCAAATCACACCTTCTTTTATCCTTGTAATAGGCTCTACAATAAAGCCAGCTGTTTTGACATATCAAGAACACGTGGATTGCATGGGAATGCAATCCATGCATGCTGTGGTTCCCAGCATGGTGGAACTGCCACAGCACCAGCACCAACCTCATGCACCTCCCCAGTGTATCTGAAGGGCAACTGGGTGTGACTTGATGTCACGGACTGTAACGCCAGGGCAAGTGGGAGAGGAGTGTTGTGAGCACTGACTGACTGCAGGAAACCTTCATGATGCAGTGGCAGCAGCTCGTGGTCCCAGCACTGATGTGTGTCTTGTATGTGTAGCCATGAGCTACTGGAGTGAATCTGAGCCTCAGCATGAAACATGTCCATCGCCCACTGCTGCTATTTCTGGCAACTGATGAGTCTTTTAAATCCCTTCGTGTGGGAAAAGAAGGGTCCTTCAAATGTGAAGCTAGAGAA
The DNA here is from genome assembly GCA_013397975.1 of Machaerirhynchus nigripectus. NCBI lineage: Eukaryota > Metazoa > Chordata > Aves > Passeriformes > Dicruridae > Machaerirhynchus > Machaerirhynchus nigripectus. The sequence goes on from VZRQ01009099.1 coordinate 54,450, forward strand.
ACAAATTCTCTATTTTTTTTTAATATATCTCCATGCTTTGTATGATGTTTCTCAATACGTTAGACTTCCTTCAGATTGATATATTAAGAACAAGAGTTTTTGAAATGTCTGAGTTGAGACGGGTATCTAGACTATAACAGACACGCTCACCTTTTATGTGTCTCTGTTTCCAGCATATTTACATATTTCTCCAAGACCATTATTGCAAACAAGTCTTTTCCCAATTTATTTTCCCCTCTCTTAGCTACTTTGGGTTTTTTTCAAGTTCAAAATTTATACATAGTCAGTTTATTATATCAGATCTTTTAATTAATACCTTATTAAAGGGCTAGTAACAGCTTGCTGCAAATTTCAATTGGCCTTGCTTTCCATTTGACATTAATGAGTCTACTTTCCTGTACAATTAGACCTGCCTTAAGTGACCACTCAGGAGAACGGCCAAATATCAGATTTAATGTAAATTACTTTGAATAAATAAAATGCAACCTTCGCTGTAAGCAGCTAAAAGATGGCTTCAAATTAAGCATATCAGTGAGCCATGAATAGGATGGGAGTTGGAGATGCTGTAAAAGATTAAGAACCTTGGCTTGTTTACAGCATCACTGTGTCTTGAGAAAGGACTGGAATTCTGTTACTTGCTCTTAAACACTGACATCAAAAGCTTTGAATGTTATTGCATATAAAAAGGAAAGCAAAAAAATGAGGTGAAAAGGCTTACTACAGTTGCAGAGACAATGACTTAAAAATTAAGAATTGCATATACACTGAGTATGGCCAAGGTCCAAAAATTTGCATGTGCACGTGCAAAATTAGGGGCTGTATCACAGTGAATAGGTACAGGGTGGTTCAGTGCAGCTTGCATGGGTGACCTCAGCTCTGGCATTTCCCAGCTCTGAGTGTCTGCCTCTGCAATCCCACTGTTGACTTCTATCATGACTTGCTGTATATAATTTCCTGCAGGACCCATGACGTGCTGCTGCTGCTGCTGCTGCCTGGCAGCTTCCCTGGAGCAGCCTCGCCAGCTCGAGTGAGGGATTGCCCAGCAGAGAATTGTCAGTGGTACTGAGACGAGTGTAAGAGGGTCTTGCTGATGGCACTGATGAAGGGATGGGCCTGGCCTTCCCAAAGCCAAACATTCCCATCACTACCAAATTGTATCATTACCAGTCATCAACTTGAAGAAAAGACCAAGACAGTGGCAGCAGAGAGGGAAATGCAATGGGCAGATTGTCTCCTAAGTTTTGGCAGCCAAGACACAAAGCCAGTTTCTAAGATTGATTTGGCAGAGGTGTTTAATGTGGTTTTACGTGTTTTCTTTTAAAAAATTCAACACTGCAGCCCTCTACTGTGCTTGGAGTTGGAATAGTGATTAATAATACTCCGTACAAGCTACTGTTCCTAATACAATATATATAATAATATAATAATGTACAAGCTACTGTTCCTAATTCTTTGAAAGAGGAGCTTGTGTAGGAATTTAACATGTACCATTGAAAAGTAGAAGGTTTTTTTACATAAACTAACATCTTTATTGTGTCCAATCACAATAAAGGAATTATTGTGATTGGACAATGAGGAATATAACCAAATAATTCATAGTAAACATGGTCAAAGGTACCCCTATATGTGTGCTCAAAGAAGACGAAAATATATGTAATATTTTCTAGTGTGAAAAAGCTGTAACGAAAACCTGTTGGGAAAAAAAAACCCAGAAAACATTTCATCAATGTGGTGAAACAGAAATAAAAAATAAAATACTTTCATTGATTCTAGAAAACATGGCAGCAGAAAGGAAAATACAGGCTTCAGCAAAGCCTGCAATTCTCAGGGGCTCTTGCAAATACAGCTATAATTTTCCTTCTTTCACTGAGTGGTAGAAGATGAAGGAGAGGAAGGTGTGTAGGCAGAAGCAGAGGCAGAGTTCATATTTTTACAATTAAGCAATTACCCGTGGAGGCATCCTGTGGACATTTGATTTCATTAAACCCTGCAGGACCGAGGGGTGTGGCAGGGTGCCCTAGAGCCCCTTGCTGACGGTGACTCCCACAGCTTGCAGGCTCTCTGGGCTTGCTCCCTCCATCTCCTGTGACAGTGACAGTCCTGCCTGTGGCCAGGAAGGCAGTCAGGGACTAGAGGATGTGGTATTCCCTGGCCAGCATGCTGCTTGCAAAGCTGGCATAGAGTGGAAGCATTAAAGCATGCAAATTTGTGGTGATGAAAGTAATTTTTCATCAGTAAGCATTTCCACTATAGATCAGAGAAAGGAGAACATCAAATGTGCTTTACCCTTCCCTTGGTGTTCAAATCACTGCTTTCAGAAGTGACGGGACCATGTTCTTACTCTTGTTGCCTTTGAAAAACTTCTGTGTGACCCAGCCGTGACAAACTGCTTTCAGCGTCTCCCTTTTTGCCTGTGTTCTTTAGCTTTGCTTAGCAAAAATGTTAGCTGAATTTGAGTGGAATTTACAAAGAGTCTTAAGTCAATCAAAACTACATTTTCTGGAGGACAAGCAATCTGTCAGAAATTATTTCCTGGCCCTACTCTGGATCTGTCATCTGTCACTGGGCAAGTCTTTTGCCTTCTTGCTACTAATCTTAAGCTGTTTGGCAACACATCATATTTCTTAATAGCTTACAAAGGAGTCAAATAAAAAAACATTTTTAATTTGACAAACAGATTACAAATAAGCTTTTAAATTGTCTGAATGGCTCTAAAGCTAACCCACATATTTCTAAGTGATTTGTCTAGACAATGGATGAGTCAAGCCTTTTATCCATTCTGTTTTATACAATAATCGGTTCTGCTCAGTTAAGATTTCATTTAACATTACTAAATTGAATGCCTTTCATTACTATGTGCTGTTTAATTTAACACTGTATTGACATCTTGCATCCTAATTCACTTTTTGCTCAGGGTAGAGTCATAAGCCCATTTGCACCAGGTAATACGAACAACAGCATCCATTGTATGCACTAGTAGTGTCCTCAAAGATGAGACTACAGAATTCAAGATACCTCACTGGGAAAAAAAATGGGCTAAGAAGATGAAAGGAAGCTCAGTGATGAATGGGAAATGCTGCTGCTGAAACCTTTCTTTATTACCATTCTCTGTCATTTTCAATTGTTCTGTCCCAGTGAGTAACGAGGACTTCATCGCTTTTGCCAAGGTCCACTGCAAGTTGCTGCTGTGATAACACAGGTTAATCACAGGACAGGCAGGGGCTCCTTGCTTCTGTCAGTGGGAGGATTTCAACCACTCTGTGACTTCTCCTGGGTCACCTTGAGAAAGGAGTCCCTGCCTATGACAGCAATGACGTTAAAACTCCCCTTAATCAAAACCATCTCCCCGTGCTCTATACCCAGTTTTAACTGCCCAGTCCTCTCTACTCATTTCTTTAGGCTTCTGTGCACATTACTGAGACAACTCAGTAACAGAACCACCAGGAAAAGGAACTCCTTCCCTGGTCAGGACATCCACAGCCACACTTTGCCACAAATCACTGGAACACACCGCAGAAATCAGCGTAAAAATTCCTATCCTGACAGAAAATAGCACTGCACTAAAGATCAGAGTAGAAACCATAATGCCTCTGGCTCTTCAAGTCTAAAACTTTATTCTAATCATGATAAATACATCAGTATTTAGCTGGTCTCATAAAAAATAGTTAGTCTTACAAAAAGAGCTCAAATCTCAAAGCAGATTTCCTTTATTTTGCAGTAAGTATGGGTATTACCATACATTTGAGGTCAGGTGCTACTTGTAAACATCCTCATAAATGTGTCCAGATTACATAATTATCAGATCTTATACATACAATAGTAAGGGAATTAATTTCCTGTATTTGGAAATGGTTTTGGACCTTATGGTTGAGGTTTTAAAAGCAGTTGTCAGTGTCTCATAATAGGGGGGTTGCCTTTGGCTTATTGACAACAGAGCTGGATATACCAGTAGCACCATGAATATGCTAAATAATCAATCATTAATCAATACATGGCTGGGTTCTTCTCTCGTATTGGTCTTAGACTGGTTGTGTCCTGAAGGCAAAATCAGGTACTGTGTAATTTTATATGTTTTGCAATAGATTCCTGATGTATATGCATGAAGAACTAAATGGTGACACTGCATAGGTGAGGAACCCCACCCCTGCTGCCCAGCTTCACAGTCTGCTTGAGACTTCTGTTTCAGAGCTGGTGACAATTCATTTAATAATCAACCATTTACTGTTTGGTCTTCACTCATCTCTTGAAGTCCTTTTCCTTGATAAGACTGACTAACATGAATTAATTTGAAGTAGACGTTTACAAACACATTACATTTTCTAAGAATTTCTGATACCCTGACATTCTGTTGAGATGCAGGAAGAAGAAAAAACTAATCTGCATTTTAAAACTTCCCTGCAACATGTCAAACAAATCTAAATATAGGACCTTGGAATCTTTAGTTTAGCAACACTAAAATTTTATATTGTGAAAATGTTTATACACTGTATACTAAGTATTACATTCTGACAGTGTGTTATAAATACAATGCTGCTAGTGCAATACAAGGCCGAAATAAAAAAATTGAAATTACAAACCTCAACTAAACATTTTAGCTAAAGAGATAAATATATTTTGATATTATGAAAACAGTTTCTTTCAACACAAGGATGTACATTGATTAAGTGTTTTTATTGCATTTTTGGCAACTTTCAATTTAACTGAACTGCATTTATCTGACAGGAATCTCTTCTGTCAAAAAATTATCTCTTCTATTTCCAGTGTACAACACTAGTAATTCTGACACTCATGAGATGCTTCACATTTCCTTGCCAGAACCTTTCTTAGAAATTGGAAATGACAGATGGGATTTGTGAGAGAAAAAGGTACTTTCTGAACATATAGCCCCAGGGCATATGAAAAAAAGTCAACATTCTCCAAATAGATTTTCACTAGCTATTGCCTTTGTTTTCTCTGTAGCCCCTCTCATCTTATTAAGCTGGAATCATCTTCAGTTGTTGTCCCTGGGGACATTTTTCAAAAGGAAAGAATGTCCTTTGAGGAACCCATGGGTGTAATGAAAGTACTCTTTACATCAATCAAACAGTAACAAAGCCGATCCATCCACCATGCATGGACTCTGATCTCAAAAGTGGCTGAAAATCTGTAAAACACCAATGAAAATAATTCCTTTTGTGTCAGTATGAATGCAATGAAAAGTGGACTTAGGATCCTATAATAAAAACATTTCACTGCTCCAGCCACAACTGGTTTCTAACTGCAGCACTGCAACATTAATACCTGATATTTACAGTATGTAAATGTTACATTTGTAAGGCCAGAACAGAAACTGACGTACCTTACACATGGCACGTCTCTATACACCTTGTACATTAATATATTTTTATAGGAATATCTGAATTTCATCTTCTGGAAACTGATTTCTTCTGCAGCACCAGAGCAGAATGGTCCATCACCCCTGCATTTCAGTTCAACAGGGTAATAGGATGGAGTGTATTTTAAATTCCCTCTGTATTCATTCCTTAATTTGAATAATGCTGTTGATGCCTCCTTTTTTTTTTTTTCCAAATTTGATTTTGAAGAAGTTGGCACTTGCTAGGTTTTGGACTTAAATGTAACATTCCATCAAAATGGGTGATTTTTGAAAAACTTATCAAATATGTAATTGTTGCATACACATTGTGAAAAATTCTTCCCTTAGACTGAGTCATTATGTAAGTTAACAACTTTAATAATGCAGTGCTGTATTCTGCAAGAACTCTGTCTCAGGTGACTTGTTGATGACAGTAAGTTGGTTTTTAAACTATACAAAAGCTTCCAAATCAGCATTTCAAAAGCAAGTAAAACATCTGTAGACTGTAAGTACAGAATATAAACACAAGTGGGCCCAGACAATGTTTCACAACTTGCTGCGTATTTCAAATAACTGAGAAGGTGATATTCCCTTGTCTGTTAACCATAAACTCATTACAAAGAGTTCTTTCAATTTAAATGCAGAATATTATTGCAGTTATTTTGCTCTTTTTCCTGCTCACAAATCACTTGCAAGATGATCCTGGTTTTCTTCAAATATATGCACTATTTCTACTCATTAGCTATCAGCATTACAATTACACACACAGGTACCATTGAATCATTGGGGCTTTTTTCATGTAGTTGAGAAATTTTTCCAGCAATGAGTAAGAAGCAGCCAGGAATGCATAGCAATTAAGAGCAGGGACAGGACAGAACAGCCACCCTGCAGAAAGACCAGGATAGGCTGGAAGAGTGGGCTGAAAAGAACCTTGTGAAGTTCAACAAGGGCAAGTATTGGGAAAGCAAAGTCCAGGAGTGCAGCACGGGCTGGAATCTACCAGTGTGGGGAGCAGGTCTGGGAAAGGGACCTGGGGGCCCTGAGGGACAACTGCTCAAGAGTGAACGTTGTGCTGCTGCGGCAGAGAAAACCAACAGGATCCTGCTCAACAGGGGCAGCACCAGCAGAGAGAAAGAAGTCACTGTCCCACTCTATTCAGTGATTGTCAGGCCACATCTGGAACACTGTGTTCAGTTTTGGTCCCTGCTCTGCAAAAATGATGGGGACAGGCTGGAGAGGATCCAGAGAAGGGCACAAAGATGATGAAAGGACCGGACAGCCTGCCATATGAGGAAAGGCTGAAAGAACTGGGTTTGTTTGGTCTTGAGAAAAGAAAGTTCGGGGAGACCTTATCACCATGTTCCAGTTTTTAAAGGGTGGCTACAGAGCAAATGGAGACTTCCTTTTCCAGGCAGTCACATGGAAAAGACAGTGGGTGATAGGTACAAGCTACTCCTGGGGAGATGCCAGACAAACACAATTGGAAATTTTTTCACAGTGGGATCAAGCATTGGGATAATCTCACCAGGGTAGTGATGGATTCCCCAATATTAGACACTTTTAAGATTCAGCTGTACAGGGTGCTGGGCCATGCTGTCCAGACCATGCTTTTGCCAAGAAAGGCTGGACCAGATGATCCTTGGGGTCCCTCCCCACCTGGTATTTTATGATCTCATGATTCATACACTAAAGTCTTTTATTCATGGTAACCTGTAATATTTTTGCATGAATAACAACCATTTCTTCAGTTTTGTAAATAAAACTCATGTGAGTGTGTCTGCAAGGTAAGATGTATGGATTATTCCAGTGGCTGTTCAGCATCAAACAAATTTGAATGAATAAATACCCCTAAGCCCAGCACTGACATTACACATTTTAGAGTTGTTGGGTCACTAGAAATTCCAGGTTATGAGGATGAAAGTGAAAATACCCATCTGAAGTTACCTCTGGGGCAGCACAATATCCCTGGTGCTGCAGCCTCCTCACTCATTGCCAGGCTCATGATCTGGTTCTGCAGGGTCCAGCTCTGCATGCAGAATAGAACATGTTTTACCACTGTTCCACATTTAAAAGGGATGCCTCATGCCACAGCAATGAGGAAAAATTAACACTGGGGCAGGTGTTCTGTGGCAGTGATGCTGTGTCTCAGATTGCTAGCTCTGCTCTGCACGCTCATGGAACAGGTTAACTTCTGTCCCAGAAGGAAACAGAAATCACTGATTTCCTCTTGCAAATAGAAGGCTAAAGGCGGAAAGAAGACTCAGCCAAATGTTGTGCGTGTCCTTTGAGCCCACCTAGAGTCCAAAACAGGTTGGCTGCTGAGCTCACCACTTCCTTCTCCATTCTTCACTCAGAGGAGCATCTCCCTTCTCCCCAGCCTTCCTGAAGGCTCTCAGCTAAAGCTGTCACAGGTGCCTGAGGAAGGAAAAGTCACCAAAATAAACACTGCTCCCACACATCTCATCTGTATTCCCACACATAGTGGGCATTAATTAGGGAAAGAAATTTTCTTCTGTCACATTTGGAAAGCTTTTTTCTTTTTAAAAGTGTAAAGCTTGATATTTACTGTCAGTTGCTGGATGGTTCAGTTGAACAAAATAGTTTCTTTGCTGTGGATCTGTAAATAACCTTATTGAGTAACTGAAAAATATGAAGGATACATTTTATCCTTCCCAAAATATGTACATTTCTTACCACTAGGTAAACAACTTCATTCTATTTGGCACTAGCAGTAAATTTCCTACTGTGTGTCTGGTCTCTGGTGTAGGAAAACAACAAATGAAAGCTAGTTAGAAGAAAAGAGATTTATTTTTCCAGATTAAGCTTGAGAAGTTTTTCTTGTCTAAGAATACAAGTCCATTATTTGGTAATTCTTTTATTTTTGTCGGATTATATGTTCTCAGCAGTATTTTGGAAAGAAATCTGGTAGTGCATAGACATTAGCATAATAATACAGTTTTATTTCCTAAATCCTCTCTGAAAATTCAGGTGTTACAGTCTCAGCATTTCTACAGCAAAATAAATTCCCTAAGCACACCACAGGGTTTCACACACCAACTCCTTGCTATAAAAGACACCTAGTGGCCACCAGAAAGGTACTGTCAGGTATGGAACTGAATGATAAAGCTCTTCTAGGGATAAAACCAAAACAACAACAAAAAACCCAGCACAAAAGCAAACAAACAAAACCACCAACAACAAAAACACCCTAGTAACCTTTGCTAAACAAAACTAGCTGTCATGGCCAGTGCCTTTCGCATTCACCTAATTTCTTTATCAGATCATAAAATTTGATTATTTTTCTTTTATCTTGCCTTGGACCATGGCACTTGCTGTATGAGGGAAAACATTGACTCTCCTTCTCAGCTGTTCACAGAGCAGCAGCTTTGAGTGTCCTGCCACTGCTAACATATCTGTGAATCCTTCTACAGGGACTCAAAATCTTGCAAAAGTAGGAGCTGAATAGTGACAATATTTCCCTTTTCCCATTTCATGGTCCATAGCTTTGGCCTCCTCAACCTGCTTCCCTATGTCAAATGAACATACACTGATTTAAAGCTGAGAGGTTGTGCTGAAGAATTACCAGCTAACAAGCTGGACTACACTGCATATTTCTATCTCTACCCACTGCAGTTAGGACTCTTCAGCCTCACTGATATACTACCATCACTCTGAGTTTTAACTAAGATACAGATATTCCAATGTAAATCTGCTTATAACCGGGATAACTTGAACTTCTCATACCGCAAATGTTCTTTTACACTAATACAATTGCAGAAGGGGAACACCAGTGTGATTGGTAATGCCAGGTTTTAAATCTGAAAAATGCTGCCTGATGACCACTTGCTAAATCTGTCTGTAAGAAATACAAACTAATGTAATGACACCTTAGTTTTTTCCACAAGCTGGGATTTGCTCTGCATCTGCCAGCTCACTCTCCCCACCACCACAGCACTTGCTCAAACACAGTAACAGATGCTTAAGGAGCACATGGGTTAAACATGCCGAGTGTTTCTGGCTCACGCGTGGGAGATTCTCCGTTCAGTATTTTCCTGGCTCTCATTCTGGGTGGACCCAGACACTGGTGGATATACCAGTTCTTCACTCAGGCTTCCTCTCACTGCCCTCCTGCATACCAAGGACAAGAGTTACCTAGGCAGGCCTTCAGTTCTGGCTTCAGCATCCTGCTCCATACTGCATGAAGGTGCCAAATTTGCATGCACCGGTTTGTGGACCAAGCATTGCAAGCGACAGAAAAGTCTCCAAAAACAATAGTTGGGGCAGATGATGTAAGGAATAAGAAGAGTGAGTAGCTGACAACAGTCTGCAACCTCACAGTGCTATTAGCATTGGAAAAAATGTCCCCATTCATTTTGTCTTATCTGACAGCCACAGCTTTACAGTGTCTGGAAGCCAGAGGAAGGGATCAATAGACATTTGCTGACAACTGAGATTTTGTTTTAATCCATCCACAAATGGTTATGTTTTGGTAGCAGGTGTTTCTATACAGGTCTGAAATCATACAGAGAAGGCCAGCTAGCCCTTTACAGGACGCATGGTTCAAACAGCAGGAATACTGCTTGCTGCAGAGCAGACTTCCAGTTTCCACTGGCAAAGTCCACCCTGGTGAGAGACACAATTGTCATGCTCAGGTTAAAATAAATGTATTCTGCAGGTAGGCTTTTAAATAGAGAGAATGTAATTTATTAGAACAAATTTCATACCTGAAGGAAGTAAATAAGTTTTCAAGGACATAAACTGTCTTCTAAATGCAATAGTCAAGGCATGATGAATTGTGTGGTTGTAAATACCACTTGGAGCCTGGATGTTGAAATTGCTGTATAGAAATACCATCTTGTTTTAATAGTTTTATGGTCAAGCAGTATCCAAAAGCCAATGAAGTCACATGAATTCATGTCTATACTCTGTTCATTTAGTTTTATTTAGGGACAGGTACCCAGCAAATTTCTATAAATCTTACATCAGGAGTTGCTAATACCTAACAGAAAATCTTAGCCTGAGAGAATTGTTGGTTACATGTGTCCAAAGCACTTGACCTGTGTTTGTGATAAAGACGTGAGGTTTCAAGCAAGAATGAGCAAAGAAAACCCAACCTATCACAAATCCTTAAACCAATCTAAAAACTTTGATTGTAGCCAAAATGGCAAACAAACATAGTCAACTCAGATTCACAGTCATGTTATGGACAGCAATGTTTGGTGAAACCTTTTGAGATGCTCATGCATATTGCTGGACTTCTTTCCTTCAGCCACCTGACAACTAAGTGTTTACAGGGCATCAGCCACTGTGATATAGTGGGCTGGTTGCAAATCAAAGACAAGGAGTGTTTGAAAAGGGTATTTCCATTAAAACAAAAAGTTGTTTTGTTTGTGCTCCCAGCTGACTCTAAGACTACCTCAGTTGTAATACCTATGCTTTACCTCCTGGACTTCAGTTACATTATAGATTCATTTCTTGGTTGGTTGGGGTTTTTTTTGTGGCTTTGTTTTGTTTGGGGCTTTTTGTTAGACTTTTCAGTTTCCCAGTCATATTGCCATATTCTGTTATTTACACAAAAATATTTCCATAAAAATCTTATTCTCCAATCTTAACATTCCTTTGGGCTGTATGAGAACTTTCATTCCCATTTCTAATTTCAATAAAGGCACTGCACAAAAGCTGTTGAATTATTCAGAACTATATGAAACTGGTACAAATTCTCTAGGCTCTGTCTAGTTTAATTAAAGGTAAATCCTAGCAGACATTGTAACTACAACATGAGAGCAAACAGGAAGAGTTAAACAACCTGTAAATGGAAGATAGATAAAACCCCTACCTTCTGCAGATACCTTTCCCCCCTCATTTATATCAAAGCATTCACCATCAGTTTATGTAAATTCTGTTCATTTAGAAAAACCTATGTCATTACATGCAGGACTGATTTTTATGATGACACAGCAGAAGTAGATGGCTGTTCACAGTAGCTCGGAGTAAAAAATGAAACAGTATCTGGGGCCTGATCTCTCTGAGGCATAAAAAAGCTGGAAGTACCTGCCTTAAGAAGTGTTTTCAGTGTGGCTGTGTTGCCACTGCGGAATATAAACCTGCCACGGAATTACAGCAATGACCCTGTCAGATCCAAAGCATGTGGACAACTAAATTTGGGATGTTTTGTCTCAAACTGAATCCCATGACTTTGTCAGTGTCAAGAGGGACTGCAGGTCTGTTCTGTGCAATTGGCCAGGCATTGAGGGGAATATTTACATCCCAAAGCACCGAAGCTGAAGAACAGTGTGAGGCACAGCTGACTGTGAAGAACAGTGGCACCTGTTATCATCAGAAAACTCAACTGAATTAAAAAAACTTCTAACAGCTGCCATAAGCAGATGTTAAAAACGGGATCTCTTGGGAAATGTAAATCAAATGTTACCTACAGTATGCTGACTGAAATTAAGAAGATGTCATGAGTACTCTTGGGCTAAGTTCACCATAAGGAGCTGGGCAGTCTCTCAAAGCAGTTACTCAAGAACATTCCCTTTTACCTTTGAAAATGTCACTTCCAATCCCATTCCTTGGGATGTTTGCATGTGGGATGGTACAACCATTCAGCTGCTGTGCAAACTTAGACCAACAGAAAGAGTTGCCTTCTCCCTGTCTCGTTCATGCAGGTGTCAATAGTAGAGGTAAAAGAGAACTCAGCCATGAGTAGAGCCAGGCCTCCATTCACAAAATGAAACCCATTTGGGGGTTCCATTTGGCCTTCTCACACTGCCTTGAGAAGATGGCATAGAGGCCTCATGCTCTCAAAGTAGACTGGGAAAGCCATACCCATCTTTGATTCTCTGCTGGTGGGATGAGGGCATAGATTCTCTATCGATTTACGTCCACAGCAAAACACAGGGGCAATCTTCTTCAAATCAGATGTCATATTCTGAGGGGAAGTTGAGTGAAGTTCTTCCAACTTGACTGACCATCTTTCATTTGTATTGAATTTCAGGACAGGTCCACTTGCCCCCACATAGGCACCTGGAAACATTTTAGATGCTTCAGCAACTACCCTGCTTGACTTCCAGTGCCAGAAACATGCAGAACTACAATTAACCCTGTGTCATCTTAGTCAGCCTCATGCCAATAGCTCAGATGTCGTTGGGCTCTTCTGGCAGCAGAAGGGGCTCCCAGTTTAGAAAGGATAGGTAATCCCATAAGGGGACAGAAACCCTACTTAACTGATCTTTTATACAGCTTCAATTCTACATTTCTGATATCGGAAACATTAGACAGCATTCAGACTTACCCATTTCTGAAAGCTAAAATATAAACAGATTTGCCAAAAAATATTTATTAGATTGCCTAAAATTCATAAAACTTATAGGAAATAAACCTATTTATGAGTAGTTTAGAAGGAGAGTGGGGCATTCATTTCCTAAAGCCTTGGAAAGAAAAGTACTCAGAAAGAAGAGTAGAGAAGAGGAACAGAAATACCAGTCATGTCTCAGCAGTTTGTGGAAAAATAATGTGTGGAACTAAAAAGGTGGAGTATTACCTTGTCTTAAGGATGCTATTACCCTTTAAAGTGCAATATTTTGTATGGCCTGGCAGGGAAGACTACTGCTAAAATCTACAAACCTGTAATGAAGGAGACAATTCCCCGTGCACTGAAATTTTGGATGTCTGTGGCAGTGAAGTGATAATGGATGTTACCAAGATTTGGAATACACTGAGTAACTGAAAAGCTGTTTAAAGTCACATATAAACACTTCCTTATCCAGTGTTCCTATCTGCATTAATATACTTATGTTCAAACATAAGTATCTGCATTTTTAAATGCACATGTTCTCTCATCTTGTACAAGTCCTGGAAATGTTCCCATACCTTGCAGAGGAATACAGCTTGTGGGTGGCAATTTTCTCCAAATATTTTATCAGGCAATTTTCAGACAGCTTGGATTATGGATTTTCTTTCCTTACTAAAGAAGAACAACAATAGTGCTATTAAAGCTATTAAAAGATAATAGCTGATACCTACAGAGCTAGAGAGGGCTGGGAAAGTGGCAGAAAAATAACTCTGGTTTAGGCAACTGAGACTAATCCTGTAATATGCTGAGCTACCCCAGCTCTTCTTTCAGTAGAGGACGAAGCCCAGACTGGCTGCAGTCAGTAAGCATGAATTTCAGTTCCTGGTACCTGATCACTAAGACATGGCTGGCTGCAGCACGTCTAGGGCATGGTCCTGCATTAGTGCTCTCAGAAACCCAGACTTTATCTGTTCACAGAAAACAGGGGAGACCTGTTGGGTGCAGACAGGTTGGGGATGGTTGTCTGGGGTCATGGAGTGAGAATACTGGCCATAAATGGAACTTGATCAAGAGGGAAAGGAAAAAGCCTTGCTGCATTTTTGAGCTAATAAAGCCCTTATGCCCTTCAGAAATAGCTTGTATGTATCTTCTCAAATTCTGCGGTGAAAACTTGGAGCTTACTGCAGTGCCTTGCAAAAAGGCATCTACCACTCTTTGAGATGACCAAGGGTGTTCTTCTTGTTTCAGTCCAGAAGGACCCAAGTCTTGGGTCTCTGTCACACCCAGAGCTATGCATCCTCAGGCACACCAAAGGCCACTCACTAGATGCCAAAGTATGGTAACTGAGTGTAGCCCTAAGACTGGACCTGACAGGTCCTTCTTCCAGCTCTGCTACAAATTTCCTCTGGGACTTGGGTTAAATGCCTAAGTTAATTCCTGTAAAGAGACTCAATTTCAATTAACTTCAGTGGGAACATTGATTCTTAAAGAACTGGATTCAGCTAGCTTAATTTAGATACCTTATCTGTGCCTGCAGTTTAAATGCCTAGTGAAATAAGTTCCCCAGAACTCCAGAAATCCAGGCAGACAGGATCTTCCTTTGAAGACATTTCACCACTGACTGTATGGCAAATATCAGATCTTTTTTTAGGATAACTGTTTTGCTTTGGTATTTAAAATGCAGCACATCAGATGTCTGCAGTTAGATAGACTGGATTTGATAGTTTAGATATGTGGATGTGAACTGTATAAGTTTAAAAAACCCTAAGATGAACAGACTTGGTGGTTAACTTGTACATGCACTTCTGAGCATGCTGAGCATAACTGTGGAAGCTGCATGCCCCAAATGTCCATTTCAGCAAACACACCATTTTGGTGGTACAGACACCCATATTGCAGGAAAAAGGGCAGTGAGTGGAATTTATGGCAGACCACTGAAGCTGTTAGCATTAAGTTACACAATGTATTTAACTGATATGATAATATTCACATGACCTAATAACAAGATAAGCCAATGTTTAGGAAATACACAGCTATGAAGATGGAAAGTGAGATATTAACTGAAAATTATTATTGTAATTTAAAAGCACCATCTGTGTTCATCAAACTAATTCTTCTTCTTCTATCATCCTAATTAAACAAAAATGGAAACACCATGAAATTTTCAGTGTGCAAAATAATCTGCTCATAAGCAGAGCAAGCAGCAGACTAAGAGAATGCAGCAGAAATGACTCAGTGGATTATACCAAATAGCATCTGAGAGAACCATTATTTTCTTTCTGGAACATCTAGAAACAAGATGGAATTTAACAAACAAATTTTCCAGTGTGAACTGGTCTCCTAACTGTACTTGAAAGTTTAAAAATAGTAAAGTCTGAGCAATGCTACCTCTCCAAAAAGTTCTCCAACACTGCAGTAAACATAGATGAAAGATTTGGGCATTTTATCCTTCATTCTCATATCAAAAGCAGTTGTTTGGTCTATGCTCTTCAAAATTTGTGACTGGGATTCATCTCATCTAGCTTTAGACTTTTGCAGTCTTGACAGCTGCATCTGAGCTCAACACCTTTGGCTCACTTTGTACTCAAAGGAGAGCAATAGGTAATCTAAAGTGCAATTCAGCTGTCCTATTTAGGAGGCCTAATTTTAGGTTAAGATGAATCACATTCCAGAAGTGTCTACGTCTCTCCATCAACTAGAAAGGAAGCTCAGATGTGAAATTTCTGCATCTTATTTTTTTACTCAGTGAATGCTGCTTTAGAAACTGAATCTTAATGCTCACAGACTTCATTTTATGCTGTGTGAAAAGGGAGAAAAGAGAAAGAAAGAAAGAAAGAAAGAAAGAAAGAAAAAGAAAGAAAGAAAGAAAGAAAGAAAGAAAGAAAGAAAGAAAGAAAGAAAGAAAGAAAGAAAGAAAGAAAGAAAGAAAGAAAAAAATCTTGTGGAGGCTGAAACAGTTTTAGAAGACTGAAGGCAACACTGAATCCATCTGGAGCAAAGGTAACCTGGTGTTTACTGTCACATTAATAGGAAAGTGAATTCCATGTGAAGAGTCCTTGGAAGGAATCAGTTTGTGCTTAAGACTTCTCTGTCATCAGAAAAGCTTCTCCCATGGCCATACCATTGATCCCTGAGCTATCAGGACTACAAGGAGCAATTTTGGCTTCTTTCTGCATCAGCATTAGTGCCAGGTGTGTTTCGGATAAGGCATCAGCTGAATGGCATAACAAAGGGCATAAACAATCAAAGCCCTTCAGGAACCTGCTTTACAAGTTTCCCATAAATCCTTTTAAAATCTTCAGCCTAATTGTATTGGCCTAATTTTTGCCCCCAAGTTCCTCCTACCTTAAACACAAATAAATAAGAGCAGTACTGGGCCTGTTCTGCTCAAGAATGTTCATGGATGACTTCTGCACTGTATATAGTAGAAACCCCTGCCTTTTTCCCTTCCTCAATCCACACTACAGAAGAAACTTCTCAAGGAGAGAGAAATGCTGCCCATGCTCCTACGGCTCCTGCATGCTTTAGCCACCCCTGTGCACAGAAGGTGTTGTGACAGATGATGTTCCACAGCTGGGACTGAGGGAGTATCAAGCACAGCAGAAGTACAGAGCATAGGGCCTCCTGTGGCCAAAACCTGTTGAAATGGAAGTGTAACAGATCCTAAAATAATCCTTTTCTGGATAGGAATGAAGCTAAAGAACAGACTGCTGTCCATGATAAGAAACTAAAACCCCAGAAACTGCATAATTAAAACTATTCTTAGGCTACAAGTAAGGAGCACTAGTGTACTGTTGCTGGGAGATAAGTTTCTACATGACAGCTCTGCTCCTGTCTTTACCAGACCATGTCCTTTAGATGAGAAATAGGCCAATATGATTGAGTTTTACAAATCAAAACATGTGCTTGCATTGGCTGTCAGCACTGTAATTTTCGTGTTTCCACCTGTAGCTGTTGCTAAAAATGGATACTGCAACCCCACCAGAGTCAGGGGAAAGGAGTCCCTTGCAGAAATTTGTCCAGCCCAAGGAACAGTGAAGAAACACTTGACCAGCTCAGCAGTGAAAGAGTTATCCTGGTGCTTTCCATTCTTCTTCAGCCAAAACATGAAAAACCTAAGTTCTTCCGATACATAAAGTATGGTGCATAGTGACAAATGCCATTCCCCTTATCTTCTTTTCATCTTTCCTTCTAAATGGGCTATTCTATTTAATGACACCCAATTACAAGTTCCTGTTATTCTTTGAACTGCTGTAAAAGTGAGCAGTCTTCATGTGTTCAGAGCAGCTTGCAATTAGCATACCCTGATCTTAGAAACTGCAGTCTATTAAAAATATGGACAAATTAAAGCACAGCATCTGGAAACCTGCATATGTTCATTTTTCGCAGCAGGTTTCAAATGCCAGGGTCAAATGATTCCTAGATATCTTGTAAAAGAGTTTATAAATGTCACCATTCAGGTGGAGAACTTTGAAGAATTTTCATACTTTCTTGATACTTCACACTTACCTTTTACACTGTTTTCATATGAAGATGAAGAAAATATAAAGAAATTTTTTTAAAAACTAAGATTTGCTTTATATAATCACTCTGTTGAATTTTGTAATTAGGCTTGTAGCCACAGCCCCACTAAAACTATGGAGATATGAATATGAAAATTTTAATCCAAACTCAGATGTTTTGCTATGCAAATTGCCTCATTTGTGATGTTTCCTTCAAAACAAGAGCCTGCTGGAGAGCCATTTCTGCTTAAATGCATTTTTTTTCTATCCCCTAAAAAGTGTAAGAAGTAATGCTTTCACAGGAATATAAAGTAGAGATTAAGGCTGGGTTTATATTGCTTTCAAGAAGTGAAACATTTGTGGACAACTGGAATGGCCGACATAGTTTTCCTCTTCATAAAGCTGTCAAGGAGAAGACAGGTCGCTATTTTATCCAGATTCTCATTTAAACAAATATGCTGCAGTAGCTGGGGGCTGGTTTCCATTTTAATAGCAAATATTCTGTCAATAGCAACCTTGTACATGAACAGGAGCTTTTCCATTTATATTAATCAAAGTAATTGAATCACAAAATGTACTGCTAATGAGTAGACACAGAACAATAGATTCTACTAGATCTGAAGTGCTTCTGGAAGTGGCAGTACCAAAGTAAAAAAAAAATTAATTACTCATTCTGCAGTGTACAAGACTTGAAAACAGTATTAGGTAACAACAAATTCAGCTTAGTGCCTTCACTTGGCTATCTAAGGGATGAATTTTGTTCCACATTTAGATACCTCTACTGTAAAGGCAGATGTTCACAGGTAAGGAAGGTGGCTGAAAACACTGTAGTCAGTAGAGATTTAAGATAGCTGCATCATGCCCATGGCCCAAGCAAGTACAAAAAATGAGCTGGGACAGATCTGCCCCTTTCTGCACACAGCTGCTGCAGCCAGGAGTGCATCTCAGGGCACACCAAACACCTCAGAACCTATATTTAGCAGTTTCTTAGTCAAAAGGGTCAGTGAGGCTTGACTGAGCTGATGCATGTGTCCACTTTAGGATGGGATGACTCACCCTCTAGATTCCTTTGAAGGCTTTGAGTAGTTCCCCATTGACTGTAGGGCTACAGTAGGATCTTAAGCACCTCCCATATAGGAAGATACCTACATTAAAGATACCTACACGTATGCATCTGAAATTAGTGAAATTACTCCAGAGATGCATATATTTTTCCTCTAAATACAGAGAAAGCTCACCTCCTCAGCTTAGGCTGGGTACCTGATACATGGACAGCCAATATGGTGAGTTGAACCCCACACTCCCAGCTTGCCAGATACTTCCCAGTTTAATGTAAGTACCCTTTGTATCAGGCATTCTTGGTGTAGAAATGAAAAATAATATTATTATGCCATTCTCTAGCAAAAATACAGTGGAAATATTGTCTCCTACCACATATCAGGACAAGCTAAGTTCAAAAATCTAGAAGCTTATTCAATCCTCATGTCTGTGCTGGTACCAGGAGTCTGAATTTTTGGTTTAGAGATAAAACTGGAACAAAATTCTGTCCAAATGCCATTTAAATATATTTTTAGCTCTAAGTTGAGTTTCTAAAAGTTTTTCCATAATAATCATGGTTCCATTGTTCTAGACAAAACATATTTGTGTAATCAAATTTTCTTTTGATCATAATATAGCTATTACCAGACTTTTATTTATTACCTTTAGAAGAGTAGTCTGCTTCATGTGATTTTAACCACTGAAGATAATCAGGAAAACCTGGAAGATCTGTTATTTGACATCTTAATTTTAATTACTCCCCACATACTGCATTTGCTCTATCTCATACACCTGACCAACTAAGACTATTTCCAGATGTTAAAAACTTGATGGAGTGCTGAGAGGGTTTGGCAGCTGCAATTACTTAGACCTCAATGACTGTGCAATCTGCTGTTTGCAAACAAGCAGTCTGAGTAGCAACATGCATTCTCCATACTCCACATATCTTGGTAAAATCATTCAGTTTTTCTTCACAAACTTCAGCAATACTGATCTGATGCTTCAGCTGCACTCTTCCCATGTCATAAATATTTTGACAATATGCTTTAGAGTATCTCAATCTCAAATTTCACTCAGCTTCTTATGTCATTTACTGGTATGTTTGGTTCATTTGCTTATAATGGGTAGATTCAATGCTTTCAGTAACAGAAGTCATTAGAAAATATCAATATGACCAGAAAGCATAAAGAAGACAAAGAAGGAACATGAAAGACCAGAGGAAAGTACACCATACAAAGAGAGCTGTGGAGATCATCCTTTCTTAGAAAAATGAAGTCAGGAGAAAAGTGGTGAAATTGAGAGGCAAAAAAGTTTAGAATTAGAGCTGTTTTTTCTTGCAGGTTGCAATTGCCAAAAGATGCTCTTAAACATGGGTTTCCATGTTAGTGCTCTGTGTGTATGGTCCTCAATGCGGAGGTGATTTCCAATCCTTTTGAAAAGACAATTGCATCCTGCAGGCACCCTTTGCAAAAGACAATGAAAAGAATGGGCTAGTTTGGCTTACATATCCATTTGTTTAGTAAAATATTATATGTGTCCATGAAAGGAACCAGAATAGTCATTAAGAAGCTGCTTCATCAGCAAACAGGAGAAAAAGTAGTTAGAAGTTCTTTACAGGAGTATAGGGCTGACTGATGTGAGAGATGGTTTATACTCCTGCATAAGCAATGCTATGTTTTTGCTTCTTATTCCTGTTCACTGGCAGAACTGCCAGTGGCAGGCTGTGGCAGGATGTGTCTTCCCCCTCTCTACCACAGATGGTTGGTGCATATGGAAGAGATAACCCAGGAGGGTCAGAGAGCCCAGCAAGGGGTCATCCCCTTGCTGGGTGCCAAAAAGGGCACCCCTTGGTGCCAAAAGGGCTCAGGCCCCCAGCTAAGAATCAACATCTTAGTCCGGAGAGCAAATGTGGGAAGAGATAAAAGAAAAATAAATATTCTTGACTGAGAGACACTGTTTTACAATCTATAAAAGACATGAATTATCATAGCGGCAGAAGCCTTCTACACACACACGCCCTGAAAGTGTGTGATACTTCTTCCCAGAGCTGGGACGCAGATTCTGTGGTTACTTTCCAGGGAATTGAGGGAAAGGATTTTGATGTGTGCTCCATCGAGAACTGGATGGTAAGAAACACTGGATCCTAAGTTATATTATTTCTCAGCTAGCTGTAAAATTAATGGTACCTTTAACCTTGCACTGTATTTACTAGTAGTCCCTTTTTGTATTATTCCTGTGTAATAGTCTGTTTTAAGTCTTATGTCTGTTAGTTTTGTGTCTATTAAATAAATAATTCATTCTACAATAGACCCAATCAGCCATTATTAAGGAACTTGTGAATGAGAGTGGGTTTTGGGGTGCTGGCCACCTCAATAATGTGACTGCCTGCTGCCAGAGGCCTGGGCAAAAGGCAGGGACTTTTCTAAATCCCACACCTATTCATAACACAGGCCAAAGGAAGAAAATAAAAACCCACATAGAAATGACTCTCTGGAGACTTTGGCCATCTACTTTGCTAAGGAACAACTCATCTGAGAGTACAAAAATCCTTGCTCCTTGTGGCGTAACTGCAGATATTGATGGAGTTCTAAGTCTTTGCTATCTATCCATTTTCCAGTATGGAGCTGTTGGTTTTCCTTGACAGTGACAATGTGTTTTGAAATTACAAAAATACCAAAACACTTTATTGACTGCTTGCTGAAAATGTAACAGAAGACTAGATTTTGTGTGCACTTCTACAGGGAAGTAAGCAAAAACAAAGTGCTCCTCCCCTGCATTTTCTGCAGCAGTGATCAAGTTCCTGGGCAGTGAAACACAAAAATTTGCAAAGTTTCCCACAGCTTATCCACTCTTAGAATGGGAAAGAGGGCACCATGCAGAACAGACAGAGCACTGGATCCATGCTTTGACTCCTCACCCTAAAACATGGACCAGCAAACTCCAGATTTATTTGCTGTGCACTGTATTTATTCCCTTTGCCTTCTCTAACAAGGAGGAATTATGATTCCATGCATCAAAGGGAATGACAGTAGTTCGAGGGCCATAGATCTGATGTTTTGCTTCTGCCCCATACTATGCCTGAAGCCTGAATCTGTGATGGCTTTGCCATTGCCAGATTATGCTGAAGATGCATTGTCTCCACCTTCTGCCCACTTTCAGGAGCCATATCCAAGCAATAACAACATTAAAAAGAAACAATTTATCTAAATAAATTAAGGGCTTATTACCATACATATGAATCAGTGAAGCTGGGTGTCACCCGCTGTCAGTAACTTTTTTACTTTGATTGGAAAGTGACCGATTGCACTAATCCAGTTGTGAAATTGTATTAATATCCCCAAGGGGGGAAAAAACAAACCAAAAAACTAACCCAAATATATTTAGGAAATTGCAGCTGTGAGACTTTTGAAGCTGGAATAAATGAAACTAAGTTATTGATAGAGGGGCAAGCCTATGAGTTGACCTGAGCTACTTAAATTTTAGACATATATTTACCTTCACATGTACACATTACATTCACATAAATATTTGTAGAGGAAATTACCTGTGAGTATAAAGTGTTTTCCTATCTCCAGTATAGTGATGGAACAGATGATGATAGATTCCTAATCTTGAGGTGGGAAGACAAAAAGGGGGAATGAAATTGAGCACACAGAGTAAATGTGTTATACTTGTAATTAATATGCAATATTAAAATCTGGAGTTGTACTTACTATCACATTCTGAATTAAAACAACGCTGATTGATAGCAAAGAAAAAGTCAGACATAGGTTTACTGAAATGCATGAACATGTCCTAAGAAATAAAGCAAGAAATTAAAAAAAAGTTTAAAAAATTGCCTTGACTTGTTTTAATTTCCTTATTCTGTATTATAAAATAGGTCTTAAATAAGCATTAACCCCCCTCTAACACAGATCTGAGCAGTGACTGCCATAGTTTGGATGCATCATTCATACCTGTTACACAGACTGGGACACACTGTAACATGACCGAGAGGAAAAAACTGTCTTGTTAGCAGTGATGCTAGAAAAGGCTCCTGCAAGCGAACTATGCCTACCAAAATGACCTACCTCATCACAATCAATATTTCTATACTTAGATGCAAATCAATCTAATTTGTGAATATTCTTAAGCAAATAAATACAGAGAATTAAATGCTTTGAATTATAACAAAAAGCCCAGCACAAAAGACAGTAAACTGATCTTTAGGATACAAAAGTATCTCAGTTCCTCTGAAAATCTGAATGAAGTATGTGGAACTGCAGTTTTATGAGCCTGAACTCATTTTTAATGAGTCAAATAGCAACAGTGCAGCTTCCCATAGCTACCATATTATTATTATGATGATCTGTTTTGCTGTCTCTGAAGATGTGTTTCAACTGCACAAGCTACAACAAAGACTCAGTTCCACTTCAGAACATGTGCAACAACAAACATGAGCAAAGGGGCAAGACGTTATCCAGGAAATAACAAAGGAGGAAAACACCTTGGCTTTCATTAAATCACTTGTTGGGATAAAACAGTACACCAATAATCAAACCCCTCCTGATCTCAGCCTGTGGGACCGCCAGAGTGTGGCTGTCCATAGCAGTCTTCTCTTCTGTCCTACCACTATCAATCTTTTGGGAAAAGGAGGGAGCTGGTGAGGGAGCTTCAAAGAAAGAACTTTACAGAGACAGGAATAAAATTACTGACCACCCCTCCCAGCCGAGAGGGGAATTCCCCTGGCTGCATTTCTTCTCCATGTTTCAGAGTTCCCACCACCAACAGTGGTAAAGATGAGCAGCTATGACCTGCTGAGGATCCCTCCCAGCAGCACTACACTGTCCTGCCCTCCACTCCTCAACACACTCCTGGCTCATCCATCCACCCTGCTGAAGGAGAATTACCACAACAGAGTTTTGCTCAAAGCAGTCCTGATGGGAATGATCCCTCTGAAGGCATGAAAGAAACATTTACTGGTGGCATTGTGAAATGCAGCCAGGGAATATAGAGGAATGTAACAGAAACTACTGGGACAGACTGAAGGATTTCACAAGAAAATACAAAAAAATTCTCAGAGTTTACACAAACAGCAAGACCAGGTAAATGCTACAAGTTTGTGCAATGTTAGCCTGTGATTTTTTGACTTTCACTTAAAAGCAAAAACATTGTTTAAACCTCTGCACTTGGCCACCATACGCAGAGAAACATTCAGTCTCTGGAGTGCCATTACCACCATTATCGCTTTTCCTGGGAGTGTGTGCCAGTCTGGGAGGAACACAGCACACAATAGTGGTTATTCAGCTTTTTCTGTACATGTGCAAAACAAGACGTTAATTTCACAAGCTTATGCTGTGCCCTAATAAACACCACAATTTGAAATTTTAGTGCTTATGCATGCAAAGGTTGGCTGAAGGAGATATTCACATGTGGAGCTTGATTATAGTGTTTTGTCACTCAGTCGTACATCTAGTGTTTAGCACAGTAGTTGGAATGCCTCTTTTCATGTCATAACAAAGGTTGCCCTCAGATAGTAATTGCAGCCTTCCTAATAAAAGGAAAGGCATTTTGGAACTGCCTGGAAAGTTCAAAAGCTAGAGATGAAGTTTGGAGAAAGAGTTTGCCATCACTTTGCATGTAGCAGGTAGGTTGGTGCCTGAGTTGTTGTGCATAAAATGGCAGAGCTGCCTTGAAAACATTCCCTCAAAGCTGGAGACATTAAAAAAATCATCAGCTGAGGAAAAAGAAAGTCTCCAGGATTACAAAAAATCACAGCAAAGCTAATGATTCTGTAAAAAAATGTACAAAACCAGTGTGATGAATTATTATATGATCTTTTAAAAGATGTAGAAAAGCATAGTGACATGGAGATGTAGAGCAGAGCACAAGCAGCAGATTATATTCAGAGCAAAGCTGCCATGCTGAGCATTCATTGCTTTGCCACAGGGCAGTATGTGGGTTATATTTTCTAGTGACATTTCTGAATGTATCTCAAAGGAGCTCTCGTGAACTGCTAATTGTACGTCTGTGCTTTTTGTACTTAGAGCATAATAATAATCAGTTTGATCAAAATAATTTGGGGGGTTTATGCAACTTAGGGCACTAAATTACAGATCCACATCTCTCTCATGTCCGAAAATTCCAGGTCAATTTTATATCTGATCTTTTGGATTCCTCTTTTTCTCTTCTGACTTTCAAAAAGACTTATCAGTGGCCAGCAAACTCATTAGCAAATATCTTATTAATTGCAACAAATAGAACTGCTAGTTTTACCTTTGTAACTGACCAGGATCTTTCTTTTATTTTAAACCAACAGTGGTATTGACAGTTCTAAGACCTCAAACTTTATCATCTGCTTCAGAGTTGGAGAGGACTGTCCATGTAAAATTTTATTTTCAGTACATTGGTAAGTACAATTTTTTCCCATTTCTCCAAGCTGGGTAATAACTCTATTTTTCTGCTGTTTCCTTTCCCTACAGAGATTAAGAGACTAAATATGCTTTTCCGAACTATATGTACTATGTTAGATCCTTTCTATTGCCATGGTTTTGCATCTACCTTTTTCTGGATTGCAGTTTTGTCTTCAAATTAGGGTGCCAGACTTTTACATATTTCTGTGTGGATCAGTTTGCTTTTCATTTTCTGTGGTGCCTAGGCACTGGCACTACACCATGCAGGTACTATTCCATCACAAAATTAGAGCTTCCGACCCTTTTCAAAAACATGCCTTCCCTCATGCACAGCCTGTACATCGCTATGCAGTTCTGCACTAAACTGATTAGCCCTTACAGCTTGATGCTGCATTTCATGCTTAAATAAGCGTTACTTTATTAATATGTGTGGTCACAGAGATAGTTTGACACCCTTCAGGATATGTGATGGTTGTTTTCCTTTGCTGTGAAGGCTGAAATAGTCACCCTTCTGTGGTTAGGTAGCAAATGAAAGTTATTTTCAAATGCTTTGAACCAGTCAAGAATGTACCACAGGAAACATTCAAAGGGGAAGAATGAAGAGAGAAGGAACATAGGCTGTCCCATCAGAAGCAGACTAAGATGAAGCCCGCTGGGGAGCAAGGCACTTTTCTTGTAAATCCTTGAGGCAACAAGAGCTCTTGCATGTGCTCTCATCCATGAGAGCTGATGGCACGTGCTCCCAGCTGCAAGACTTGGAGGGAGGGAGAGGAGAACAGCCACTACACCAAATTTGTGACACCTGGGAGAACAGGGATAAGCAGGGGCTGGGGAGCAGTGCAGCTGCAATAACCCATCCAGCTGGAGGGTTATGCAGTAAAAATCTGGAAACCTTTAAAAACCACAAACCAGACTTTGTCACTCTGATGACCTAAAAGCATCCTGGTAGAAATCAGGATCTTTTCCATCTGGGAAGAAGATCTTGATTTTTAAATGTTTCAAGATCTTGGTACTGATTAAAGGCTGCAGAAGGGAAATATCCCCAAGGAATAATCACAGGGAGCAGTTCTTCAGGAAAGGGAGGGGTGACACCTACCACCAAAATTGCTTTCTACCAACAGGTCCTTGCTTTTAAGACAAGCAGTTCATCAAAAATCTGTGGCCATGATGATGATATTTAACGCTTCTTTGCCTCCAGTTTGCTTTTATGGAACATGTGACCTCCTCTTTACAAGGCACAGCAGGGACTGTCTGCTCCTCCTTATAAGTATCCTTCAGCCAGTACTCTCTCTGAAAATAACACCAGGATTTTTCTTAAAGTGGTTTCTCCCCCACTCCCTGTGCTCAGGACTGGGGCAGGTGTGCTGTCTTCTCTGGTCTGTTCTGCCTCTCCCACCTCAGCATGTACACATCACACCAGCTCCCTGACCACCCATGGCTTTGTGCCAGCAGTGCTGGACCCCCAGGGTTGTGGCAGGACCTAGCAGAGTTTAAGTGCTCCTTGCAACCCTCTGAAACAGAGGACAGTGGGCATACAGTTCACAACAATTTAGGAATAGCATACAGCATGTCACAACAGGACCAGAAGGATGTTGTGCACATAATATAAGCTGCAAAGCTTCTGTAGGTGGAAGAAAGAGATTCGTTGGAGACTTCATTTATCCTCTCTGTTCCAGACCACGCAGAACATGCTCAATTGCCCCTGCTGACAAGCCTCATGGTTTGGATTCAGGTGTGTGTTATTGGCAATACACTTTGCAGTCAAAATAATGGGTTCGGACCCACCCTGTGAGTCTATCATGAAACAGGAAATGGGCTATATAAACCTTGCTTTGCTCTGGCAATAAATTCTGTGTTTCTACTAACTTGTCTTACCCTATGTTTTTCTCTTGATCCTGTGGAGTTAGTACTGACAAGAACACAAACCACAGTGTCCTCCTGAGCTCCCCTCTTCTTGCTCAGCTGTCTTTTTGGGTATCTAAGCCAATGATCTGAGGCAATATTGATGTTCCTTGAAAAACATTGGATCTACAGAAAATAAGGATTTTTTCCCTCAGAGATTAGACAAGTCTGCTGCAATTATAACTGGATGGTTTTAGCAAATAACTGGGAAAATGTTTCCAGGAAATGTGGGGATCATTCACTTTCACCAACATGACATTTCTGCATGACAGATTGGAGGCTCAGGAAATCCACCATTTTGGGGTACCATAAACAGCCCAACACCAGCTTTAGGGTATTACAGCTACTGCTGAGAAACAGCCCTGGAAGGGCCTCAAAGTCAGACGCAACTTTTCTCACACCATTTTTGTGTCTCCTCTTTGCACATTACTCAGATACAGATGTCACTACCCATTCAGGGATGCACAATAAAAATAGTAAAGAAGAAAGTGCATCTTTTAGAAGGTGAATTAAAATCTTGAGATCGAATACTTTAAAACTATCATGGTTTATTTGGGTTTCATCTAAATTCCAGAAGACTGCTGGTTTCCAAAAACAGCTTTCCTATGCTTATTGATTAATAACTGTTATTTTTTAGAACTTCTGTGCAACAGGCTGTATTGATATGAAAGCCCAGTTCTAAGTCACATAAATATTTGCTTGACTTTGTCCATCAGGATGTCTGGTGATGGTATAAATCTGAGGGATACTGCTTTAAATTCTAAATATTTTCCACTGCATTTTTGTGGGGATGCTGTAAGTTTGGAAACACTTTAAGCAAGTTTACTGGATCAGAAAAAAAACAGCAGTGGTTTAGAAAGTGTGTTTGTTCTGTTTGGAGGACTTTCAAATAAGGCAAATGTCACTTGGTTTAGCCTTTGCATAGGCTCGTCCTGGCATCCTTGCTCCAGTCACTAGGATATTCCAATCATCCACGGCCTTCTCTCTCCTGGAACCATGTACTGAGAACACAAAATCTTGGAGTATTTAAATAGCCGGTGACTGTACAAAACAGAGCTGGAAAAGCTCTTGAGAATGTCAAATCCAAGTCCCTGCCTGCAGGAGGAGCATCTACCCCCAAATCCCTTCTGACAGAAAGTAGTCCAAGATGCTGCTTAAGCTCCAGTGAGGGAACACCAGTATCCCTAGACAAGCTGTTATCTTGCTTTGCTCTTCTTATCCGTGGGAAGTTTTTCCTAGTGCTTAGCCTACATCTCCCTTGCTGCAGTTTAGGCCCATTAGGAAGAATCACAAGCAAATCAAAAGCATCTCATATTTTATCCTCTAGAGGAGATAGCAATAAATTATTGCACCTTTAGGGCTTCTCCATTACGTATACATGATCCCAGCCGAGCTTAATATTCAAGAACCACTCCTGTTTCCCACAGCCAATGATCCTGGCTTTTGAAGTGCTGTAACGTTGCTGCTTGCTGCACTCCTGAGGTACCTCTAGGAATCTAGAAGAGCCCATTGGAGCTGAGCGGGGATAAGCAGGGCCCCTGGGCTAGATGGGGAGTAGTTTGGGGCCACTGTGCCCAGCACACACAAAAGTCGATTTTAAAAAGAAGGAAAAAACGTCAGAATGGGACAGACAGCTGCACCTGCTCTCCCTGTGGCTTCTCAGTGCTATGACCCCATGCCAGGGACCTGTTCACGTGACCTGGCAACACAGGCTGTCTGCTGCTCTTGTATCATGCTGCACTCAGATTTTGTCTGGCTCCCCTGACACTGCCCTTTTTACTCTTTCCTCTGGCCTCCCTCTCCCTCAGCAGTGCAGGAGAAACTGGTGGTGCTGGGGAAGCCCTTGGCAGGAGAATTTCTGCTGGTCTCTGCCAGAGACATCTCCCTGTTGCTCCCATGCGTGCACGCTGTAAATGCCCCTTCTAGTCCCAAACCCACTCCCACAAGATGTCACCACTGAAGTTTTTCAACGGGATCAAGCTGTGGCTTTTGCTACAATTACCACAGTGAGCAAACAAGCAGACACCTAACCTGATTAAAAACAAATCACCAGGCAAAAATGAGAAACAAATTCCCTCTTGTTATGAAAGCCTTGAGTCAGGCTGACTGCTTTGGGATGACAAATTCTGGTGTCTTAGCACAGATACCTGGCTACGGGGTGGTCGAGCAAACAGGACCCTAGAGGTTCCCCATTGAGGGAGCTCAGAAGGAGAGTCAAATAAACTGCTGCCAAGCTGACAGCAAGGAGGGAGCCAGGGGTGTGCAAACCACGCCCAAGACATGTGAATTCCTGGCTGGTCCTACAGATTCAGAGCTGCACCCTTTGTGTCTCCCCATGCCCATGTGTGAAAGCTTTTGGCAATGGCATCACTTGACTGCCTTGGTGTAACAACCCCACAGACAGCACTCCCATGGGAAGTGAATAAGCTCACCTGAATCTTCCCCTGAAGGTCCCTGCTGCCTCCAGGAGGGTTAGACTCGAGGATTGAGACAATTAACACTTTCAGAGGGGATGGGACAAAGAGCTCAAAAGGCAACAAATAGGCAATTCCGTGCTGAGCGTTTTGCTGATGCTGTGAATTACACCTGAAGTGCCCTGAGCTTGGGCAATTCCCCTCTTCACTCCTGCATACAAAATTAAAGCAAAGACCTAGACACAGGCAGCCTTTGCTCCTCTTTTGTGGGCTCTTCAGCATTTCCAGCAGACCAACAGCAGCCCAGCATGATTCTCCACTGTCTGTCTTGGTCTTGGAGCAACAGTGCTTTGAGTTGAGAACTCAGACACCCAGTAAATCCAAACCCCTACAAAGAAGAAATTAGCTTGACTATTGTGCATGATATAGCAAATGCTCCTCAGATTGTCTCACCCATCTATTCAGATTATAAAAAATAGTATTAATTTTAGCCCTACCATTATGCTGCATTTATTGAGGATCTGGGACTTGTAGAACACTTTTTGTTCTGTTTATTCCCATTTTCTCATTAAAATTGAAACCAGCCTGCACACTAGAATTAAGTGTGTTGCTCTGAAAGGCCAAATAGCCAAATACTGCTTTCTCTTCTGGCAATGACAAAATTCCCATTACTTCTATTGGCACAGCACTGAGCCGTAAAGCTAAAAGTAGCTCTGTGAGTGACAGAACCATTACATTCAAAATGAAATGCTGCTTCTGATGCAGAGCTGAATTTCTTACTTTGCTGTCATTTGTGAAAAATAATAATGATCTTTGCAGATGCCATCTGTGTAGGGTCTGCCTTGCTTCCAAAACCTTTTGCAACTTGGATTGCTTGGTCACCACCGCAGAAATGCCACTAAGCCAAAAGTGGCACATCCAAGCCACAGGAGGAGGGGCACAAGGTTAGCTCAAAGTTTGGGTGCCAAGAGGATGATATGTAAAGGACTTCTCTTACAAATTACATCAAATTACAAGACAGGAAGATGTACAGTACATTTTCTGGTTATCTCATGCTATTTTTCCTAGGAAATCAGCTTCACCTGTGCAGCTAAATCTTGAGAAAAGAAACATGATGTTTTCTTTCCAGAGAAACTGTTAGATCAGCTCAGGAAAATACAAAAAATCATCACTCTGTGACAACTCTTATGAGTCTGTCATGTACCTGTAATTTAGTGTCTCTTTGGAAGAACCCAGATGATGAAATACAGAGGTGGCAGAAGAGTGCCAGCTTGCATTTCTACAGAAAAGTTTGGGGAAAAAAACTTTAAAATAAAAACAAAATCTGAATTTAAAAGGTAGCAACAAACTATCTAAAAATAATCTTAACATCTTTTTTAACTAAAATATCTAGAATCTGGTGGTGCAGTTGTGATTTTTGAAGCTTGTAAATCATTGTTATGTAAATATAATAGTAATGGCATTCTTGTCTGTAACATCAGCTCTTTGTTCACCATTCACACTTCCATGTGTTCCCCCTAGCAAATGTGCTAAAAGCAATCCAAAGGTTTCTGTTAGGTGCTGGACTTGTGTGCGATAGGACTGCTGACTGGATAGAAAGTCCTGGACAACAAAGCCTACTCCCTTTGAAGCTGACACCTCGATACAGCTATTTTTATCTCCTTCCTGCTAAGTTTTTTGATGCTGTAGCTCTTGAACCAGATGAGGGAGTGAGTGGTCAGACCCTCTCCAGGACACACCACGGCACTGGTAAATTCCTGCAGAGTCCTCTTGCAAAGCTACATCCAGAGAAAAAACTCTCCCCTTCTTTCCTCACCAGGGGCATTGGTTGGGCCCCAGACTAACCTGCAGACTAAGACTAGGCAGTCAAAACTTACAGCCAGCACCTCAGCCCCGTTTGCAGGCTTGTTTATGCCACAAGCCTGTGCAAAGCACTGCTTGAAATCTACTGGTAAGGTCAAGCGCCGGAGAAGGTTTTCAAATGTCTAATTATCTCATTTAAACCTCCTTCTGAAATACTTTATTTCTAAATTATGAAGAGGTTTAATAACAGCTTTCAGCTTAATTAACTCTTTTATATACTTGGAGTTAGAAAACCCACAAAAATCTTGATTAATTGCCCAGCAGTGTTGTCTGACATAGGGTAAGGTTTACACCAATGTTAAAACCTTTCCGAGAAAGTGAATTTTTATATGATGTCAACATCTAGTTTGTGAAAATATAGAAAACTGATCCCATGTCATATTCCTCTTTTTCTGAAAAATTTTGACGGAGCAGCAATTTGGCTGAAGAGTGCAGCAATGCATTCAGCTAGAACAGAACCTTTGAAAACTGTGTGCAAATGGCACCTTGACAGTATTTCACAAGTATTTATCCAAGGCCAGAATTTAACATAATAGGCATATTTTGTTAACAAACATCTCTTCTTCTGATGTGGAAATAGCATGAGATGAGTTTTAAAACACAGCAGCATAAGTGATGGCTGCTATGCGCATGGTTTCTAAATGTTTTTGTTATTGCCCAACACCCCTGCATTTTGAGATGCTCAGCACAAAATTGGGTTCCTTCACAAATGGTCTGTTTTACATGCAAAATTCTGAACTTTTCATATTCAAAAGTCTGGGTCCAGTCAACATGTATTTGGGGTGTATGAGGAATGGAAAATGAGCAAATAATGTACTGTCAATTGTCATTTAAGGAATCTGACCAATCCATTTAAGAACAGGGCTGACTTCCAAGGACACCCAGCACAGTGTTAATGTTGAAATGTTGAGACATTCTCTTTAAAAAGAAAATGAAGATAAAAGTAGCAAGATGTCAAAATTTAATGAATTGTGAATTACCATTTAACATTCCAGTGAAGAGACATATGAATAAAGACAAGGGTGCTTTGCTGCTAAAAATAACTTCTTGTTTTTAATGCTGATCTGCAGCTGTAATGAGAGTGTTCAGCATTTTTCAAGTTATCAGTTTTTAAATCTAGCAGACTGTGTCAGCGTGAGAGGAGAAAAACTCACTCTGACTTTTAGACAAAATGTAATTATTTTTCTAACTTAGCTCTGATTTTGGAAACAAAGTATATCCTCCAAACCAAAGGCAAAACAAAGGGAAGCTATCACCTTGGTATTAAGCAAAGCATGAAATCACACAGCAGTGAAGAGAGTCCCTGGGAGATGAGAAATACTTAGTGTCAGGACCACTTCAAAGAGTGTAGGATCATCATCCTCCTCTATTGGACAAGTGGCTTTTCACACACAAATCTGCCACGATTAAATTAACATTCGTGAGCAACTGTGATCCTTTCTCCTTTGCTTAATGAAGGACTAATTTCACTGAAGCTGAAGGAATTATTCACATGTGACTGACCTCAGAATTAGGCTTCATACATTGTTTGAATGACTTTGATTTTTTTAGGGGGTTCTGTTGAGCCTGCTCTCCCAAAGCTTTCTCTTCTTCCATGGAAGCCCCTGCAACATTCAAAGGGGGCTTAAAGTGAATTTATGAATGGGTATCAACAGGAAAAAGCATTTACACTTGGATTCTGTGGGAGAAACAACATCTTCACTCAGGAGCAACAAATATAGCAAATGTCATATTTCTAACAGCCTATTGCCATTTTGGCAATGTTTTCAGAACAATTTGGCTCAGTGCCCACATATATTTGTCACTGATAAGTAGCCTGTTCCAAAGGTTTTGAAAAAATAAAATGTTAGGTAATGAAAAGAGGGAGAAGAATATAACAATATAAGGGAAGAGTGGAAAGGCAACTGTGATATCTTGTTTGAATGACAAGCAAACTTTCTGTGTCTTCGCTGCAAGAGAAAAAAGGGTTTTGTGACTGAGAGGCATTTCAATGTACCTGTCACAGCTCAAAATCCTAGCAAAGGCAAGGCACAGGTCTCTGGTACAGCAGTGAAGGCAACCTTTGTATCTTTATCTCATTAGTCATAGTGAGATTAAAAAAAACACAGTGCCTTGTATCTGCAAAGGCTGCCTGTTAACATAACTATCTTAATGTCAAAGAACGTCTTGGTTTTCCTTAAGAATAGCTGTGAGACAAAGCACTTTTAAACATTCTATCAGATTATCCAGATACATTATTTTTATAGGCTGAGAATTTACCAAGCAGATACTTCAGAACATAAATTTGGGCTGGAGGTTGGTGATGAAGTGGGAGTTTTGTGGCAAGTTCATATTTGTTCAGTTCTTGTCCTATCTTCCTCAGCATGCAGCAACACTTAACAGCCCTAAAAAAAGATGCAAAAATTCACTGTCTTGCCAGATAACTCTCTTTTATTTTTTCTGTTCTTTTTTCTTCACACCCCACCACTTTTCCAGGACCCAAGCTATAGCTCTGTAAATAAACACCGTGACAAGATGGCTTTTGTACCCAGGCCTGAAGAATTTCAGGTAATAGATATAATTGTATATAACTATACATAATATTGACTAGATTTAATTCCAGAGCATAGTGATCTTAGAAAAATAAGTCCTCTTGCTATCCATATGACCAGTTCAGGATGAGCACAGTACCACAGAATCACTGCATGGCTGAAGTTGGAAGGGATGTCTTGAGCTCACCTGGTCCAACCCCTCTGCTCAAGCAGGACCACACAGAGACCATTACCCAGGACCATGCCCGGATCGCTTTTGATTATCATCAAGGATGGAAACCCCATGACTTCCTTGTGCAGCCTGTGCCAGTGCTGAGTCACCCTCGCAGCAGTGTTGGGTAGTTCATTCTGGAGAAGAAAATATTGGCCCTGTGGTCAAAGGATTTTTTAGGACAAATGGGACATATTCCTAGTGTCCACAGGGAATTATGGATCTGCAGGGGACAAACTGATCATCAGATACCTTTATCTATGGAAATGAGTGAAACTTTTGTCCCGTATTGTAAGTCCATGGCTGTTACTGTGCAGAACTCATAGTTGTCCTGTGGAGTTTCAGATTCCCATGGGTTTAGACAACTGAACCCACTCAAGGACTATTTTGACTACAAAGCCAGCTTAGGCACTTCAGACTCCTGTAGCTACTAATATACAAGCACATAAATGTGTTTATCTCAGTCTTGAACTGAATCCTGTCCCATCTCTGTTCATTTCTAAGTATATTCTTATTCTTATTCTTATTCTTATTCTTATTCTTATTCTTATTCTTATTCTTATTGACTACTCTGCACCTGAGTGACTTACATTTCTAGCACTGACACAAAAAATAAAAATCTACTGCTGAGAGTCTTTAAAGGAAACACAACTTTAGAGTTTCAGCCCTTTTACCTTTCCTTATGATTGAACAAGGAACTTCTGAAAAGTTCAGAAACATACCATTTGTGATCGTATGTTTTTTAGATGCAAGATTAGCGTAGACTGGTCGGTAACTAAGGCTGGGTGATCCCAGGCACATGTTACTTATTTCTGTAGGTGAAATAGCCCCATCTGCTACACAGATACATTCTGGCTTCTACAGAGCATTCCCTGGGCCAGGCAATTCAACATTAAGTGCTCCTGCATCTAGTTTGTTATTGGATCTAGACAGCAATGTCAGAACCACTTTGGACGACTGTGTTATTCCCTGTCATGCCACTTTAGAGGGCATTACATGGGCCTGTTGGAGTGACTCCAGAGGAGGGTCACCAAGTTGATTAGGGAGATGGAGCACTTTTCCTACAAGGAAAGGCTGAGTGAATTGAGTTTGCTCCGTCTGGAAAAGAAAAGGCTGCAGGGTGACCTAATTGCAGCCTTCCAGTTCCTGAAGGGAGGCTACAAGAAAGATGGAGAGAGACTATTTACAAGGGCATGTAGTGATAGGGCAAGGGAGGGAATGGTTTCAGACTGAGTGTGGGTTTAGATTGGATATTAAGAAAAAATTCTTTATTGTGAGGCATTGGAACAGGTTGTGCAGAGAAGTTGTGGATGCCCTATTCCTGGAAGTGTTCAAGGCTAGTTTGGATGAGGCTTTGAGCAACATGGTCTAATGGAAGGTGTCCCTGTCCATGGCAGGGGGGTTGGAACTGGATGATCTTTTAAGGTTCTTTCCACCCCAGGTCATTCTATGATTTTATGTTTACATGATACTGACCCTACTGTCTGCTGGGAAGTGGCATGTGCCATGGTTTAGTGAAGAACTAATGCACAGGGTCCATGACCGGCCCTACATGAGGGACATGAGGAATTCTGCAGCCACTGAAACGATGACAGTTGCTGAGCAGAAATAGAGGTACTATTTGTGTGCATTTTTTGAGGAATGGAAGTATGAGATCTCAGCTTTCATTGCAGAAGGGCTATGAAGGAGAGCCTGGCAATAATGCTTGATAAGTAGTTTGGGTCCATAAAAGCTTTGATTCCCTGGGAATTCCTGATGCTGCCCAGCACACAACACTGGGGCCAGAAACCAGCTTGTCCACCTGACACGTGGTTTTGTCACACTAACAGTGTTAGACAAGTTCCAGCATGTCCCATGATGCCAGGATGATTTTCTGCTTTTTCATATACCCCTCTTATATACCCTTTTCATATACACTGTCATAGAGCTTTCATGTATCCTTAGTGCTTTTAGCCCACATACTTGTAATTCTCTAAGTCCAATAACCAGCTTAGACGCAAAGTTCTGTTAAGCCAAGAGACCAAACATCTTGGAAGCCTCGCAGTTGGGTCAGAAAGCCCCAGACACCAAGGTCCTCTCCAGAACATATTTTGTAAACTAAGATAGGCCCATCCAGGAGGAAGGTTCCTCAGGACAGGGGCTTCTCTTGAGCCTCTCATTGGGGAATCTTTGATAGATAGGCTAATTTGCAAGGCCTATAATTGTATACACGAATCATTGTGGGGGAGCTGATTGGGGCCAAGGCCAATTGGGGCCGGGGGCCGACTGGGGCCAGGGGCCGATTGGGGCTGCGGCTAATTGGGGGCCATTGGGTGTGCACCCGGGTGCATTGTTCGGGCAGTGTGCATTGCTTGTGCATTGTGCATTGTTCAGAGGATGCACCAAAGGATCCTTAAATAAATACCAAGGTAAAACCCTTTTTTCCCCTCTAACCGTGTTTGGCTTTTAATTCTAAGCCCAGGGAAAGGCAACACCCACACATCACAAACAGGCTTTTGCTCAAATCTGGACCACCCCCACTTCTCCTCAGTCCAATGGATGTGTGCATGCATAGGACAAGCCAGGCCTTGGCACAGGCTCTGCCTGGCACACAGGGGCAGAGGAGGTGCACTCTGGGCTGATACTTCACCCCTCCTCCCTCCCTCAGCCATTTCAGCCACTGAAACACTTGAACAAAGATTTGCCTCACTATAATATGATGCCTTCAGTATTTACATCTTGCCACTGCCAAATGTTTTTAATATCACCTTTCTGTTTTAAGTAAGTTAAGGAGCTTAGTTAACCTTAATCAAATAACTACAGATTTTCCAGGCACAGAAAACTAAAATTCAGTGATTTCAGACCATCTATGAAAACATCCACAAAAACTGAATTTCTTATTATTTAAATTATTAATTTTATCTGAATGTCACTTCCATTTACATTTATTTTGACGTAGTTGGGAAAGTCAGCAGCTAGTGACACTGCTAAGCAAACATTCCCTGAATCAAAACAATTGGGTAATTACTTCTATATGCATATGGGTTTTATTATGCATGAATTAGTTACTAATTCACCCATCCTGCATTTTAATATTCAGCTAGCAAGCTCAGATTGGTTTTGCAGAAACTTTTGTGTTTTCCCAAACTGAGACCTTTGTTACTTACTGAAGAGCTCCAAACAGTAAGTATTTCATGAGATCTTGGGAAAAATGTCTTTTAACTTGTTTAAAGAAAATAGATTATTGGACAGCAGAAAAAATCAAGAGCTGAGCCATGTTCTCCTCAAACTCAGCCTGGAGCCTATGGAAAAAACGATGTTGCTAATAGTGCAGTTTGCTGGTGTCAGGAGTGGAAGGGCTGCCAGAGCCTGAAGCCAGCTAACTCCAATTGCTCCCTGCTTCGGAGAGCATCTGATCATTGGTGACTCACAGGGTGCACGACAAAGAAATGAGCCTTGTCGTGCTTTAACCCCAGCCAGCAGCCAAGCCCCAAGCAGCCACTCACTCACTCACTCACTCACTCACTCACTCACTCACTCCCCAGCAGCAGGGTCAGGGAGAGAATCAGAAGGGTAAAAGCTGGAGAACTTGTGGGTTGAGATAAACGCAGTTTAATAAGGAAAGCAAAAGCCACACACACAAGCAAAGGAAAAACAGTGAATTAAAACACTGTTTCTCAAGGTCTGGCAGGTGTTCAGCCATCTCCAGGCGAGCAAGGTCCCATCACACATAACAGTGACTTGGGAAGACAAACTCTATCGCTCCAAACATCCCCCCTTCTGCCTTCCTCCCCCTGCTTTATATACTGAGCATGACATCATATGGTATGGAATCTCCTTTTGGTCAGTTTGGGTCACCTGTCCCAGCTGTGTCCTCCCAATCTCCCAGGCACCCCCAACTTCCTCACCAGTGTGGCAGTAAGAAAAGCAGAAAAGGCCTTGGCTCTGTGCAAGCACTGCTCAGCAAAACCAAAAACATCTCTATATTACCAACCCTCTGTTCAGCACAAATCCAAAACACAGCCCCATACCAGCCAGTACAAAGACAATTAATTCTATCCCAGCAGAAACCAGCATAGACATGTCCGTAACCAGGAGGAAGAGGACAGAGGCAGCAGATCCTGTCTTTCTACATCTATGGGAGGAAACCAGAGGTAGGGGCTGCAAAAATCAAAGGGAGAAGCTGGGTCTGGTGCAGCAGAGAAGTAGACAGCTGGGAGAGATAAATCCCATTTTCTTTTATTATGAAGATAATGTGTTCATCATTAAGGAAGAGCAGGCATAAATTTTCTTGCCACTGTCATATAGAAGCATGACAACAGTGGTAAGGTTGGAAATGATCAATAAACCCTGGCTTTTTGTAGGGAGTTAAACTCCGAAAAACCTCCTGTTGTAGCTTCTTTACTGGAAGTGGTTAAATCCAGAGTTAGTTCAGCACCCGTAGAAGAAAATGCAGCTCATGTCTCCTGGTACATCTGGAAACTCTCACCAGCAATTGAAGGCAGGAGATGACAGCACCCAGGGCCAGAGAAGAGCTGGGTCACACAAATGCCCTGAGCTGCCTCCACTGCACCATGGGCACAAGCCTTCATGTGGGGCTGGCAGCAGTGCTGGTGTAGGGCATCCCATTCCCCTCCAGCCTGGGGACATGGGGCATGGCTTGGTCCCAAAGCAGCCTTGTTCATGTGACCTGCTCCATCTGCAAGACTGACCACCAACACATGGACTACCCCTCCCACACGCCTCAGGGCCGCTGTCTCTCCAGGGCTGTGCTTGCTGCAGTCACGGAGCACTGGGGAACTGCCTTGGACATTTATTATAAGGGAAGAAGCATGAGATCTAATGAACCAAAATACAGAACTTAGGATACAACAGCTAAAAACTTGCAAACCTGACAATGACATTTTGTTCCTGTTATGGAGCCTTGAAGATAATTTATTTCTTTATTTTTAATGTGTGTGTTTTGTACTTTGTATTCCTCTTTAGAAAAATGGTATTGAAATCTCCTCAAGCCACTTTGAAAAGTTTCTGGTTACAGATTTTTAGGAACTGTGAACATTATTTTCCTGTGTCATCCCCTCAGAACAAGATGTTTGATCAGTCGCAACTGTAGCTTTTTGTCTTCCTGATTTTTCCTCAAGCCCAATGGGAGGTTGCAAGATTCCCTGAAAGACTACATGCAGGAGGGAGAAGCGAAGTGCTTTGTTGGCAGATCAGGCAGAGAACACTCAGCTGCATCTCCATCCATGGTGGTCTCCCACAAGGCACAACATTCCAGTGTCAGTTATGTGCCTGGTCACCACCAGCGCTACTGACTGGCACCAGCTGTGCTTGTTGCAGAGGACAAGTGTTGCATACCTGAATTATATGCTTAAAGTTGCACAGATGCCTAAAGATTTTCTGTATCAGAACCTCTCCCTCGAGGACACAGTGGCATATGATGAGCCCGTCAGTGAAAGAGCCAGTTCAAGAAAGTCCTATTCAAACCCCTGCCATGGAGCTGGGCTCACCCCTTCCATCAGAGCTGGCCTCTTACTTTACAGTGACCCAAAATCTGTGTGATCATGCTGTAAGTCAGAGTTCTGAAACTTTCTAGTTCTTCACAAGTTCTTTTGGAGGTGACATCACAGATGTGGACTGTGTAAAAACCAGACATCTCTTAATGCAGCCACCCAAATCCTAGGGATTTTGTCTGTGCTGAAATTTCAGCTCATCATCTTTAGTCAGTGGCAAGAAACAGCACTTGCAAGGAAAACTCCAGCCCTGTGCCTTTGGATGATCAGTCTCTGGAGACGCTTGCTTCTCTCCACCAACATATTCAGAATGACTGTTGTACACTGATATTGGAACAAGACTGGATGAGATAAAGTCCACTCAGATGGTTTTGGACAGGACACAGAGAATGGAGCTGTATCCAGAAACAGATGTGAGCCATTCAGACTGATGTGGCTGTAAGTCCTTCCTCAGGTGTTGTCATGTCACGCTCAGCTTTGATAGCACAAGTCTCGGCTGGAGCTCTACAGCCATAGAAGATGCTGACTGCAGCAGACTCTGGCCTGTCCCTGGGAAAGGGGTCTCTGGCAATAATGCAGTGCAGCAGGTGGGTGTCTGACTGCTGCCCCTGGGTGCCTCTTTCAGATGAAGGGGCACAACAGTAAGAGTGTCTTTTCAGCAGAGAATGCCCTGATACTCACAAATTGTTCCACATCATGACAAGGGACAACATTTTGAAATTTCCCATGGAAAAAAAAAACCCCAAAATATATTCAGAATTAGTGGAAAAAACCTATTCTAAATATATCTCTTTGAATTTTACATTGCAGGGAAAATACATACTTAGCAGGAAATATATTTCTGTTATTACAATGAACATTTCAATCTAGTAGTCTAGATTGCAGTCTAGTATCCTAATGAACATTTCAATCTAGTAGTCTAGATTGCAGTCTAGTATCCTAATGCACTAATAAAGTGGCAATGAAATGTTTTCGCTTCTCCTCATTGAAAGTTTTAGAGAAATCAATTTTTTCCCACAAAACATTGTTTCAATTAAACATCATTTTTCATTGCAAAATTGTTCTTTGAGAATTTTGAGGTAGCTGTAGCTATGACAAGAAAGACACATAGGTTACAGATGCTGCTGCTGAATTTGTCTCCTATATAAACATATTTCCTGTACCATGCTGGATTTGCAGATAAATCTTTTTTCCCAATATAAAATAAGGGAGAAAAAAATTCAGATTAAGAGAGATTATTTTAATCTTAGAACTGTTAGAAAATAGATTGATGTGTTGTCAGAGTGAAAAAGAGACCCAGAAAGTGAAAGCTACGGCTGAAAATGTCAGACTTAAAATAAATCTAGCCAGGCAAGTTGAATTTCAAATTGTTCCATAATACTACAGTGACACTCTGAGAAATAATTAAGTTCTCTATTGCTAACATTCAGTGAAGAATCTTTCAATATCCTGCAATTTATCATTCTAAAACTGCATAGCAATATAATCCTCTCCATTCTAAACAGAGCTGTAATTGTTAAAGAAATGGTAAAATGCATCAGAAATTCACCCCAAACTGCTGGCATAATTTTTCTTGGGATATGTTGGTGATTTGTGATGAGATATTGAGATTAGTTCATTAAAAGACAAAATCTGAAGGACTACTAAGCAGTGAGCAGAATAGAGAGGCTCAGGCCCCTTCCTGATGAGGAGGTTTAGGGTCTCTTTGCTCCATTTCCTTTGGACAGAGGCTCAGGGTCTGTTCTTGGCTGGACTGGCAGATGACTATGTTTGTTTTAGTGGGTTATCCCCACTGAAGTGCTTGCTGGTGTAGATAACAGCAGAACTGAACCTTGCAGCAGCGCATGGACCAGCTGCACGTTGCAGCCACTCATGGTTTGTGCGATTTGGAGCTTGGTGCCCAAGCTGACCGCACAGGTGAAATCAGAGACTCTCCACCATACTGAGGCACTGGGATGGAGTCACCCTCACCCAAGTCTGGACACTTAAAGTTTTAAGTTTTGAATTCTAAGTTTGCCCCATGGCTTACAACTTTCCTGGGTCTTAGGACTCCAATGTAAAGCCACAGCACTTCTTCAAAGAAAGCTATGCTCAAGTTAAACAGCTGCTGACAGTTCCCCATTCAGTTGTTTTGGACCAAGAGAGAAGGTCATCATCTCTAAGGCAAGCCATTCTCCCACTGATAAAATTCATTGTCTCCTAATGCATGCCATTTTAAGGCATGTCATTTTAAGCCTCCTCAAAGGAGCAAGTCTCCTTTGTCCCTCCTCCTAATGAGCCTCATCAGTTTGGGCTGCAGAGCTCCTGGTAGCTTTTGTCATTGATCACCATGTGGTGCCCTTTCCACCAGGAGGCTCCTTTTAAGATGTTCCTCTAGGATTTGGGAAGTCTGGATATGAAAACCTTTAAGCTGAGAACTAAGTGCATCACCTGCAGCATGGGCTAGTGAATGAGTACATGATGACAATTATCCCAGAAAAAGGCAGAGGAAAAACATGAGGATGTCAAAATCAGGAGAAGCTGCTAATTCCCAGATGTAAAAGATGCAGACAATCCACTGATGCACAAGGCAGGGGCATCTCCCTCATTCCCACAGCATTATTTCTTCCTCAGAAAGTGGCTGCATGCAGGCAGTCGCCCACTACCCCATTTCACACCCTGGAGAGCTGAGTCAGAAGTTCTTCAAACACGGCCAAAGGCTGCAGGACCCCCGTCCTCAGGACGACCCTCCTTGTGAAGGCTGATGCCTGAACAGAGAATGCACAGGAGAAAGGGGAGCCACAATGCTGCCCTCACACAGCACCTACTCATTGGTCCTCTCCTGGGCATGACATGGTCTGTAGGCAAACTTCCAATGAGTATCTAAAGAGACAGGGCCTTCAGAAAGGATCTGTGTGTGGAGAGTGGTGGAAGAGAGAAATCATGTGGCAATGAGTGATAAGAAACTAAAACAAGCAGCTGCCAAAACCTGATATATCTATAAACACTGACTAAGGAGACATGGTTAAGATAAAACATAATTCTTTA
Organism: Machaerirhynchus nigripectus; assembly: GCA_013397975.1. NCBI lineage: Eukaryota > Metazoa > Chordata > Aves > Passeriformes > Dicruridae > Machaerirhynchus > Machaerirhynchus nigripectus. Next base: position 96,469 of record VZRQ01009099.1, read on the forward strand.
ACGTGGGGTTCAGTGAGTTGGAGACAAGAACCTTTGCTTTGCTCATTTGGGAATGAGAACTTAAAAAAACCTGAACTTCTCACAATGAAGCAGCAAATAATTACTTTGCCTTATTACTCTGTCATCTTCCTCTTCCCCTCAGCCCTCATGAGTCATCACTCATGCCAGTAGCAGTGTCACAGATCTGCTAATGGAAACCACATTCTGCTGGTGGTACTAAGGACCAAGTTCTCCTCTGCACAGGAAGAGCAGGGAATGAGCAAACAGCTCCAAGCACCCCTGTCTTTCCCCCTTGGCCCTGCTCTTGCATGGGAAAAGAAATAAGCTGTGTGCAGGCAGAGAAACTGAAGGCCACAGCTATCCAGAGAGGCTGCAGTGCCAGGATGCAGGAAAACCAGGGCAAGACAGTTAAGATTAAAGAAACTTTGTGAGGACTCTGGGTTTTTTCCTCTAAATTCCCCACATACAGGCTCTTTGGGCACTATGTTTCCACATTCGAGTTCCCATCTATAAGTCATTTTGCTCATTTCTACAATTTTTTTTTTCAGGAGGAAATCTAGTATTGTAGAAAAAAAAAATGCTCCTAGGATTTTGGGTTCTTTCTCTTTAATTCCACAGAAGTTATCAGAGACAGTAATTAATGAGATGTGTGACTCTAATAATTATTACCATTCTTTCTCATTATTGTGTCTTAAAATACGAAGTTGCTCATACTTATTATAAATTCTCAGCTGCTCCTACCCAACCATTCAATTTAAGGACACAAGCACCACAGGTGGGTAAGACAAAATTTCCCCCTGTACATTTGTACTACCACAGGTTTCTGAATCTCAGCAGTATCAGAAAGCAAACTATACTACTCTTTTCAAAAGCTGATTTATTACCATCTCAGAAAGAGAAGCAGCATTGTTAAAAACGCACATTAATTTGCTGCTCTTAAAATCAGTCAAGCACAGCCAGCACTGGCTGCTATATTGACAGGATAAAAACTTGAGCCTGCCTGCTGCAACAGCTCCAGCACTGCTGGCTGCGATCTCCTCAGGCTGGAGACAAGTGTGAACATTGCCAGCCATGTCCCCACAGGGTTCACAAAGATCCAGCTAAGAGTAACTCGGAGGCAAGCAGAGAAGTATTTAACACTTGCTTATATCCTTCAGAGGTGCTCAGATGAACTGTAGGTTGAAACCCCGCAAAACAATGGGCAGCTGGGAGCTGTTGAGACTGATTTCAGAGAGACCAAGAGAACTTTTTTGCTTTGAGTGACTTACAGAAGGAGCCGGGAAAAGGAAGAAAGTTTCCTGCTGTTCTTGTTTATCCCAGGGGAAATGGGTTGAGCCAGTGCTGTGCAGCACTGTCCAGCCCCACCACTGTGAATCCCTGGTCCTCAGGGTCACAGATGCCACATTTCCCAATGCCTCTTCATTCCAACAGGACACCTGAAATAAGGAACACCCCTCATCATGGCTTTCTGCAGATGAGGATACTGAGTTCTGTTAGTGGGAACAGTCATGTGGTATCTACCATAGGTCACGACTGCTGTTAGCCCTTGAGCCCACACTGTAGAGTGACACCACATAAGTGAGATGCTCCTGATGATAGGCCGAAAACATTAAGATCCTTTTAACCAGGACAGCCTGCCAACTATGACACAATACTGTGTGCTGTTTCACAGCTGTCTTCTATAGTGATGAAATAAACAATGCCAGAGCCCCTCTTTTACCCCTACGGCCACAGATACAGTTGGCTGGCATCCTTATTATCAAAAACAAATGTATGTGACCACATCCCAGTTGTCTACCAGGAAAAGTCTCTGGCTCCTGGCACTTTTTGGACCATGCCCAGGAATCCTTTGGGAGAGTTCTAGTCGCTAGTTTAGTAAATCACACCATGTTTTTCTCTGCAAACCCATAAATGTCCAAGCTTAAGGGCCTGTGGCTGCTTAATAGAATAGTCCAGAGGTAGCCTTCTGTAATGCAGATAGTCAATATCTAGGGTGCACCTGCGAAATTTTCACGTTCAGCAGAGGTTTTGGTACAAAATTACTAAGAACTACTCTGGTAAGGATCATTTACTGGTTTAGAAAGTTGCAAAAAATCCAAAATATGGAATGTAAGACCATCATGTTCACTTTCATATTTTCAGTGTGAGCCCCATCAAATCTGCAGCAGTTACCCTATCCTTTACTCTGAAATGAGTTTATGGTGAAATGATGGTTTTGGAGTCATCTTTCTGTATTGTGAGAAGCCACTGAACACAAGGACTCTCCACAAATGATCAAAACTAGCTACTGAGATCTTCCTATTCAATTTAGGGACTCAAAAATCTCATATGGCAGCATTCCCCAAGGGTAGGGGAAAATGAAAAGGAAGAGTAGATTTTAAATATTTTTGTGCATTCTCAAGGAATTTTAAAATATAGAAAATTTAAGGAAGGCATAATGTTGAATTTTTTTGCTTGGGTTAGGCTTTTGCTGAACTTCTAGTGGTTACTGGTTAATGCATAATATTCTTTGCATAGGTACCAAAGCACTGTGTTGATGGCTGTGGCATAGAAACTGAGATAAGGAAAATGAATTTGAGGCTGTGGCAGATTGAAAGGTCTGTTATTGTTGTTCTGCTGTGTTATCTTTGCTAACATAAGTATTGTAACCATGACATTCTTGCTACAGGGATAACATTATCCATCCCTCCATAAACCCATAGGATAGTTAAAAACCTTCCCAGTACAGCCCCGGTTTTTGGAATATTTGTGTATAATAAATGGTTATGTGTGAACTCTGAACAAAATACCTAATAAGTGTCACAACTGCATCTGTGCTATCTCAGAGCAATCTACCCAAAAGCAGACATCCTCATTTTAACCATAGAAGACGTTTCTCTAAGATGCAGCAACTTTAATGCATCTCATTCATCTTTGTACTCCTGATGAATCGAGTCTAGACTACCAGTCATGGCGTGGGGGAGAATCTGCCTCATGCAATTATCTGTATTTAAAAAGTGAGTGTAGACACTGGGACTAAACAGCAGGAAAAGGCTCTTACTCAGACTATGCAATAAAGGGCAATCACACGTGATTTGAGTTTCTTGTCTCTTACTTCATGAGTCACCTTTGCCATTACTGTTACCAGACAGACCAGTGGAAATATTTTGAGTATACCTCACTTCTCCTTCACTTTATGCTGCATTGGATCCCCCCAAAACAAGTATTCTTAATATGATTGGATACTAAATGAGGTTTCAGGTTTTGTCTATGCAAGTGACATTAGAGCCAGCTGATTTTAACAAGAGTTTACAAGGGGCTTGAATCAAGTCCACTGCATTAGTTCCAGCTAATGATGGATGCGGTTTTGTTGGGAGCATTTAGATTTACCACATAATCATTGTTTCAGATCCAGACAGGCTCAATTTACAGACTCTATTTGTCCTTAGAAAAGCTACATTTACTTTGCTGAGCAAAAAGTCTGAATATTCAAAAGATGTTTCCCTGGGGTGCGAATGAGGGGCTATTTGGCAGGAATTTAAGTGACAGCCTGGGAGCCAAGGTCTGCAGGAATCTTGAATCTAAATAGTCTCTCAGCCCTCTGATTTCCAGGAGTGCTTTCACATACAGCCACAAATGGAAAATATTTTTCAAGGGAGTATAGGGATACTGAAAAAATCCTACCACAGTGTTCAAGCTACTTTTATTAAGTAAAAGTTATCCTGCAAGCATTGAATTCTGCTCTCATCCTTATTTTGTATCATTAAATGCTATGATTTCTGTGATCACAGAATCACAGAATAGTTTAGGTTGGACAGGACCTTAAAGATATCTAGTTCCAAGCCCTCTGCCATGGGCAGGGACACCTTCTACTAAACCAGGCTGCTCAAAGCTCCGTCAAACCTGGCCTTGAACACTTTCAGGGATGGAGCATCAACACCTCTGGGCAACCTCTTCCAATGCTTCACCACCCACACAGTAAATAATGTTTTCTTAATATATAATCTAAATATGTCACTTTAAAGATATTCCCCCTTATCCTACCTCCAGTTTTTTTTCTAGGCCTTCTAGGTACTGGAAAGTGCTCTAAAGTGTCCCCAGAACCTACTGTTCTCTAGACTGAACAACCTCAACTCTTTCAGCCTGTCTCCGTAGGAAAGGTGCTCCAGTCCTTTGATTGTCTTCAGGGCCTCCTTTTGACCCACTTCAATAGGTCCATGTCCCCCTTATGTTGGTGGCCCCAGAGCTGGATGCAGCACTCCAGGTGGGGTCTTACGAGAGCAGAGCAGAGGGACAGAACCCTCTCCCTTCTCCTGCTGCCCACAATGCTTTTGGTGCAGCCCAGGACATGGTTGGCTTTCTGGGCTGCAAGGACACATTGCTCTTCTTGACTTCTACGACAATGCCCACAACTCATGTCCTAACCCAAGTCCCTCTGCTTTAATAGGAATGTTCCCATTATCTTCAATGGAGCCATTACAGAAAGCAATGTAATAAGCAAAGCTGAGATTTCAAAGTCTGTATTTAATTTAGTGTCTTAATAACATGCTTTGCTGTGGAAACTGAGGACAAAGATCTCAGTCTCTTAAATGAAATCTTCCCTTAGTATTTCTGTGCCAAATCAAAATAGTCCAGTTTAATCAGTGAAATAAATGGAGTGGTTAAATACAAATAACTTATAGACATTCATCTTCTAAACTCAGAGAACTGGGAAAGCATATGGTGTTAAGTGCTCAGTGAATTCTTTGGCAGATATTCCGTAAGAATAGTAAAGTGGGAGAGGAAACAGCAAAACATGATACAAAACAAAGAGTTTACCACATATAAATGTTTAGTGCTGCACTTTATTTATAGTGGGCCAACTTCTAAAACATTTGATATCAATTTCATTGGAAAGCTTTGATCACTTACGGGATTTTTTAATGCAGTTAAGTAACTATATTGGAAGAGATTGTTTACTGTGAGGGTGCTTAGACACTGGAGCAGGCTGCCCAGGTAGACTGTCAATAGTATAACTCTGGCCAATATTCCAATTCAAAGCCAGGCTGGACAAGGCCTTCAGCAACCTGTTCTAGTGGGAATTGTCCCTGCCCATGTCAGGGGAGGCTGGGACTAGATGATCTTTAAGGTTCATTCCAACCCCTTAACATTTTATGATTCTATCACACAAATCCCTAAGAAAGCTGAATAATAGCAATATCTGAGACATTAAAACCATTTTATTATCTATAAAGGTCTTTCTGCTGACCTGAAACCCCAGGTATCTCAGCAGCTCAATCACAGCAACTTTAAACAAGTTCTGTAAGCTGCTGCAGGCACCTTGGCTGTCCAACGAGATGTTGCCACCAAAACAACTTGCTCCTGAAGCACTACAAGAACTCACTGCACATGTGCTTAACTAAGAGTGCTAAAACCTACTACTAGGTTAGACAAAACACTTGCAGGCTCAGACTAAATGGCACTGTCTGTGCTGATACTCAGGCAGATTACACAATGTGCATGATCCGTACAGCAGATTGCTGCTGGAAATTGCACACCAAGTGGTGGCAGCTATCTAAAGCCCTGCACAGTGGGAATTAGGTATGAAGAGCAAAGCTGGAGTGGTTCATCTCTCCTCCCACTTTCTTGGAAGCTTCAGAAGTTATCCCTGAGAGTCACCACAGCCAGAATATAATGTTGTCTTACAATACAGGAAAGCCCCTTTTCTACATTCTTTGGGAGAGACATTTCATTTAAGTGGCTAGAGGTACATATGTTCCTGGATCACTTGGGATGCAGCTAATGTTCTTAAATGCATTTTGGAAATATCCTATTCACGGGAAAATCTGATAAAACTCTGTAATATGCTGTAAAACCCTTCACAGAAACCACTATCAGCTCTCAAAGGAGTGTTTGCATCAGTCCCACCTCAGCCACAGCAGCTCCCACAAGGAGTTTGGTGTAACTGAAAGGGTGGCCAGGGAAAGGCCTGGCAGCCTACAAGTGCTGCCAGAGGGATTCTACCAAGTTTTCATGCAAGAACGGGAGAGAAGTATCTCTGTCATTTCTTCACTTGCACAGCTGTGCAGGGATTGGTACATCTGGCCTCATGTCTTGGAGCAAACTTCTTGCCCTCACATTTGCTTTGAACAGAAACCATTTACTTAAATCCAAAGAAAAAAATCTGGTCTTCTGATTCTATGTATTTGTGAAAACAGAGGAGACCTATACACTGTGTGGTTTACCTGCTTCATGTGTCATCCTACCACATGGCTGGCTCTAAGGCCTGCTCAGAAATAGAAGTGGAAAAAAACAGACAGGTATAAGACATCTCTAAATAAGACTTTCTGAGGCAGGGAACAGCAACCCATTCTAACCATTGGTTAGAAAGATACTATTTTCAGCTGCCAGCTATAATTAAACAACTCATTTTCCTAAGGCAGAAGAAGATCACAAGCTTCCTCCACAGAAAAAGGTTTTGGTTTTTAATTAAGTTGCCAAGGAGCTGCTCCCACAGTCAAGCCTGTGAGATTTTGAGCTTGAGGGGTCGGTCTGAGGCTGTCAGATATGTCCACATTCCATGAGAAAATCTACACACATTAATGAAGACTTAAATGAGCAGCCTTTTAGGCATTTAACCTCTTTTCCTGCTTTGTATCTTTGGACAAATAAGTAGCAGTTATTTGAATAAAAATGCTTGGAATTATCATGTTCTGCTCTGAGTCACTCTCTCGCAGAGGGCACTTTCCCAGCAATGGTGGCAAGTCAGGACTACAGGCAAGAGGCAGCACCACAAGGTGGCCAGAGGGGTCTGGGAGGAAAGAGAGCGGGGATTGAAGTCAGGGAGGATCAAGAGTGGAGGCCCATCCATAAGAAGGGCCTCTCCACACCACCTGTCCTGCTGGGACCAGCTCTCCTCTCTAACATCTGCCGCCACCCAGGGCAGCCACTTTGCATCTCCCTGCCACCTCCTCTCTCCAGGGACTAGGAGCCCATGGACAACCCTGGACAAGCTGTAACATAAAGGACAGCCATACCCCACAATGTTGCAGGGGGAACAAAGGTAGAGACAGAGAAACACCACTGCACAAACCTGGTGTCATGGGTGTCTGGTGATATAATGCTATTTTTTCCCTCTCTCCCCAGTCCCACCCTGCATTATTTACTCTGATTTTATTGTTTGGATCTCTAATTGCACTATTTTCTAAAGCATTTGTCTAACAGTCAGTGAATTAAAGAAAGATGTGTTATGTGGCATAGTACTGCTGCCTTGAGCAGAACTTTGAAAAGATGGGCTCTCTTATGCCCCAACAATTCTTTTTTCAGTAATGTTTAAAGTATGTAACTACTGTGTAATTACTGTGCGCCAGATAACGACTTACCTTATTTGACATTTGAGAAACACCAGGGTTATGTTTCCTTGAGCGCTCCCACAAGAAAGGCAGCATTTCTATGAGACCAATACACTGAAATGCAACTCGGCACTGCTCTTGCTGAGGGGGGGCACTGCTGGAATCACCCCCAAATGCTGCTCAAAACCATCATGCATGGTATGGAAGGCTGAGGGAAGATTAGAAGCGTGTTTTAGAGTTATGCAAGCTGTGCTTGGTGAGGGTCAGAGAGGAGAGGCTTACCTACCTAGAGATTAGGTTTGCACAACGTATGGAGAACATAACTAAATGGAACTGTGACATTTCTGTCTGTAATTACCAATTTATTTCTTTTTCCCTAAAAGCAGGCAATATACTGCAGTTCCAGTACGGGCACAAATGCCTCCCCTTATTATTTTCAAGAATCCCTTTATTTTTTCAAGGAAGAAAACACTATTTCATTAAATACATGCTACTTTTCCAACACCCAAATCAATATTTACCCTTTACTGACAATGCAGTCAGACCCTCTGCTTCACTTGATATCCATTTTTCTTCCTAACTCTTCCCATGTCCCTTCCAGTTCCCACCACTGTGCAGCTGCTATAGCCCCAGTAGCAGTGGCAACTAAGGTTGCCAAAAGTGGTGACAGCAGTCAATGCATGCAACAATCTCTAAAATTTATATGGGAAAAGAAGGGCTTTCTGCACCCTCCTTACCTTAGTAACCCTGAGGCATCCATTGGGTCTTCCCAGGGGAACCTTGTGACTGGGAAAATTCAAAACTTGGACTTTGCGGGTAAGATATAATTATGAGGCTTTGTGCAAGTTTGGTGGGTTTTTTTTTTGTTGTTGTTTTTTGGTTGTTTGGTGGGGTTTTTTGGTTTTGTTTGTTTTTTGGTTTTTTGTTTGGTTGGGTTTTTTTTTTGTATTAGGAAGCTGAAATTTGAGAGAAAAACTTGTATTTCTCCATTTGTCTTGGTTTATATCTTATACCCATAAATAAAGGTTTCTTTCTATGGCAGCAACATTAACTGCCAGGAAAAAACCCTGCAGAAAGAAAAAGCATTTATTTTCCTTTAAACCTTTTACATTCAGCTGTCTCCCCCTTGGCACTCTACCAGGAAGTGGGACAGCTTGTGTTATTTAATAACCCCTGTGTAGTCTGTGCATTCCTTTGAAGTTGTGTATTTCTAATACTTTCTAAATAAAACACCAAACAAACTCATCATATAAAGTGCATCCAGTCACCACCTGAATTCTAATGCTCCATTTCTGAAATCACTTTTCTGCCCCACAGATTTTTAAATATATATGTTCATTTTGTGTGTCTGGAAAAAGACATGACTCAGTGACAGCTAAAACCACTTAAGGAGCCATTTGCCTCCAGATACAGAAAGCTTGTGCAAAGCTTGCAAAGCATTTCTCTGTGCCTACAAACTATATAAAGCCAGGGAATTAAGTGGAATTCCCCAGCCTAAAGAAAGAAAATTATTAAGAAAGAAGGAAAGCTAATCACATTTAAATACTCAAAAATGAAAGAACTGCCTGGGTCAGATGTCCCTGTCATCCAGCAACATGTCTTGAGAAAGGAGAGGATGGACAGGATTTAGGGCTGCATACATTTGCTGTTTTCACAGAATCTGTTGGGCAGGTGTTTATGGACTTCCTGAGCCAGAGGCTACATCCAGACAACTACATTTAATAGTTTCTGATGGACCTGGCCTCTACTAATAGGTACAATTCCTTTCTGAACCCATTTTCACCTGCTGTGACCGTGACATCCTGTAGCAACGAGTTCCACAACTCTTGACTGTGCTGTAGGAAGACATCTCTGTGCAATGCATCTGACAAAGTCACAGGACTGCTATTTTTTGTAGCATACCTCTCACCTGCCTTCTCTCACAGCTATCTATTCTCTCCTTCTGCTTTACCTTCTGAGATTAAGGGAATATTTGATTCCACTGGCTAGCACTGAGTGCAGCCAGTATTTGCGTTGTGGAGACTGATTTCTACAGTACCTAAATGATTATGTATTTTGTTGTCAGGTTTTTTTTTTTCTTAGTAATTCCTAATGTTCCCTTTACCTTTAAACTTGAATATCAGCTCTTCCCTGAGTGTCAGTAGCTAAGTCATGTGTTTTTGTTTAGCTAGGGCCATTTCCTGCCTTGTGCCTTCCTGACTTGCAGTCACTGATAGAATTTCACCTGTCATTTTCTTACCAGGTCAGCCAGTATCACGAAATTGTCACTGCAAGATGAACTATAGACACTGATTAAAAATTTAAATTGAAAACAAACCAACTTTGTCTGCTGAATGGTGAAAATGAGAGAAAATAGTAGGACGAAAGCACACTGCTTTACATCACCTCATCTCTAAAGGAGCTGCTGTTCAGCTGTCTGCTTGGTAGCAAAATTTGCAAGTCCCTTTATCTTACCAGAGATGAAATTTCCAACCCTGCAAAGGATTAATGGTCAAATACTTCCCAGGTTCTTAACAGTGACCTCAAGAGGGACTTAAATTTAAAGTGCTTAAATTTTATATTAATCTCAATACAGAGAGCATTCAGTAAGTTCATATTTGCTCAAGAAGCTAGGGACTTCCGAAGGAAACTTCTATATCCAAGACAGAGGGCACCAGCTCCACAGAGGCTCTGGCTGACACCACAAACAGTTGTTTGTGGTTGCTGTAACTTCCATACCTGCGACCTGGAAATGGCTCATGGAGGGACAACCTGACAAGGATAGACTGCAGGAGCCCTATGAGCTAAGCAAAACCTTGTGCTTTCAAAGAAGTGAGATAAATACAAAAGAGGTTGCACTTTTGAGCCACCCTAGAAAAAATAACAGCCAGATGAATCTCGGTTTTCATTGTTAGTTAATTATTTTAAAAATTGACACCAGAAGATATAATGCTATACATAGCAGAAGCAGAAAGGAAAAATAGAACATGTGTCTGTGAGCAACAATAAATCTCAGGAACTACAAGCTCTGGCAGTTGTAATGGCACTAAATTTTTAAGATGGCTTTAGAAAGTAGAAGCTCTACATATGGAAGTCAGGTTCTATTTAATTATTAAAGCCTCTGTGGAGTAATAAGAAAACAGATCGATCAACCAGATATTTAACAGTGCACAGGCACTGGGACAAAAAACATACTCAATAAAATATATTTAACCCTCTATATGCATGTGCACACTTTATATGTATGCTCACATGCTGTAGCAAGCCCCTAAGAGTGCACCTTCATAGCCTAATAAAAAAGCATTTAATTTTCCAGCTTGTGCTGGCAGTTGACTTTCCTGCCATTAGTGTTCAGTGCTCAGGTGCTTCTGGGCAAGGAAGTTAATAGTGAACAGGTCATAGCTCATACCCAGGCATGTAAATAAACTTTATACTTTTCAAGTGTGTTTCTTACGAAAAATGTACTTAGTTTGACCCACAGAAATTTAAATTTAACTACATTTTTATCTTCATGATCACAGGTAATTTTTTCTATCTAGTATGCAAAAGTATTAGGAATATTAATAAAATCTCAGAATAATGTTTAATTGGTCTACATTACAGCTTAAGAAGGTAATTTTGTGCACACAGTTAAATATAAAGAGACTAAAACTATGATTTACTTCATATAGAGGATCCTATTTGCAGAAGTGTTCATCTGAACTATATGAGTTTATGTTTTATTTTCTGAGGTTGACAGTGAAGAAGCAGGTTTCATTTTGGTCAGAGGTGAAGTGCTGTAATATACATTTTTCTCCTTTTTCACAATACTACTTGATTCCTCTGATCTTAAGAATTCTAAAATTTTTTGTCTCATTATGATTAATTATATAACCGTAATTCCAAATAACATTATACAAATATTTATATGGAAAAGCAAAATCTCTGCTTTTGTTCAGACTCAAATTTGGCTTCTTTCCAGCAAACAAATTGAAAATTTTCAGTTTTCATTACCCCTTCCCTTTTTTTAGCTATTACTCATTTCAGCCTTTTAAATCAAAAAACTTCAGTTTCAGAACATTTTAGCTAATTTCATTAAATCTTTAATGTACATCTCATTTGACTAGATCTAAATAAATTGCTGAACTAACAAAAAGACCAGATATCTACGGAAATTGTTTCCCTGAATTTAATTAGACATACAGGCTTCCTCTGGACATCCTCCTCTCCAAAAAGTACATTCTGGAGTGACTTCACTCCACTTCCATGTTTTAAATGACCAGATTATCCAGGATATTCAAAGAACACAATAATAGAGTCACAGTCTTAATGACTGGAAAGTAATTGGGCAGTCGTTATTCCAGATGCTTGGACAGAAATACATATTAAAAAAAATACAGATAAATAATATTTTGCAGTATTTCCTCTTTTTTGTAACCAGAATTTGTTGTGTCAGCTCAACAGCAATATACCCTTGCTAATTACCTATGTCTTCTCCATGCTGCTGTAACAGAGGATCACTGCAGTCTCCAAATAAATGGGTCAGACAATGGACTGTACACCCAGGACATGATTTAATTATCATGCAGTATTAAAGTTAGTTTTAATATTTTTAAGAGCATGGATTGTAGGTATTTAGAAGGTATTTAGAAGGTATTTAGATGTTCATTGGGTATTTGGTTGTTCACTGGGACTTCCAAAAGCATCTAAGCATATGAAATTGTCAGTTCAGTCCTGCTACCAAACAGCTCCTACACAACTTGCACAGCACCCATCTGCCTTGTTTGGCACTGAAATGCTTGTTAAAGTCTTGCCCCTTGCTAAGGAAAACTTTGATCCAGAACTGATTTTTCAGCCATTCAATTTAAGGTAATTGTTGTGCCAGTACTGTAGCTGATCCACCTTCCAAGCACTGCTTGAGGTGAGAACCCATTCTTGTGATGAGTTTCCAGCCTGAACACTGGAAGTGACAGTGGAGCATTAACATAGATTCAATTGCCAGGCAGAAATAACCCAAGCCCACTGGTGTTAGGCTGACCCTAGACTTTCTAACTACTGATAAAACAGACTCTTCCCCTCTAAAAGACACTGGGAGATATTTACCGAGGAAGTTTTGGGTTTTCTTCCACTGCATAGGAGTTTTGCCACAGTGAGAGCACTGACAGCTCTCTCAGCAGTAAGGTCTGAGCGAAGCTTGAGACTCTGACTCATATTTGCAGGTGGATTTAGCCAGGATGAAAGAGCCTGCCCTGCTGCTCCCAGGGGCTGCTGCCCACAAAGCAGAATAGCAAAGTAGCACATGTGCTCCCCTTGGTGCAGAGCAGCACGGAGCACCACCCTATGTATTAGCACAGCATGAAGTGCACACAGTTGGCACTGGTACATCAGGCTGTGATTTGTGACCTTTGGAGGTGGACAAGCACCCTGTTCAGCTTCTCCTGCTCGAGGGACACCAAGTGCTGCAAGAGGAGTGGTGCAAACAGGAGGAATGGCTGCAGCTACACCCACAGCTCTGCCTGTGAACACAGGCAGCAAATGCAGCTGGAGCACAAGCAGGGATGCAACAGTGACCAGACTTCAGACATATTGCATAGAGGAGGTTTTTTAAAGCAGAATTTCTCAGAACAAGCAAAAGCTCAGAATGGGAATGAGTCTTGTTAAGAGGTATGGACCAGTTCTTTCTCCTACAGTCCACTGTGATGAAGAGCTGGTGAGGAACAGCTGCCCTCTGCAACCCTGAACTGAGGCTGAGGGACTTTGTGGATGCATTAATAAATTAAATAATGCTGGAGACCAATCCCTGGCAACTTAAACAACTGGAATGGTGTTGCAATGTTCCCAGTGTCAAACTGAATCAGGAGACTTGTTAACAATTTAACTGGACAGATGACTGGGCTGCAATGTTTATATCTGTGCCATGGTGTTTATTTATTTATTTATTTATTTACTAGAAGAAACACAGCCCTCACATAATCCTCTACTGATATTCCTCAGTGGACACTAGTTCATGGGAGTTTTGCAGCTGCAAAATCCATTTAGTTCTTGGTTTGAGAACTGTCTCTGCTGTAGTCCTGGTTTCCCATGAATTTCTGCAGACATCCAAACCCAAGGTGCTGGCACAGTTGCTCAGTTTCTTGAAAAAGAACCCCACAACAAATTACAATCCCCTCCACACAGCAGGGCCTGTCATTACCTTGCTAATCAAAGCAAGTACTGTCAAAGGACCTGCGGAAAGGAAACTCGCATGTATACATCAAGCTTGCTCTAATTTAAAAAATTCCTCATTGCCTAATTCATTAAACAGTAGGAAGTAGAAATGAAATGTTAAATTTAGCAGAGATGATACTGCTAATTATTAACCACAGTCTCTCATTAAGCACTTGCCTATCATTCTAATATACAGTATGAACAAAAGAGGATAAAATACCATCTGCTAATCATACTGAAACGTAATGACATCCAATTGAACAAGCATGTGGTCATTTTCTCAGAAGATCAACTGGTGGCTTTATCTTGCTTTTTCTAATTAACTGGGGCCTCATTGCTTGGAAATAGCGTGGATTACTGCCATATCACATTCGTTACTGTCACAAATAAGGATCGAAGTGTACTTTGCACCTGAACAAGAAGCACTGCCACAGGATTTAGCTTCGACTGCTGTCTTTGTACTGCTTTATTTGATAAGGGACAATCATCTTTACAGGACAAAATCTCCCCATATGACTCAGGTCTGACTCTTCTCATGGTCAAAGGAGTTGCTTTGTGTAGATATTTACATGGTTTACTGCTCTGTTTGCTGGGTTCCAAAGCAAAACTGTGCAACTCCTATCTGCCATACTCATCAACTCTGAAAGGCAGATCAATATCCAGTTGCTCTGTCCTGATAGCAAGTTAGTCATTTAGAAATCACCTACTCATGGTTGTGTTGAGGCCAGTGTTTCTCCCTGCGAATGATGAAATTGCTAAGGTAAATGCTGCCTGTGTGGAACACAGGATAACAGCTGAAGGCAATGGTTGCATTTGTCACTTGTCCCAACAAAATGCAAATTAAAATGGCCCATTTTTTTTCTGTGAGACTTGAATCAAGCTGATTCCAATGCGTAAGATTTTTTCTGTGGCTTTCTCAATTTTTCTATCTAGCTTTGAAGATCTGAAGTGGGTACTGGGGAAAAGATAAACTTTGTGATCTCTCTGAGATCCTGCTGTTGCCTTGGCCTAGCTCAAAGGATTCCTAGGAAAGCATATTTAAATTTGATCTTGCATCTAAAAATACACAAAGGGCAACTGCTTTTCTCTCAAATCCATCTCTGTCTCCTACCATTTAGGAAATCAATTACAGATGATCCCAGTTGTGACAAACCATGCAAGAGTAAAAGCAGTAGGATTAAAATAATGTAATTGTAGATGTTGAAAAGTTAGTTGCCTGTGTGTCTGTCAACTGCTCAGCCATGGTCACTTCACAATCAAAGGGCAACTGCAAAGTGTTGCAGTATGTGCTGTTTCCTGCGTTGGTGTGGCAAGCCGCAACCTTCCCGGAGAGCTCTGCGGGGCTATCTTGGGGAGAGCGGCTGTTCCGCTTCCTGTAGCCCTTCTGGGCGGCCCGCACTGCTCTGGCTAGCTGTCAGCTCCACAACACGGTGGTGATAAAGGAGGTGAGAAGGCTCCCCACATAGGGACCTCAGAGGATCTTTATTCACACAGTGACATGCTTGGTTCCAAAGGCAGAGCACATGCTATGGAGCCTGCGTTTTATATGGGGACAAGGGAGGCGGAGAGAGCACATGGACTAATAGTCTCAGGGTGCAGGGGTGGTACATGGGCAGAGTTGGTGTAACAGAACCAGTAGGGAAAACCCGAGGGAGTGGCCAGGACTAGGGGCGGGGAAGGGAGGACAATGTGGGAAGGGCAGGCATTTAGTAAGAAAAGGAATGGGAAAACACAGCACTACAGCAAAGGGCAATTAATTTGACCCATCTCAGCCTGAGAGAAACTGCCTTCTGGAAAAGCCTGGTTTTATCTACTGACTACAAGAGTGTCTCTGGTAATCAGCTTTGACTTAGCCACCTTTTAGACAGATAGTTAAGTAGAGATGTATTCCACTGTACATGCCACCTTACATCTATCATTCATGACATAAAAATAATATTACATATTGATACCGTTTTCAATATGTAAGAATTCTGGGTTTCCAGTCTGCACAACTATTTTGTAGGCTGCCTCCTTGATTAGTATTTCTGCCCTTTGACAGGAACGAATGCCCCTTGATTCTCCTCTACTTCTCAGCTCCACTGAAATGCACCAACATTTAACCTGGGTTTCACAATATTTGGGGGTTTAACAAGTAGCTTTAAAAAGCCCCTATCCTGCATTGCTTTGTTTTGCAGTTGTGAGCACACAGCAATTCAGCACTCCCTACAGTTAAGGGTTAATCACTTTTCTTTGCTCCAGAAGTTCATTTTAAGACAGATCCAAAATGGCTAAAAGAACACATGAAGACAGTCTTTTCCATAACATATTGTTAATTAACCTTCTGCTTTCCTGTGTTTGCTAAAATCTGCATTGCTCTTTTTGCTAATTCCTCATCTCTTAACCTGCCATTTGTGTCCTCAGCCTTCAGAACCAAACCTTCCTATTTCTTGATCTTGCAAATACATCAAGGAGCTGGTTCTTTAGTTCTTTCTATCACCCTCTCAAACTTGGCTACAAGGAAGATTTTGAAAGCTTCTGCGAAATGTCAACATTTTCCCTGGTCACTGCCCCTCTCCTTTATCATCAGAAAATTTTGAAGTCTATTACTACTGCAAGGCCTTAATTTCTGTTAGATTTTGTGACTGTCTAATCAGCACTAGCAATTTAGTATAAACCTGTCCAAAAGGTAACATTCATCTTGTCAGGACAGTTAAAGAACTAAAAAGAAAAGAATTTGTCTTCAATTACCAATTACAGAAAGATTTGCTGTGAATACTGCATTCCCAAATAAGCTATTCCTATTCATTTCCTCTAACAAGGAAGGCTGTCCTAGTCTGTTTCAATGTTTTAATATTTTCCTGCAACACACTGCAAAATAATTCAACCCAGTGCCCACCAGAATCTTTCCTGCAGCTTTTGTTCCCCATCTCCCTCGGCCAAGCACTCAAATTTGCACCCCTTGTTGACTGCTGCCTTCATCTGGCATAGTTCAAGCTGTAACAACTCTCGTCACTGCTGATCTCATCACAGACTGATCACGTTAGTTTGCAATTGACTTTACCATACTGCTCAATGCCTTGGAAAGTAACTTACTGTCTCCAAAGTCCAAGACATATTGGACATTTGACTGTTTTTCACAAAAGACTATCACAGTTTTTCAGCTATAATTGGTTTGGAGTAACACTGTTTGGTTCCAGTCTGACCACATTTGTGAGTAGCAGTGTTCATGTATTAGGTCTGGAAAAAATACTAATAAAAGATGTCAATTATAAGAAAACTGGATAGTAGGATTATACAAGGAAACCTAGGTATTAAAAAGGAGGACAGTTACCTTTTGAACTGAGCAGGAATGTCTTCACGGCTGTCAGTGCCTCTCTGCAGTAGGGACAAGATTCCAGCTCCACTCACACCATGGTGTTATGAATGGATGATGTGGGTTTAAAGAAGTCCCTGCCTTTTGCCCGGGCCTCTGGCAGCAGGCAGTTGTGTTACTGAGGTGGCCAGCACCCCAAGACACACTCTCATTTGCAAGTTCTTTAATAATGGCTAACCCTGTCTATTGTAGAATGAATTATTTATTAATAGACACAAAACTAACAGACATAAGACTTAAAACAGACTATTACTACACAGGAATAAGACCAAAGGGAATACTGGTACTACACGCAGAGTTAAAGGTACCATTAAATTTACTGCTAGCTAAGAAATAATATAACTTAGGATCCAATGTTTCTTACCATCAAATTGTTGAAGGGGCACACATCAAAATCCTTTCCCTCAATTTCTAGAAAAGTAACCATAAAGTTGCGTCCAAGCTTCAGAGAGAAATCTTCTCACACCTTTCCAGGGAGTGTGCAAGAGATTTCTGTCTCTGTGATAATTCGTGTGGACTTCCATAGACATAAGAACCATGTCTTTTGGTTACCGATGTTTATTTTCTTTTATCTCTTTCCACATCTGCTCCCAGACCAAGATGTGTACTTGGGGCTGAGGCTCAGACTCTCGGGCACCTGGAGGTGACCTCGTGCTGGGCTCTCTGACCCATTGCTGGCCTATTAATCTGGCCTGAGTTATCTCTTCCAAATGCCCCATCCATGAAAGAGAGAGGAAGATGTCCTGCCACCCATGGTCTGTCTTTCTCCTTGGCCTCAGAGGCCCTGTTTACAGTTGAACACTACAGCCACTGCATTTGTGCACATACAGGGAGGAATTTGTCTGGCCTAATGCAGGTGGGCCTCCATCTGAATCAGTCGCCTGCGCTGCCATCGTCAATGGCATATAGAAGTTTTAGGCTGTGATTCATCGGATTCATTTAGATGTCTGCATTAAGATGACATGAATCGCATCTTAGAACTACCTGTCTCTCACCACAGAGCTGAGAGTGACAGTGATTCAAATGTATATAGATACAAACACTGAGAAGTAACATCCATACTAATGTTGTAAACAGTATCAGGCCAGGTGTCAGGAGCAGGCCAGATAAATGCTCTCTCCACCTCCAAGAAAGGATGGTATAACCTGCCCATAGGAAAAAGCCCAAGCCTGGGATCCCTCCTCAATTCTTCTCATGAGTTCTTTGGGGGAGTGCTAGTTGAATGAGACCAAAACTATGTCAATGACTTTTCTAGGGGACAGTCAAGGTCCCAGTCCTAGGTCCATGGCTTGGCGCGCTTGACTTAAATGTTCCCAGAGTGTCATAGCTACTTTTTAACAGAATCCTGATACCAAGTTTCTCTGTCAACTTTAGGTGCTAAAACAGACTTAGGATCAGGAAATTCTGGTAAATGTATTATTTCTCTCTTTTCTCAGGATATCTAGGAATTTTCAGAATCAACACCTTCTCACAGACTGTATTGCTTCGTTGAACTTCTTTACTGTTAGACAAATCACAGTCTAGCATCAATGCCATCACCCGGTAACTTCAAGGATTGCACACATCTCCATCTTATGAAATGTTATGAAATGTTTACTTATGCCTGGAGGGAATGAGGTGCCCAAAGACACACACACACAGGCAAAAGGCATTACTCTGTGATGCTGTTTCCATACAAGACCAAATAATTTACTGAGCCCCCACCTACAGCAGTTATACTACCTTTTCTCCGGGACGGGAACCAGAGCTTCCCTGCCCGCACTAAGCTGCTGTCTGCTTATCCTGCCCACTTTCGGATGAACCTTCCAGCCCATTGTACAAGGAGGAACAGCTTCAATAGAAGGGATTTAATACTCTCTCTTTTTCATCTAAAACAACGTAGCTCGATGCTTAGTTTCTGTACATGTGACATGGGTCTGAAGCTGCTCAGTCAAAGAAGATAACAGAATAAATAAACTCCCCATATCCTGTTTTATTGCTTTAGTTAAACTGAGCTCTACAGGGCATCTATGAAATCTGCAGAATTACTGGGTCTTGTCAGGACATGGGTATGAGATAAACAACTCTGTACAGCCCTGTAGAAAACAAGGTTATTCTGGCATGCACAGAAGGAGTCCCAGCTCTTGCTGGAGCTGTTATAGAAAACTGAGCTGCCTGTGAAGCTGAAGCACCTCTGGTAGCAACCACATGGGAGTTTTGAAGATTTAAGTCTTTAAAACCCAAGACATAGATTAAGTTGGTTTTATGTTTAAAGGTTTCAGTCATTTGCCCAACAGATGTCATTTCCTCATGGTGGTGTAAACGGCTGACAGGGATACCCTGAATCTTGATGATATACTCACAGCTGTGATTTCTCTACCTTCCAGCAAGTTACTTGGCTATGCATTGAGGGTGGAGGTGATCTTGGGCCACTGGTTAGAAAATCCCTAAAATAGTCTTCATAATGATTTTTCAATTTGTATAATCATATGTTTTCAAGAAAGACAATTTGAACACACCAAATATCTCAATGCAACCCGGTAGTAACATCATAGCAGATGTTTCACTGAAACTTGTAATTAATGCAGAGCTCAAACACCTTTAGTTCATACTTTATGATTAAATTTTCTCTCCATAACCCCTGCAGTAACTCTTCAGGGGACTGTAAAATCATCTGTATCATATTTTTAGAAAAATATTCCCCCAACTATTGCTAGGGAACAATTTAAATTTCTCTATCCTGGATTTTAGTCTCAACTGTAAGGATTTCTTATAATCATCTGCAGCACAAGCTGCATGCATTTTTATACCACTTCTTCAAATATAATTCATCTTAAAACTCCTCCACAAGAATGTGACTTCTGTATGTTTACCAGGCACAAACTCTAGACAAATTTTTCCCTTTTGTGAAAAGCTCAGATTGGGGAATCATTCCCTTTCTGACAGAACAGAGCATCAAGGTCATAGCCTTTGTTATTTTGAGACTTCCTTATCCACAAGAAGTTCTCCTGTGCTGCCCTCCTGCTTGGCCTCAGGGAATTTAGCAGTGAAGAGTCAGGATTCAGCCTCTGCCCCATTAGAAACCACTATTGTCCCATTTTTGTGGCTTATTTCAGGTGTAGCCTCAGCCTGTAGCAGCTTACAAGACTTGCACTGACCTGTCTAAGGAGGAACAGAAAGTAAGACCAGGGCAGGGGGATGGAGAGAGTGGTTGCAGCCAAGCTGCCATGCAGACTCCCACACCCATCTCCCTTTGCCCTCCTGCCCCACCTGGAGAGCTCTCTTCCTTGGTTCCTCACAGCATGAACAGGAGGAAGAGGTTTTGAATGACATCTCTTTATTTCCTTGTCTTCAGAGTCTGCATTAATGAGATATGCAGATCAGGAAACCAAAGTTAATTATTTTCTGACACAAATTAGGGGAGATGAATCACTGATTACTAAAACAACTTTGAGCTCTTTCTTTGCATGGCTTATGTAAAACGAAGGGGAAAGCGACAGCCACACAAAGCTCCGGTGGTGCCTGTAACACCCTTGAGGAAGTAAGTAGGGAAAGATGTTTCCACAAGTATGCCTCACAGCCACCAAAATCATAGAATCATTGGGGTTGGAAGGGACCTTAAAGATCATCTAGTTCCAATGCCCCTGCCATGGGCAGGGAATCTTTCACTAGACCAGGTTGCTCAAAGCCCCATCCAACCTGGCCTTGAGCACTCCATAAGTGCACAAAGTATCTGGAGGAGTTCCTATTAGCCATAATGGGCAGGAATCCACGTGCTCACATTTCATCTGCCTGAAGGCTCAATATGGCATCCCACCAACCAGGTTCTTAGCACAGTTCCTGACAGAAATGACATAAGTGAGATTAGCAGTTATCTCTTTTTCTTAACTACAAAGGCAGCCTAAGATCCCATCATGGTTTAAATAACTGTTTGACATAGAAGTCAAGCAGAGAGCTTCCATTCTAGATGCTTCCTTTTGCACATTTGTCCCCTGGGCTTTTGTAATCACTCTATCAAATGGCTTTAAAAATACAGATTAGGTGTTCTTACAAAAAAGTTATTGGGTTTTATGGAAAGAAAAGAGTCTTACAGAAATTTTGTTTTTCATCTTGTCTCCTGGCTCTAGAAGTCATGGATGAACTATACCCCCTGTGAAAAAACACTATGCTTAAACCTGGACTCTATTTGTTTTAAATAAATTAAGCTAGAGGCATAGACCTGGCCACTGGATTTTCTAGATTGGCTACATCATTAGAAAAATCCATGGCACAATTTTGTCCAAGGCCAACTAGAACCTTCCTACACAAAACTCAGGTACAGTTTTGGAGTTAATGTAAACCAGGTATTTTTGTAGTTAATGCAATCCAGGGATCAATCAATATGCACGCAACATTTTTCAGAAGCTAAAGAACTCCATAGTGTGGTAATGGCCAGATGAGGCCAATTGGCTTCAAGGCCAAAAAGGTTTTGCGGAGTTTACCACTAGCAATATAACTGCAGTATATCAACAGCCCAGAGCAATGAAATCAACAGATTCATTTTTCCCTTAACCATTCTGCTGTAATTGAATTGAATTTAAACCATTTGGTGGTAAAAGAAGGAAAACTGGCATTACATGAGTAAGGCTAAAAAAATTACATAAAACTAACCACCAATTAATCCCCTTTGTGAAATCTAGACTCTGGATTTTGTGTTCACGATTGGTGTCACTGTTTTCACATGCAGCACTATAAGGAAAGTCCTTGGGGGTTTTGAGGGGTTTAGCTGAAATAATCTGGGTGGGTTAGTGTGATAGCAAAGAGTTGGAGTGTAACGCCAGAGCTGCACAGGCTCAGAGGATGGATCACAGGTTCTAACAAATAGTGATACTTGCCCAAATGATACCTTGCCTTCTGATAATGTGTACTTGCACACTGACCTTTCACTAAGCACACTGCTTTGTGTGGCCAGCTGGTATGATCATACTGTTTACTTCTCATGAGGCACCTCCAAAGGCTAAGGACATAAATTTGAAATGAAGATGGTATAAGACAGACTTATAAATCCAATCTTTACTGTATTGCTGCCCTCAGAGTGATTTCAGAAGTTTTAACAATGCAAGAGCTGTGAAAAACAGGCTTTTGCTTGGTGTGCTGGAGCCTTGACATCTGAGCCACCCCAACCCAAGCACATTAGATCTTGTGACTCCTAAAATCTGTCAGCCTTTTCTCCTCTGCCCTGCTGAAAGACAGTATATTGCTGGCTGCTCACCTGAGAGCCCAGTGTAGTAACTGCAAAGTTCTATTTAGCCCAAAAGTGAATATGTGCAAATAAACACAAAACCAGCACTTTGTGAGCAACTGTGGCACACAGGTCGCAAGTAGTGAAATGTTCTGTAAGTTTCCTTCAAGACCGTGCTTCCATAAGTATAGAAAAAAGTCAGCAAAGTCTTTACATCTTCCCCAGGTAACTCTCATAAGCAACAAAGAATGTTGTGGTCCTAAAACTTCACATTTCACCATAGGAATACAGACAAATTTTGACTATTCCAAATACATGAACCTCTGACTACTCAGCAGCCTCCTCCTGAATCTCTTAGCACACCTACAGGACCCTGGTCATTAAACAAATGTCCTTCAGCATTCAAGAAGCCACTTGTTCTAACTTCACCAATGTAGCAAGGACATGTTCTTGCATTCCCCTTCGTTACCACATTGTCAGCCTCCTAAATTAACACTCAAGATCCTATTTCCATGTTGTAGACAGAGCTGACAGGAGAATTTATGTGGTTCAATTTGAAATATTGCCCTGTTCCCTGCAATTAAGTTTATTTCTCCAATTTGGATGAGAAGAAAAACGTCTTACTCCGCTACATCCATTTCTGTTATACCTGGTGACTCTGCACTTTGCCTTGTCGGTAACGGGGGGCTGTTCTGGTGGGGTGCTATGACCTTCCGAAACCGACTCCAGCAGAAAGTTGCTCGGCAGCCACTGCATCCACACACACGCACACGCACCAGATAGCTTCTCGACAGATCAACAGCAAAGAGGCAGGAAGGGTCCTTGTGCGAAATTCCACAGCACAGGTTTATTTCAGCCTCACACATGAAGGGTGCCAGTGACCAAAGACATTGGGAGAATGGAGGGTCCAAGATTATATACGGGGGTGGGGAAAGCATCAGGGACAGGGGTGGTACATAGGCGGGACTGGGGTACGGGAGCCAATGGGAAAACCTGAGGGAGTGGCAAGGAACAAGGTCCAATGGGAGAGTGGGTAAGGGAGAATTTTCTAATAAAGGAACAGATAAGGTATAAGGAGGCGGGGAGGCCAACTGGGGAAGCAGAACTGGGATACATTTCCATAACAGAACAGGGCATTCTGGGAGAGGCCTTTTTAGTCATGTTAACGTGGGGAGCATTTCTCCACTTACAGCACCTTTTCTCCAGGGGATTCTTACAATCCCTGGTGCCATGGGCTCACTGGCCACCACACTGCCTCATTAAATCGAATGTCCTGATATGACACTGATGATGTTAAGATTTGAACAGAAACTTTAGCATCAGTCCCAGCAGAGAAAGATGAATGTCTGGATGTGGATGCACCATAATGCATGGAAGAAGTGGGGTGTAAGAATGGCATGTGTTGGCACCTAGATTCGCTCATCATCAAGTTCATAGCGTAGCTACCAACAGTTTTTGCTTGTCTCACACCCAGGCTGGTTAAAAAAGGAGTGCCTAAAATAAAGAACATCCTACATCAAGACTAAAACAAAGATCCAAGACATTACAAGACGATGGTAAGAAGATGAGGAACAGGAAATTCCATTTAAACATTAAAAACTTTTTATCTGAAGGGATTGTCAAAAATGGTAGTTGTGGAGTCTTCACTCTTGAAAATACTCAAAACCACACCTGGCATAGTCTTCTAACACACTGCTTCAATTACCCCGCTTCGAGCAGGGGTATTGGACCAGATAATCTTCAGAGGTCCCCTCCAGCCTCCCCCATTCTGTGATTCTAACAGGTCTGGATCCTTAAAACCCCTTCATAAGGAGACAACCATGAGCAAGTTCTCTGAGTGAGATGCAATGGGATAGTGAGACAAGAGATCAAGGTCACCGTCAGCTTCTGTGGGTGCAAAAATGCTTATCCAAAACTAACAAATGGTCATCAAAGTACGGAGAATCCAGCAAATTCAATGAGTACTCAGTAATCAGTCCTTCGTACGTTTTTCCTTCACAATGCATATGTACCAGGCTACCTTTCCCACCTGATCAATTCAATCATCTCAGATACCTGAATGGTGGGCATGTGACTTGGACACATGTGTCTTAGTGCTTGAGATCCTGCAGTATGAGGATGGGAGAAAACGAAATAACCTTTCCCTCCATATAACATCTGCCTTTGAGCTTTATAATATTGTTTCTACAGTGGTGAAGCATTA
Organism: Machaerirhynchus nigripectus; assembly: GCA_013397975.1. NCBI lineage: Eukaryota > Metazoa > Chordata > Aves > Passeriformes > Dicruridae > Machaerirhynchus > Machaerirhynchus nigripectus. The sequence goes on from VZRQ01009099.1 coordinate 120,702, forward strand.
TTTCCTACAGTGATGTGATGCAGTATGTGGCAGTGTGAGCTTTTTCTTCTATAGAAGCACTGTAAAAGTCAGTGCACAAAATTTAATGTAACACTTCCTCAGATGGGCTAAATTAATACTGACCCAGCTCTTGACCTTTGTTCACTTTTAAATTGCAGTTGTCTGCTTGTCTAAGAGATATGGGCTAGTTCAGATAGGGGAAGCCCAAGCACCTTTGTTTTAACCCAGGACAGCCCCAACTATCAGAATGAACCCTTCTTGCCCTAGAGTTGAGAGCTACATTAACTCAGGAGTACTCAGTTAAAAATATGACACATTATGTCTAATTTCGCACATATGATTTTCAATTTTAATGTTAGCAAACAATGCAGATTGTCATGTTAATGCAGTAGCTCCAACTAATTTTATTTTTGTTAGCTTCCAAGAAAACCATAAGGACTGTAAGACTCACTCCTGTTCAACTCTTTTTACTCTTCTCCTCTCTTGATCTCCAATCTCCAGCACACAACACTTTCATGAACAGACTGTTTTGGCAGTACCAACAGTACAATGATGAAATATGCTGCATGTCAAAGGCAAGCAGCACCATCTGCCAACTCTTTCAGAGCACTGCAAGGAGCAGCAGGCTTACACCAAACTTGGGCAATCCTGCAGTGGAAGCGGGTAAGAAAAGGAAAGGGAAAGATTATATTCCTCACAATCTCCCCAATTCTCTATAAAGTTCAAGAGTAAAGATATCTGTTATGTGCCATTGAGTCAGTTCATGACTCAAACTCATCAAGATTTTTTGAAATACACCAAACTACAACATATTTTCCTGAACATAATGATTTGTTGCAATAAAAAAGCATTCAAAGCAATATGTTAGTTTAATTTAAAGGCCTTGGGGAAAAAGGTTTCTAAGGTCCAAGATGGATATATGGCAAGAGATATCTGACCACAGGTGTTTATATATAACCAATATTCTCTTGTCTCAGATGATCCTCTAACTTCTCCCTCAGAGAACCTCCAAAATAGAGTTTAGGGGCTATCTCTAGTCCATCCATTTCTATTTTTTCACTCGCTCCATTTTTTCAGACATATCCTCTTCCAGATGTATGAGTATCTAATAATGAATCTCCCTGCACAGGGACAATTGGCCAGAAATTTTCAAAATATTCTTTTTTAAGAAACCTTTGGGAAACAATGCTTTTTCTGGTAGTTTACAAGAAGGTTAGTTTTGAAAACAGCCTCTTCCTGTAAGGAGGAGTTGATCCAAACCATAATCCCTAATAAAAGAAAAAAAAGATAAAGTAAAACCAAGATAGTTCTCCAGACCTCCAGCTTCCAAAGAATAAACACATGCCACAGCCCTGATCTACTATTCTCTATTATATATATTATATACATTATAAATATTACAATTGATATTATTCATATATTTTTATATACTTATCTTTATAATTATTGTATTTGTATATACATCATATATTTATGTATTTATTATATATCTTTTTAATATATTATATATTCATTATATATTTATGTTATATATAATATATAATATATATTATATAGACTATAATATATTACAATATATATAATATATTATGCATTATATATTATATAATATATTGCATTATATTTTATGTAATA
>VZRQ01009099.1:132125-297161 GCA_013397975.1 Machaerirhynchus nigripectus
TAAAAAAAAAGGAAAATAAGATAACGGTGGTTATATCTCATTCTAATAAAAGACCCTCTTTGATTTGAGTAAGAGGCGGTGTTGTGCGTGCCTGGCTGCCCTGCCTTGCGATCTGGTGTTTTGAGGGCGGCAGGAGAGCAGTGACCGAGGTCAAACGGAGGAGTCCGAGGGGAGCTGGTGTTCTTCTGCGCCTGCTGCCGCCTCTTGTGTGCCGGAGGAATCGGTGAACGGTTCCCACTCGGGCCCCTCGATGGAAACGCCGAAGGTGCCGGGAGTTCTGCCCCAGGCCGTGGCTCACCGAGCGCACGTGTGCAGGGATGTGTGAGCTCCAGCATACCGAGCACTGCTGCAGGAGGGGGTATTTGTAGGAGGAAGTTCACAGAATCATTATCATCATCCCGTGACAAAAGCTTTTTTAAATAGATCTCCAGACTTGCAACTTTGCGGTTCAATTAGGACTAGTGATACCAGCATGGAGCTGCCTTAGCTGGTTTATTAATGCTTCTGTCGATGTGATTTGCTTACATTAGAAAACAACTTTTGAAATCAGATTATCTACTTCTTTTTTCCTTAATAATGACAGGTTTGCATTTGTCTGGCTTAGATGCTTGTAGGAAAATGATCTTTTCCTTTGCTAAAGTTGAATTAAACCTTGAATGTTGCACTATAGAAAGTTATGCCACCAGTTCATGACTCATAGTTTTAAAAAAATGCAGTGATAGGTGACTACATGAATTTCACGATGTACTTTCTTTTGTGAGTTCTCTTTAGCAGGTGTATTTGCATAAGCTAGAACTTCTCTCTTTGAAGGGACAGAAGTGGCTGAGTGAATTCCATCTTCTGAATGTATTCTGCCAGAGATCACCAAAAAGGCGAAGCCAGAATGTGCTGATTTCAATTTATTGGTCTCATTCTCTCTAGGGGAGATTTTTTCTCTTGAGAGTGACTGTAACATTCAAGTAGCTTTTTCCATCCTTATTTTCTTACTCTACCCCAGCAGCAGCTGCTACTGTAGGTCACCGTAACATGCTGTGACAGCCACGGGTCGCCTTGAAGTCAGTTGATCAGTGCTGACGAAGTGCTGCTTGTGTTTGGGCATACTGAAGAGACAAAGCCAATCTAACACGTACATCTGGTGGTGGAAACCAATTTTGATCACCCCAGAAGAAAAGGGTTGGGTTCTCGTGCTAGAAGAAACCATTTGGATGGGGTAGTGGTGCAGTGGATAGGGTACTGGGTTGTACTGTGGCAATTCAGTCCTGATCTCTGTTTGAGTAACCTGGAAGATGTTACTTCTGTCAGGTTCACTCACCTGCAGAATAGGGGTAATGAAACCGGCTTTAATTGTGTGGCACTGATAAAGTGTAAGTGATGCTGTGCAATCTTGCATACCATGTGCTGTAGAGTTTCTGCATCATTGACCTGTTTTTCTCTCATGTTGACTCTTGAGAGAGAATGTGCAGCTTCCCATTCAAGTTAACCACTTGCAGCAAAGCTGTTTTTTGTCTGGTTCTAACTTGGGTGTCTGAGCTTTTACTCCCTCCAGTCTTTAGTGGATTAAGAAAAGTCTTTTGCTGGGTGGATTTTGTTACAGAGATGCTTGTCATCTCTCATCAAGTCATCTCTCAATCTCCCTGACTAGGTAGAAGGACGGATTATGAGGTTTTATGTACAAAGTCTCAATCAATAATAAGTTCCAGAAATCATCAGAAGTACAAAGCCATAAGAGAAAGCAATTTCCTTCTATCCTTTTATGTTTGTTTTTTTTAGCATTCTCAGAGTGCTTGAGTTGTTAACCAGAGAGATTTAGCTGTTGTTCTCCATGGATTTATCTCTTTAGTCTCCTGCTAAAGAGATAAATCAGTGGTAGAGTAAGAGCCTCATGAGCAAGAGTGATGCACTACCAGTGCATCAAGTACTGGTCCTAAAATCAGTGTAACTGTGCCAAGCCTAGCTGAGACCGTCCTACGTGATGTGATCCTATAAAAGATGTGTTTGAGTGCCTGCTGTGCAAGAGGTTTGAACATTTGGCTTAGGAGTTTCTGTGAAACTGGAAGAAAACATAGCTGATTGCGGGGATCCCTGGAGAAGTTCTGGTGGTCTGGTACCAGCAGAAGTTAGGGTAGGAGCTTTGACACAAGTCTCTCTGTAGAGCCATAGCAGGAGTGGCGTAACTCCAGCTAGCTTTAGGCACAGACCCTATTTTGTGTGATCCTATGGAATCATGTTTTAAGTGAGGAGGGAGAGCGTGTATTTTGCCTTAGCTTCCTTTTTCATCTGGTCTAACAGGAATCCCTTCCCACCGCTGCTGCTTTCCAAAGAGCAGGGAGATGATTTAGCCATGGCAACAAGAGAGTCATAAATGCTCAACAGGAGTGCTGATGTCTTTGCTTTTCATTGTAGGCACAGTGAGCTGCACTTTGTTCCTGGCAGTTAACGGTTTATATTCAGCCAGTGATGATGTGATAGAGCTCACACCAACTAATTTCAACAAGGAGGTCATCCAGAGTGAGAGCCTGTGGCTCGTGGAGTTCTATGCCCCATGGTAAGAACTGCAGCTGTGTGCTTGCTCTTATCACAGAGAAGCAGCACAGGAATCTGCTGCTGATGAGCTCAGGGTTTTATTCAGTTGTTGACAAGACAGTTTGCATTTTGATGGCCACATGACTAGCAAAATAGCTGTACGTGGGATTCCTGTTTTAAATATTTTCATGAGGGAAAAAGGCAGGAATCGGCATTTCAATTTGGCCAATGCTAGCAAAATCTTATATGCCATTTTTCTACTTCAATTTTTCTGGTTAAATTAGTATTAAAAATGACTGATTAAAGTGCAGTAGGTAAGTGAGAAGGTCCCTCACTTCTGTGCTTCTGAGCCTAATTCTGATGTGAGAGCACAGATCTGAATTCACACTTTAAATTTCCAATTTCCATTGAAAAATACTGGCTTTGTGCATCTTAATTTAGCATCTCTCTTTTTCTCCTGTTCTGCCCAGGTCCAGAGTATGGAGTCTATTCCATTTAAATTCTAGTGATATATATATGTTCTGTCTTTGTACAAATCCTCTGTGATATTGCCATCCAAAGCTCCGCATTCTGGAGAAAGTGGCCTTTTGTTGCAACAGCTTGACTGTCTGGACTGAGGGGTTTAGGGGAAGCCTTGCTGTGCCCCTTCTAGCGTTGCTGTGGTTTATATAATGTGGGGGTTTTTCTTCAGAAGCCTGAGTGATGTGATCTTGTGGCATAGCCTCTTCTCTTCATGAGTAAATCCTCAGTCGCCTACAGTTTTCTGTGAGTGACTGTGAAAAAGTTTTCAGATCCAAATGACATTTACCATTTTTTATTGGTTTTTTTTTTTTTTTTCCTAAAACATGTGGTCATTGTCAAAGGCTAACCCCTGAGTGGAAGAAAGCAGCAACAGCTTTAAAAGTAAGTTTAGCCTTTCAAATGTGCTTGTGGAAGTGGATTGAAGAGATTTTGGCTGTTTGACATCTGGGTTGGTAACATGGAGGGGTTTGGTCCTTAAAACCACTATCACTTAATCATACTTGTTTAGCCAGAGAAGTTTTATTCAGGCACTTGAAAACTCAGGATTTTTGTTTGGTTTGGTTTGTTCTATCTGTATCCTTTTTAAAAGAAGCCATTGAATTGTAGAGGAAGAAAGTCAGTTCTGTCCCTGTGAATTCCCATTTACTATTCTCTAGGACTGACAACAGCTTTGTAAGCCACTGGTGTTGACTATCTTTTTAAATACAGAAAAATTAGTCATGTCGTGATTAGCTGAGCTCTTGCCTATGTAAAATATATATATATTCTCCTTCTTAGAAAACCAAACAAAAAAACCCAACTAAATAATAGCCCAAATAAATTAAAATTTATTTTGTCACACTGAAGAAAGAAGTGAACATTATAGTGTTCTGTAGTTTAATGCTTGTGGGGTGAAATATCTCTCTTCTGTTGACTGTTCTGTTGCAGTCCTTGTAACTGTCCCTCTGTCTTCCCTGCTTCCCTTGTGCCCCCAGCAGAGAGTATAAAAAGTATTAAATCACTGTAGAAGTCTTAGGTGTCATTTTTTGTTTTGTTTCTGCAGGGTGTAGTGAAAGTGGGTGCAGTAGATGCAGATAAACATCAGTCCTTGGGTGGACAGTATGGAGTCAGAGGGTTTCCAACTATCAAGATATTTGGAGCCAACAAAAACAAAGCAGAGGATTATCAGGGTAAATGTGATGATCTTTTATATGTTGCATGCCTAAAAACTTCCCTGAATGCAGTAATTATGGTAACTGTTAATGCTATGTTGTGTGGTGTTTCCTTCCTGTCTAGTTCTTGTAGTAACTGAGAGACAGATGTGTGGGAGTGGTTTGACCAAATTGTGTTTGTTCTTAGCATTGTCTAACAGTCCCACCCGCAGTTCATAGTTGTTGGAGCTTGATAGGCAATTTCAAGGAACTATTCCTTTCTTCCTGTTTATTTGAAGCTTGCCACAGAGTTACCCCTCATCAAAAAAGCCAGGTAATGAAAAGGTGTAGTCAAGTCAGTCCTGCTGCTTGTGTTTAAGTCAGATGTCCCACTACTAGTACTGTACCACTCATAGCCCAGTCCTGCTTTTCCAGAAAGATCATTAGGGTGAGGGAGGGTTAAGTTTGTAACTGAGTTAGGAGCACACCTTAAACTGGCCTTTTGATGGTTTGATCACCTATTTTTCTGCACTGCAGGTGGCAGGACAAGTGATGCTATTGTTGATGCTGCTCTGAGTGCTCTTCGGTCCCTGGTGAAAGAACGTCTTAGTGGCAGAAGTGGAGGATACAGTTCTGGAAAACAGGTATTTGAGGGAATATGTGTTTGTTTTTCAACTGGAGACTGCCTTGTACAGGAGATCGAAGCTTCAAACTAAGTCACAGAATTGGAAGGGATGTCTGAAGTTTTATCTAGTCCAGGCACTGTGCCCAGTGCAGGGCTGGCTGGAGCAGATTGCTCAGGGCTGTATTCCTTAAAGTTGTGAGTATTTCCAAGACCTGAGACTCCAAATGGACTGCATTCTCCAGGCAACCTGATCCAGTGTTTGACCATGCTCACAGTAGAAATCCTTTCTCATATGTTTTAGGTTATGGAATCATGGAATGGTATTTCCTGTATTTCAACTTGGTCCCTTTTGTCTCTTGTTGCAGAGAGGAGCCTGTCTTTGTTTCCTTTACTCTCCTTCACCTTCTCATCAGATGTCAGATGCTCAAAGCCCTTAATCAGCTCTGACCGTTGGCTGGACTTCCTCCAGCGTGTGCATGCCTGTTCTGTGGGGGAACCCAGAACTAGACCCAGCACTCCAGGTGTTTCACATTGTGCTGAGCAGAGGAAAAAATTCCCTCCTCAGACCTGCTGGCAACTCTGCCTAGTGCAGCTCGGGAGGCTGTTGGCCACCTTTGCCACAGGATTGCAGTGCTGGCTCCTGTTCAGCTTGTCCACCAGGACACTCATATTCCTCTGTGAATAGTTGCTTTCCAGCTAGTCAGTTCTGAGTGTGTGCTGGTGTATGGGGTGGTTATTCCCCAGGTACATGTCCCCTTGAACTTTGGGGTTCATGTTAGCCCTGTTCTCCAGGTGGTTCAGGTACCATTTACCTAGTCCTAGTCTAAGTTAGACAGATAAAGGTTTTTTAATTTTGTAGTGTTTTTCTGGAGTTGGCTTGCTGGATTTCTCCCTGAAGGTAAATTGAAAAGCTTCTGGGTCCTACTGCTGTTTCTAAATCATGATGCAGGGTACACTCTGGCATCCTCAGGGTGGCCAGATAGAAGACCTGGGTGGGCTTTACCCTGCAGTGTGTATTGTGCTCCCACATGTTTGTTTTGCCTGGAAACCAGGACTTGGTTTCAGATGGAGGTGGGGGTTGGAGAGCACTTTGTTAATGGACAGATCAGAGCATGAAGAATTGAGAAAGTGTTCCCACATCTTCTTGGTAGTCAGTTTGACCCGATTTCTCCTTTTTCAAGAGAAGTTTCATTTGCTGTGTTTTGAAAGTGCTATGGGGAGTAGGCTATGTGTACTGTCAGTTTTAAAAAGGGAAAGTTGTATGACCTAACACTTATATCTTGCTCAAATAAAGATCATTTGGTACGATGTGACACACAGGAGTTGGCCTGTGTGGGAGAGCGGTTTTGGTTACTTCTTACGTGAGGGTCTGTTTGTTTCTTACAGAGCCGGGAGAGTGGAGGTGGAGATAAGAAGGATGTGATTGAGCTGACTGATGACAGCTTTGATAAGAATGTCGTAAATAGTGACGATGTGTGGATGGTGGAGTTTTATGCCCCATGGTGTGGGCACTGCAAAAAGTAAATGAGATTTTTCTTTCACAGTTCGGTTCCTGTTAGTGCCTGTTTTGTGTAATACCCTTAATCCCCTAAAGGAGACCTTGCATCTTTGGTATACCAGAAATTAGGTTTCCTGTGAGGTGATCTAAAAAAAAATCTGTGGGCTTCTGCTCAGGGCCCCTTGATGCTGCTCTGGTTGCACTCCTTAGCAGTAAAATTCCCAGTTATCAGTAGAAATAAGATCTGTAAGTTATATTAAACTTTTCATTCCTTCAGATGGAGGACATCAGTCTTGTTTGGATAACTCTCTTAGCTGTCATTCTCAGCAAGAGACTTTTTTTCTTGAGTAGAATATACTACATAATGTTGAAGTGTAGTCTACTTTTGCTAGCTCTGAGAGAGCTTAGGGCACTTTTACTCTCTGTTTTTCAGCCTGGAGCCAGAATGGGCAGCTGCTGCCACTGAGGTGAAGGAACAAACAAAAGGAAAAGTAAAGCTGGCTGCAGTAGATGCAACAGTCAATCAGATGCTGGCAAGCCGATATGGGGTGAGTGTGCTCTGCAGTGGTTACAGTTTCCTTTCCATCTCTACCAAGTCAGATTTCTCTTCAATCCTTACTAAACTGTTCCTTAATCTGGTACTACTTAAATGTTTTGTGCTAAAAATAAGTGACACATTCAATTTTTTTCCCACAAATAATTCATAAATGTCACTAACAATATAAATCAGTGGAGAGAGAGGAAAAGAATTAATTTAGATGTTGCTGAGGAAAAAGGCTGTTTATTTCCATAAAACCTTGTATACCTGTATCATCTGGAGTGAGAGGTCTCTCTTCAGACTGAAGGCTGGTTGGGCATCTCTGGAACCCTTGGAACCAGTTATCAGGGATCGCTCTGACAATATCAGCTGCCCAGATCAGGTGTGTTGCTCGCTAAAAGAGAGTGGATACTCTTGGAATTTTAGTGCAGTCCACGGAGCTTACAGTGTGCTGCATAGTTTCCCTCTAAGTGCGCATGGCTGCCAACGAAGAGGAACACTGAGCAAGATTTACTGGAAGTGTAGCAGAAGGTCCATTTGTTGTCATATAGGCACAGTATTGTCTAATAAATAGGAAGGATAAAGATAGTCCTCATGGTACTTAAACCTGCAGTGCTTGGTGGATCTAAATTGAGATGAAACCTTTGCTGGTTCATCAGGCCAAAACCCCAAAGCAGCCTTATAGCGTGCATTAACCTTGTTTTAAATTGTTGCAAAGGTAGGAAGCCACAAAATTCAAGTTCAGTCAGAACATGTGAGACTTGATACACAAAGATGTTGAATCTCTTCCCTTGCTCTTAATCTAGAACACATCAGACAAGCAGATGATTTCCACGGTAAATATTCAGGTTTATTTGAGCTGATGGCCTAAACTTGTCTTGCAGATTCGTGGATTTCCCACCATTAAAATCTTCCAGAAAGGAGAAGACCCTGTTGATTATGATGGTGGAAGAACTAGATCTGATATCATTGCTCGTGCTCTGGATCTGTTTTCTGATAATGCACCTCCACCTGAGCTCCTAGAGGTACCTCTACATCGTTTTCTCAAATTGCTTTTCCATCATACTCTTGGCAGCAGTTTTTACAGCCCTATATGAACTCTAAATAATAAACTGCCTAAGTGTGGTGTTTGTGCACTGTTTTGCCCCAGAAAGTAGAGGATGACAAGTCTTAAATAACAAAAGGCTGAATGTTCATTTCTACTGTCAATTTGTTGTTGTCTGAGGATGATCAGAATACAGTGAAGGCACTGACAGGATGGTGCCAGGGGGTCTGAATCTGCTCTTGAGGAATGAGTGAAAAAGTTGGGTTCTGTGCCCCACCTCTTTTCTTTCAGTAAGAGGGCATGGCCTTGTCATTTGTAAAGTGTTCGTTAGGAGATGCATGATGAGTAGTTTTACTTATTGTTCAAAAAACTTCACCCTCTGTAAGGCGATCTCTTTGTTCAGGTTGCTGTTGGTAGATTTGAAATGGTGATCACTTGTCTCTAAAGTGAGGTGCACGCAAGACAGTCCATTGGGATGCAGGAAGGAAAAACCAAAAAACATTTGTACTATTAATAAACCTTATAGATATTAGATATTACCAAAAAACATTTGTACTATTAATAAACCTAATAGATATAAATAGATATTTAAAAATATCTTTTCTAATATTAATACAGCAATGTTGATGTATGTGTATATGCATTTAGTTGATTTATATGTATCGGGGCTGCATGCTTAGAAATTTATTTACTGGTGGGATGCACAATCAAAGGTTGGAGACCACTGGTGGGGGTCACTGGATCAATTCCTTTTTTGGGACAGATCCCACAAAACCAGTGTTGCTGTTACTGTTGCTTGAACATCCTCATTCACAGCAAAGGCTGCCTCTGCTGGCTCTCCTCGCACTCGCAGGCATTCGCATAGGCCTGGGGCTGCTCTTTCCAGCCCTGGGCAAGGACAGTGATTTTGAGCAAGAAGTGACATCTGACTGTGCTTTGTGTAAGCCTTATTTGGTACTGCTTAGTTTCCTGTTGCTGCAAGGCTCAACAGAAGACTTTGTGAATTCCTTGTAAATTACTCTTGTGCTGGGGGACCAGTGAAGTAGGAGGCACTTGTAAGCTCTTATGTCAAGTTGTTTCAATGCTTCATCCTACCTTGTAGGATGGAGTTATTAGGCTGTTGGAGGGAAGTGCAGTCACAACTGAAGAATCAAGTCTTACTGTCACCGACTTTCTGCTGCTTTCTTCTAGATAATTAATGAGGATGTTCTGAAGAGTACCTGTGATGCTCATCAGCTCTGCATCATTTCTGTCCTGCCTCATATTCTTGACACAGGTACACATACAAGCAAACAGACTTCTGTATGAATTTGTCACTTAAAGCATGTAGTTGTGTTTTTTAACTTGTCCAATTCTGTCTGACAAACAGGAGCTTCAGGGAGAAATTCTTACCTGGATGTCATGTTAAAAATGGCTGAAAAATACAAAAAGAAAATGTGGGGGTAAGTGTCATTGTCCACTGGTTGTCTTGGAAAAGATGTGAGCATTTCTGGGACTAACGGGATAAAATTTGTATGATACCTGATTAGCTACAGAGAAAGAGTTGTTCCTTGTTCAGGGTAGTGCATCTTGATACTTCACTAATTACTGGGGAAGGGAATGCTGTGACCTTAAAATAACCTATTTTTTAAAATTTTCATCCACCTCTCAAATTCTGCATTTACAGGTGATATCTAAGCATTAATGAGATTAAGCATCTTTTACTCTTGCCCTAAATACTAAAGTATTTTAGGGAAGTTTCTTTTACCGTCTGCTGCTGGTCAGTGGGTCTGCCAGTGTGACTTGAATTCTCAAAAGAACAAGTAAATTGCAGTTTATGAACAAGTTTCATGTTCTCAAAGAAACAGGCCAGCAGGCTATGCCTTCCCTCTTCCTTCTCTCAGGTGCAGGTTAAGATTTCTTGGACTTACCAGGAAAGTGAGAGCTGTTCTGTCACACTGACTGCTGTGAAAGGGAGCAAAATGGCATGAAAGCCTGGGGGAAGATACTGAGATTGGCTCATTCCAGAGGTTCTTCACAGGACTTGCTAAGCATTAGAGGAACTGAGACCTGACTAGTGAGGAACAAATACTGAGTGTCCTTAGCTAGAAATCTTCTACAGTGATATTTGGGCAGGACTTTGTAATCTTTAGATCTGTGAATTGAGTACTTTTAAACCTTCCTTAGTACAGGCTGAAGTGTAGCATTCATTTCAGGATGGTAACACAGTTCCTCCCCTGCACTGTGTTTAGTGGCTGTTCTTACCCAGCTTTCAGTGACTGTGTGGGTGGGACTGGCCTAGCGGTGCTGCTGAGAGGGGGCTTTCTTCTGTTGCAAGGTTCAAGATCAGGACCCTCCTTTTCCCTGCTGACTTTGAAAGTGTCAAGGGCAATACAGAGCCCTGCTTGAACTCTGCAGGATATGTGTGATTTGAAAATAATTGTAGTGCCTATCCTGATTATTAATTTTCTATTTCATCTTTTCCTCAAGGTGGCTGTGGACAGAAGCAGGTGCTCAGTCAGATCTTGAGAGCTCTCTGGGGATTGGAGGCTTTGGGTATCCAGCAATGGCAGCTATTAATGCTCGGAAGATGAAATTTGCCCTTCTGAAAGGATCATTCAGTGAGCAAGGGATTAATGAGTTTCTCAGGTATGAAATCTTAAAGTGACTTAAATCTTCCTGTATCTGGGGCTATGACTTTAAGCCACAAGCAGACTCTCCTGGATCAGACGAGACTTGCACAGTTAAGAGAACTAAGATGATGAGAATTCAGTGGAGTAAGGGAATGGTTTCAGTGGGGATTGCAGTAAAGCAGTCATTACCTTTTTGTGGTGTGCAGAATTAAGTTGGCTGTTTAGACTTAAGATAGGTAGTTTTAGTACAACTGTTGAAAACAGAAGTGGGCTTTGATGTTGAAAAATTCTGTTTCTCTGGTAACTTAAGAAATAACTTAGTAACAAATTTCATTTAATCCAAGTGGTTCATTCTGACTAGTCATTAGTAGTGGGAATGTTCCCAGTTTGGGAATCTAAAGGGGTGCTGTTGAAGTTCCTGAGCTTCTGTATATTGGTGTTCATCTTTCTGATTCAGTCTGGTCCTGTCTTTCCCTGCTACCTTTCCATTCTCCTGGCACTTGATAAATTGATTGGGGGAGCTGAAACAATCCATCCAAAAAGTCAGTAGCTCACTGCTCAGTGCAAGTTCCCTGAAACTGCCTCTTGTGTAGCTGGGCAAGAGCCAGTGCTGAGAAGAATGGAATAGGGAAAGGAAATGGAGAGAATGACAGAAGGTGGCAGCAGCACTGAAACAGAGCAACTGAACTTAAACTGTTACTTCAGTGTGGTCAAACTGAATTGAGAACTCTGCTTCCAGGTAAAGCACCAGCAGCCATAAGTTATGCAAGAGCCCTTGAGACCATACATTAGCAGTGTTACTTCCATGTCTGTCATTGGAGAATGGCAGAGAACAGCCAGAATTGCAAAAGCAACTGCAACAGCCTCTCCCCACCTTGCCATAAGAAGCACATCTATTGAATGCAGTTCCTGCTGGATTAATGGAATCAGTGCTATATTCTTACCTGTGAAAGTGATCAGACTTTCTTCTTAATGCCGAAAAAAGAAACATTCTTAGGGCATCAAGTAAAATTCAGGATTCAGATGCAAGAAGAGAAATACCAGACAGTTTGTACTAATGCACATGAGAGTAGTGTCTGCTTTTGTCAGACATGGCAAATTTTCTTAGTCTATAAAATCCATCTTAGTGAAGCCTCTCCTGCGTGAGGTTGAATGGTGCTTCCAGGACACAACAACCAGTTTAACAGCATTAAACTATTGCATTAGGTAATTGGTTTGGTATTGTCTTACCACGCAGCCTACTTGCTAGAATAATCTCCTACTTGACACTTCAGCTCAGCTGTGCTGCCTAGAGAAAGCAATATAATCACAGCTGGTGTGGCTGGCTGTTCACTCGGCTGCTGTAGGCAGCTTGTGCAGTCTAACAGGCTGTCTCAGCAGTGTAAACTACAAGTACAAAAACTGGCACTGTGAAGAGCATAAAAGTTGTGAACTCCACTTAGGGAAGAATGCTAATTCAGTCTTATTTGCCTCTGAAAGATGCAAAGGGAGTAGCTCCTCAGGATTTTAATGCTGGGCTTTTTGAGCCAGCCTAACTAGCAAGTGCAGGATGGAGTGTCTCAAGCAGAAGCTGGTTACCTCACACCCTTTGGAACCCATGGAGGCTGATTCTCCACTAACAAAGATCACTGGTGATTTCCACTAACACTTACAGGTGACTTCCAGAACTAGAATTACAGGTTCCCCTTGGAGATGCCTTAAGTGATAAACTGTTAAAGAGGCTGCACTTACCTGTGATTTTTACACTGCTGAAATATGAAATAGTGTATCTCACAGATGTCTTTGCATCCAGTTGTAAGTTTTCAATGCTGCTTTAAAGGCTCTGTCATTTTCTGGTTCTTGCATCCAGTTTTTGCATCCAGGCAGTTTAGATTTACTTAAAGAGATGAACTCTTAAAGTTGTCTTCCTTTTATCTGAAGCAGGTTTTGTTCCAGGTGGATAGAGGTTGGAGGAATTTCTTAAATTTAACTTTCAGTTGTTTTTTTCTCAGGGAACTCTCCGTTGGTCGTGGCTCTACAGCACCAGTGGGTGGTGGAGCTTTCCCCAAAATTCATTCAGTTGAACCTTGGGATGGCAAAGATGGTGAGGTAAGAGGTGCTTCATTTCTGAAAGTGCTGAGGAATTGCTGGGTTCAGAAGTGACAAGATAGAGTAACTAACACCTGTTAGCATGAAAGTTCTTGTTTGTACAAGATTGTGGCAAGTTACATTGATGGTTTCCCATTACCTAAATCCTGTCAGCGGACCAAACGGCACATTGATCATCTGACTTTGTGGACCAGATGTTCCTGTTAGGATGTGATCTGAAAGCAGGATCCCTTGAGGCAGAAATGTATTACCAGTGCTGACTAAGGGAGGTGGTAGTGCATGCATTCAAGACCCCAGTGTTGTGGAGACTTGGGTTCTGCAATATGCTGACCTTGCCATCAAGGTCTTAATGCCAGAAAGCTTGTCAGGTAAAAACTGTGTAATAAATAACATGGTGACTAAGTCTGCCTTCTTAAGGTTCAACATTGCTGTAAAAACCAAAGTTACTGCAGTCCTTTGATCTCCTTCAGACTGATAAAAACATGCAACATGGTAGTAGTTTTGGTACGTAGTTTATTTGTGTAGCCTTCATCTGGAGTATTTTGATTAATAAAAAACAACCTTCTGGTCTAAGCTCTGATCACTTGTCCTGTGCTTAGTGCACTTGGAGCTTTATGAATGAAAGGGATGACAGGAGAGAGCTTTACTCTCAGGATGAACTAAGAATCTTTCCAACTCAGGGATCTCCTGGCATTAAGTGCTTCTAAACATGTACTCAAAACTTTTCCTTTTTCACAGCTTCCAGTTGAAGATGACATAGATCTCAGTGATGTGGATCTGGATGACTGGGATAAAGATGAGCTGTGAGATCTTCAGGAAACTTCTTTTCTTGGGAGAGTCTGTGCAGCAGTTTGCAGCCTGGATCACAATCAGACGGATTTTTCAGTGGCCTTTTTATGGAGAAGTAGCACGTGACACACTGTGCTATTGGATGCACTGCAGCAGTGGACTGTACGCATCTCAAGAAAACATTGCAGAAATTCTATGAATTGTCATAACCAGTAAACTTGATTGTATTCTGTGTAACAAATATTTTGAGGACAACATGGATATTTCTTTGGAACATCTTGGTTTTTATTTTGTTGATAACGTGCTGTTTTGAGTGTTACTGGAGGCTGCTAGTGTACCCAATTTTAACTGTAATTTTTTTCATGGAGGTGGAACCTGCTCAGCTTCTGTTTCAATTAAAGAATAAAATATTTTTTGACACACAGTGTTAGTCTTGTATAGAGTAAGAAAGGTGTACATAATACAAGCAGTCCCATTTTGGATGACTCTTGAAAGCGAACTGTAGAATAGAGAGGCTTGTGCAGAGGGGAGTCCTAAACCACCTCCTTGCTGTGAGATCTTGACAGTTAGGCCTAAAGCCTGGTAAGATGGACAATCTTAGTTTAAATGCTCTTCAGTCTTCCTTTTCCTATTCCTTCTCAGGGGCTTTCTCTTTCTTTGTGCCAGACTTCACAAGATCATTAATACATTGGAAGTGGGGTTGCTGCTGCAATGCTGGGAGCTGTTGGTCTTTCCCCTGGATTAGTGATGAAGCTAATCTGTGTTTTAGGGTGTAAGGATTTCCAGGTGCTAACAGAAAACCACCCTGGTGCTGTCTCCAGCAAATTGGGTAATATTTCTTCACTTCCTATCTGGCATGGTTTTGATCTGAATTGCTATTTCCTTGGAAGGGGAATCGGGACTGGGAATAGGGATGTTTACTGCTGCTTTTTTAAGAAAAGTACTATTATTTTATTGCTCTCCATGTCTTGTATATTGGTGTCTAGTGAAGTGACCCTGATGTGATCAGCTTGTTTATAAATAAGGAATGAAAGAGCAGAAGGATTCCCCTTCTTCCAAGGAAATAACATAATGAGGATATTTATAATCTTGTGTCTGTAAGAGATTGCCCGTAGCTCATGCCCGTGAAACGCAGTGTCAGAACCACAGGCAGCCATCAGTAACTGCTGATTCCATGCAGGAGATGTGCTCCAGCTCTTAAGTCATCCCAGCAGATGAGCTCTAATGGAACTGTTCTAACTGAAATATCTTTGCGAAAACTAAACTCATGAGTACTTGGGACTGTAAGTCATATTACGGTAAGTTCCACAGCACTTTTGAGGATCTTTCCTCTTAAGCTTTTGGGTTTTTTGTTAAATTAAAGGAACTTTGGGCTTTGCTTTGATGCTTTCTACTTTTTCTGTTTGGATTTTTTTAAGTTTGCTTTGTTAGAAAAAGAGGACTGTATACACACTGTAGATCCATTAGCCACCACACTTTTTAAATTGTTTTATTTCAAGTCCAATAGATATTCCATCTTTGTAATTTACCAAAAAAAATAAATACTACCATAGTACCTCTGCCTCTGAAATATGTTTTTGTAAAACTATGAATAAGAGATACTTAAATTGTACTCACTGTAAAAATTACTAGAAGTGGTAGGAAGATCATCCTGCTACAGCATCTGCATTTTAATTTGACTTTCAGCAGCTAAAGATTGTTTTATGGTAACATTAGAGTCTTGAAAAGTAATAGATGACACTTGAGCAATTCTTCTTTAACTGCAGTCAAGAAGACTGAGGTCAATCTTGAAATAGACATAAGGATAGTATTCTTGATTACTCAGCTGTAGCCCAGGGATGTCCATGCCAGGCTGCAAAAGGAAGTAACAGCTTTAGTACCAGTAAGCCGAGCTACAGGGGATTGCTTTTGTCCTCCTCTCTGACAGGTGCAATGGAACTTTGGATTTGCCATGCTTAAGGTGGGGAATTCACCACTGAGAATCTGCTCTGCTTGTTTCAGGTTGCCTAATGTAATTGGCACTGAGATTTCATGCTTGTGCTATGTTATGAACTTGTAGCATTTTTGTGTGCTTCAGCTTTAGAGCAGCTCATCTCTGTCCTCCCTTCATGCACTGGGACTCGTGCTTGCCAGTTTTGGGCTGTTTTGAAGGCCTGCTAGCTCATTCATTCTTTAGCCTAAATTGTTTTGAATTGTAATTCAAGATACGGGGAGGAGAAAGCAAATACTGCTGCTTGCTGAAGGCCTAGGTTATTTATGAATTACAGCCTTTTACGGGGGACAGAGGTGTCACAGTCCTAGGATTTAGTTCCAAATTAATTTTTCTTGCTTGTGTTGATCTGAATGTTTATAGTAGATTTTAAGATTTTTATGTAGAGGAACAGCCATAACTGAGAAGACCTATTTTGTTCTAGTAGCTGTAAACATCAGATGCTTCAACAGAAAATGTAAGCAATCTCTATGCATCTGCCTCATAATCAGCCTACCCTAATCCAGTCTGTAACCACCTGGGATTAGAGCTGCATCCAGGGCTCCTAGCATTGCAAGATGTGAGGAGATGCATGCTCTAACCCCAGGACAGTGGAAGTCTTCATTTGGCTAAGCTGAGACAAGCTAGAGCATGTGCACTTGCAGTCCAAATACATACATCCATTACACTTGCTGCTGCAACTTCATCCAGGTGTTTGAAGACCACGTTCAGGACGTCTCTCAGGCGCTTTACAGACTTCCTATTTGGCTGCAGCAGCATTGCTTGGAAATTCACAGGGAGGCCGTACCTTGGAACACAACATACATGATCATCTGCTGGGAAGGGGCACAGCTGTCTGCTCCTGCCCTTCTCCCTCCTCAGCCTCCGGGCATGTCAGCTGGTGGTCTGTTGCAGAAACAATACTGCCTCCTTATTGGAAAGCATTTTCTTTTTGAAGCCAAAAGTCAACGAAACAGTGTCTTTCTGTTTTCCCCTTCCCTGTAAGTGCCCCCAGAGACTTGTTTTTCATCAGATTCGTATGTCACCTTTTTGGTGGACATCTGTATTGTCTCCTGTGAGCTCCTGGAGTGAAGTGTGCAAGGTACACACCCTGAGCAAGACAAAACAAGGTGTGTAAGGGTTCTTCCCACAAAGGAACTGCACCAGGAAGAGAGCTGTACATTTTGACTTCCCCAGGAATCTCTGCCTGCACTCTGTTTGCCCACTTACCTCAGGACAGATTCAACAAAAACTCTCAAGGCTTTCACATGAATCCAAGCCACAAATGCTTCACTGAAGTTCACCTTCAGCCAGCGCAGTAAGGGGCCCTGTGAGAACAGAACAGTGCTGTGATCCCCTCGCTGAGTGAAGCAGCTCCATAGCCAACACTGCCACTGAGGCCATCGTGGGCTGCTGGGATAGTTCCCAGGCAGCCTGACAGTGGCTCCCAGTCTATCAGAAACTCAAGGGACCTTGGGCAAATCATGTTATTTATCCCATGCCTCCGTTTTATAGGCTAAATGGAGCACACTGGAGACTGCTGGAACCATAAAGCCTTTTCTGAGAGAGGTGCTTAGGCAAATGCTGGTAGCAAAGGCCATCACTATGCAGGCCATCAACTCACAAGGTGGTACTTACGTATTGTTGTTTCTTGTCAGAAGCTAATTTCATCAGCTCTTCCTTTTCACATTTCAGTTCCTTCTCATCATAATAAAATTCTCGAACCATGAACCTACAATTGAATGGCATTTGCTGTCACAAGCTGTAGTCCAGGCAATACGCACACTCATTTCTTTTTTTCCCTGGAGAAGCAGGTATGGGAAGCTGCTATACATTTAACAAGTTAAAAGTATGTGGAGTGTGGGAGTTGAAGTCACCCTCAGAAAGCCAGCTTCCTGCTATCAGCAGTATGAGAGCAGAAAGTACAATTCCAGGATCTGTAACTTGGAGCTTAAAGAACAGGATCACTGATTCTGCTACCAAAGCTCCTTCCCACCCTGCCTTCTCAGTGGCTTTAGAACCAACAGGAGCCCAAGCAGCCAAGAAGTCCTAAAAGCAGTGATGGATTCAGCACACTGCACACACAACAAGCCTAACCTTATCCTCATCTCGCTAGCCTGCCCTGCCCAGCAGTCAGTGCTTCTTACCTGTTCTCCCTGGCTTTAGCCTTGAAGTCATCCATCACTTTTCTAAATAGGGTCACAGTGAAGAGTCCTCCCTCTGCATCCTCAGCAATCATTCTGTGGGAGGGAAATCCACTGCTGTGATTTGACATGGCAAATCCCTCATGCCTTTTTTACCTACCTCACCTTCCCCTTTCGCAATTCTTTTTATTTTCATTTATGATACTGAACAATATCCTGCTTTTTGAAAACTGCTGTGACTGAAACAGGGAACAATGACTTTACTTGCTCTGGCTACTCTATCTCCAATGTAAAACTAAATTAGTTTAGTTCCAGAACCCACTGTAGTACACACACATTTTGCCTGCCTTTTTTTTCTGTGTTTCCTGGTAACATTCCTCCACCTTTACAAACACTTGTGTTTTTGAGAAAGGCAGTAGGAAATAGCTTGTTTCTTTCTCTGTGCTTTCCACTTTCTCTATTTCAGGCAATACTCAGCTCTTGTGCCCTGGACTGGATCTCATGGTCTGTGTGAGCTGAGCAGTGGAATATTTAAGGCCTAGGAAAGATTTTTTCACCTCAGGTGAAAGGAGTTAATATGGCATTTGCTAGTGCAAATGACAGTATGCTGAATTACTCTGTGCTACAACAGGAAGCCATTAAAAATGCAAATTTAGTGTTTGATCTTTTTATAAAGTACTTTCCGTAAAGCTCTGTGTGATTGCATGTGTCGGAACTATACCTCAATTAATGTAATAAACTGCCTGTTTTACACAAAAAGAAGCAAGGGCCTGGTTAAAAGTAGAAAGAAATAGATTACTGGAAAAGGGAACAAGCTAATTGTAAAGAAACTGACTGTTTTACCTCCATCTCTACTTCCTTCAACAAACTAATTTCTGTTTGAATTGCAGATATGTTAATGTGGAGCCTATGCATTAGAATAATTATTTCCTCCAGGATCCACCAATTTGAGGGGCTGAAACATGACAGGAATCTCTGAAACAAACAGGGAGCTGAATTTGGGATTTCACTTACTTGGTGGAGCGAGGCACTACCATATCTGAGAGTGATTCATAGGTCTTCTGCCACTGTATGTAGCTTGACCTTTGAGCAACACAAAACAAAGCACAGTAAATAAATACTATATGCTGGAAAGCAAATGTTGATATATGTAGTTAATTCAGCTAATAACTTAGGGTAGAAGGGTTGAGCTCTTTGTGCTGGGTTATGTCATTAAGATACATTAAGCCTCTCTTATCCTTTCCTCTCCTAGTCACCAGCTGAGATGTTTCCCTCAATGCTACACCCTCAGTCTTCAGTTTGGATCTTGGCTTGAGGAAGGGTCAGCAGCAGGAAGCTGATGGTGGGAAGAACGTGGCACACACTTCCAGGCTGCCACACAGTGTCCCATGCTCCAGGACCCTTGCCCAAGCTGCCCTGGTCCACAGGTAGGTGTGCTACATATGCTATGTGCAATCCCAGAGCTGATCTGATGCTAAACTGCATTCATGGCAAGTGCCAGCACTGAGAGAAAGGAAATGGGGGGATGATAAGAGTTTGCAAAGAGAGAAGTCTGTATATAGGGTGAATAAACTCATACAATAAACCCAACAAACGTACCTCAGATAGCTTTTTGCAACCTGGTTTTCACAGACAGAAAAGTGGTGGTGCTGTACATGTGTGTTGGGACAGGGCTATACGGAGAGGAAAAGTTTTGTGGAGGGCTCTGAGGAGAACATAGTGTAACTTCACCATTGGTGGCAGTCATCTCACATGCGGGCCCTTACAAGGGCACAGACAGCAGAGGCTGTGATGGGGACAGGTCTAATTCCTTTTAGAAACTGGCTATGCTGCAGTAAGAATCTGTTTTTCTTTTAGCTCATACTACTCCTATCAGGAGACTGATTGAGAACCCACTTGTAACCATGAAAAACCTACACCCCAACTGTCCTGCTCCAGTTTTGGCATGTCTTTTGTCTCCTTCTTTTGTGCCAGCAGAAACTGTTCTTTCTTTTTTGCTAAGGGCTTCACCTGTGTCCCAGTCAGGGCACTCATGAGCTGCCCCAACCCGACCCACTGTCGCCCAGTTCCAGTGCTTAGGCCTGGGACTCAATGCCACTCGGGGGGTGGGCACACATTGTTGCCTTACTTTGGCACCACGACGAGCAGCGTGATAAGATACTCGGAATTCAGAACAAAGTCTTCTTTGTGCACAATGTCTGCCAGGGTCCGGGTCAGCAGATTTCCCCTACGGTGAAGAAGACAAAGTAAAAATAACAGTAGCAGGAACTCAGCAGCAGAACACTGGAGGCATTGTGCTGTGGGTGGAGATGCTACTAGTATATACTGGGGTAGAAGCAGGCCCAGAAGGAGGTGGCTAAAGGACACAGCCACACTTCTGAAATGGCTGGTTTGTTACTTTTACTGCAACTAAAAGAATCAAAAAGTAACTAATACTAAGGACGCGATATTAGGGTTATTAGCACGAGACTAGTTTATGCCCTTTATATGAAATTACACCATTCTGCTGTTATTATTTTTACAGTAAGGGTGTAAATGCTTGGGAATGCACATCTGTTCCCAGTCATTGCCACATCTTGTGGGAAGTACCTGCTCTCTAAGGAAGCCTGTTGAGCTGCTTGTGTGACCATGCTGCAGGCAGAGTGACCCATGCTAGTATGGACCTAAGCCATCACAGCAACCCTGGCATTCCTGGACTGCCACGGACACTGAGACACCTCCTGCTGAATGGCAGCGAGAGCAGCAGTCTCATGCACAGGTGGCACCTGCAGGAGGTCTCCACAGACTAAACCCACCTGGACACATTAATTCCCAGGACATGTAGATGGCCACGGCTGGCTGTGTATGGCTGGAAGGTACTAGGTGCGTATGAGACGAGCAGCTGCCCTCCCTGTCACTGGGCAGGCATGAAGAAGGACCTAAACTAGTAGTTTTTGGTTTGAGGTTCACTGGGCCAGTCTAAATATTAATTAACTGGCTGGTAACTTACTAGATGTTTGTTCAACCCAAGCTATCTGGCACTGGTGGACACCAGAGTTGTCAGCATTTAAAGGTGGATGGAACGGTGAGAGGGAGATTGTCCCTGACCATGAAGTCTCCATTCTTCTCCCTCCTCACATTGCTGGAGGCCTGGCCAGCAGACTGCCTGTGCCCTTTGCCCTGTGGCCAGTCCCAAGCAGGAAACAGTGGCACATACGAGCATGTGTTGGGTGAGGGCTTGCACAGCATCACCTAAGTTGCTTTAAATTTACTACTTACTGGATTTTACCATTCTCCCCAGTGATATCCTAGAAAAAAGCCCAGGTATCAGCACTGATATAGGCAAAGACCATAAGCAGATGAAGACAGGAGAGAGAACATTTGAGAAGCCCGAACAGTGCATTACCTGAACCAACAGAAGGAAAGAAAGAAAACAAAAATATAAGTGGGATGCTGGTGAGGTACAGGATCAAGCAAGACAGAGCTGTTTCCTATGGGAGCTCTGCAAATGCTCTTCAGAACATAAGGCACAGCTCAATGTGGCAAAGGAATCCACCAGTTGACACAGCTCATCTAACTTCTGACTCCCTGAAATCCCATCAGAGCAAAACAGTGCATTTGGTTTTGACTTTTTCCAAGACTGCCAGCTCACACTGTCAATAAAATCCTCTTAAGAACTTCACTCTCCCTGAGCTGATTTTGAGACATGCTGATCACACCAGCTACCCCACCACCTGTTTTCACTGGGTCTCTAAATGCTCAGCATGTCCCAGAGCTGGAAAACTTGCTCCCACCAGAACACACACGGCCCACTGCACAGCAATGGGTGTGAGCACACACTGCCCTCATTTCAGCCACGCAGCAGCATCCCCAGTGCAAAATACTTACATTGTTTTCTTCTCCAGGCTTTGCAAATTTCCTTTAATGTTGTTGTACGCAGCTGATCGGGTCTTTAGGTCTGTTTCTATTTGAGTCACTTGCTAAACCAAAGTGAAAAAAGTGAGTCAGTGCAGTGCTTGAGGCCTTGTTCTCACCTGTCCCGATACCACTGCACCTTAACACAGAGACACAGCTGCCAGCCCCACTAAAACCTAAAACCGCCCTAAAAACTTAAACTAAACCACTAAAACACCGCCCTGGGGCCAAGGGGGAGCTGGTGTCAGAGCTCCCCTGGGGCAAAGGCCTCTGCAGAAAGTCAGATTCAGTCAGCTGTTGCTGTTGGTGTGCTAGAGCTCTACCTAAGGAGCAAGTTTGTGGTTTCACATGTTACCTACATTAAACAACAACACATCATGCCTTTCTGAATGAACGGACAGTGTAAATAATTAATCCAGCCTGAGGGCATTTGATTTAATGTCAGGCCAACAATTTCACAAAAACCACCTCCGAAGTGGAGCATAATATGGCCGTACATGGAAAAAAAAAAAAGAAAATTAAAATGAAGGGGATTAAAGTGCAGAAAGCATATCAGTGTACTCTAGTGAATCTGATAAAGTGCCATATACTTACAGAATGGATAGGTTTCAATATATGTATCATTATTATTGCAGTAAAAATTAAAATAATATCAACTGCTTCAGTAAAAGTGTGTGCTTCTGAGCTTGTTCCTGCCCAAACCAAAGGCAAAGCTCCCACCGACTGCCATGAGAGGAGGGATCACAACCAGCCAAAACACGTTACCCCATGATGACATCTTAAAATCTGGAGTACAATTTACCTTTGCTAATGTTTCTGATATATTCTTCAGCGGCTGCTTTATGGGATATTTGGCCATGTCCCACTCAAACCGTGTCAAGTAGCTAATTAGGTCAACTGAAAATGCAAAGAGATGCATGAAAGCAGATAGTGTACCAGATGGCAGGTCAAAGTTTGGGGACTAGTCCCCAGCTATAGCTTAGGCATAGTTTTGATTAACTTTAGAAAGTTAACCAGAAGCCCACCTCTGAATTCTTACAGAGATTTGTTCTACATCAAATCTGCACAGATCTTATGCCCAATCTAATCTTTCTAAACATCCCCAAACTTAAAAGTTAAACCAGAAATCTTTTCTGCATCACACCTAAGAGTACAGAAAAAGTGTAAAATTATCTGTATCAGCAGGACACAGCAGTGTACAGCTATTTTTCTTCACAGTAGAAACAGTTTTGTGTAATCTCAATCTTGATTTCTGCAATATGCCTGAATTTAATCCCAGCAACAGCTATCAGGAAAATACTTTGTGCCTAGGTTCAGCAGTAATACTCAGGGCTGTTGAGAGCTTGAGCAAAGGTGTTAAAAGCATAGCAGATGTCACTTCTCTGTGATCCAGTCAAGTGCTCACTAGAAATCAAACAAATTCAGGTGTGATGAGGAATTCCTCATTGACTTTGCATACAGAGGTCCCCATTTCACACAAAGCTGGAGACTATTTATAAAAATGGATACATCCAATCACAGCATCCAAGAACAGAAATTCACAGCAAGGACCTGTGCATGCAACCCCCAAGACAAGGCACTCTTGGACCATGGGGAGCCAGGGCTTCTTTCCAGAATCAAGGGGAAATGAACACATACAACACCCAGCTCCTAGAACAAGATTTTCCTGTTCCACTGTTTGAAGATCAAGGGTTCTTGATGCTAGAAAACATTAAGGCTTAGTACATTATGGTACCAAATAAGGAATTCTCCTCTAGTAGCTCATGAAATCAAACAGCTCTTTGTCTGAGTCCTGAGAGCCTTTGGACACTGAACACACCACCACAAAGTGTTCCTGCAGACATTTATAGGATGGGGTGAAGTCATGCACCCTGCCACAACAAGGAGAGGGGCTGGGACTGCCCCCCCGACAGGTTAGGGAGACAAGGAAGGCAGCAGACAGGGTTTCAAGGTCTAGAGAAAGAGGCCAGAGGCACTGCCACCTAAAGGGTGGGCTTCCTTCCAGACCAGGAGGGTAAACATGGAGAAGATCTGGGAAGCTGCTCTGAGGTGATGGGGAGCAAAACAAGCTCAAGGTGCAAAGTAAAAGGACACGCATGCTGGGGCCTTTCAGTGCTCTTTGCTGCCTTGTCCAGGGAGTGAGTTCAGTCCCACAGCAAGGTTTGAGCACAATTTCTTGCGGGCTGGACTTTGAGGATTAGGGGAAAACTTTATGAACCAAGATGCATGAGAAGGAATGTGAAAAACTGTGTAGTTGCCATACTACCAGGCTGAGGATACTCCGCGGTCTCATGTGATACTGAATACCCTTGGCAGGAGAGCACTATCCTTTCCATGGGCTTCTCTCACCCCACAACAGAGTCAGTTTACCCTATTAGATTTCCAAAGCGTGGAAAGTCTTATGTTAGGAGAAATAGGCTTCTTAGCAAGAGATAAACTGCCTGGAAGGCAGAGAGCACTTGCCATGGCAGTGTTCTTCCCCTCTTTCAAAACTACAGCTGTGCCAACGTCCCCCACATCCAATGGACAGGAGTCATGAGGCAAAGATCCAACTCTTCCTGCTAATATCTGATCAGGAATGAGCAATTTCTCTTTCACAGGGAGGGTGTAGAAAAGGGGCAAAACTGCAGAAGGCTGGGAGAGCTATAACACAGCTGCTGCATGCACAGTTCTCTGTTGGTGCTTGCTCATGATCTCTGTGGGAAAGGCAGAGAGGTCAAAAATACTTCAGCAAAGAAGTTCATACAGCATTTTCAGCACGGGGTACACAACACAAGGATTTCACCCTGCTGCCTCTCTTCTAAACTTGTGTGCTTAGGCTTTGCAGACACAGGCTCCTTAAAGACAGACACTGACCTAATTATAGCTGATGAGATACAAAAGTTCCCTGAAGAACTTCACATGCTCTTTCTATCCTCACATTCCTTGAATCTCAGCAGCATCCAAATGTTGGGCAGTTGAGCACAGCATGAGTTCTCAGCCCAGTTTTTCAAGCTCACTCTGGAGTGAGCTTGCCAGTGCTAGCTGGCACTGGTGCAGGTTAGCTAAGCAGCCTGATCTTGGGGATGGCACAAACTACTGTGAACACACTAGCAGAGCTGTGTTTAAAATGCCAAGCAGTCCCAGCACCCTGATGCTCCTGGAATGGCATCCCTCATTTATGGAACCTGTCAAGTCACTTCTAAAAGGCTTCACACAGCTGCCCACTCAGGAGAGGTGATTCCTACCATCTCACAGCTGCCCAGGGAACCCACAGCCTGAATGTCTCATAATCTAACTTACACACCCAGTTCTAAAAGGCAACGTTAAACACTTTCCCTCCAAAACACTTAATTCTTCAAAACTGTTATGCTTCCCATTTTGCTTTGTTTTGGGTTCACTAAAAAGAATGGAGTTATTTCACCCCTTAACAAATTTTTAAATTCATTTGGGTTTAACATTACCATAAATGGAAGAGAATTTGGTATGAATCTGTGAAGAAAAGCTTTACTTATATTTCAAGAAAGCTTGTTTATGCTGTTATGATATATTACAAGTTTCTATATTACACAAGCACACATTTCCCTCTATAAGAGAGGAATTTCCATATGGCTGCTTTCAACTGCTGTCCACTGGAAAGCTGTGTGTATGTGTGTGTGTGCGTGCATGTGTTCGTGTAACTAAAAGTGCTGTATTTTTTACTACTTTGCATTTTTCTTCATACAAATCTAGCAAAAAAACTGTTTAGACACACAGCCACCACCAAACTGCTATTAGGGTGACTGCTATTACCTCACTTATATACAAGTGAGGTAAAGTCAGTATTACTTAAAACTGAGTTTGTCTTGGGACGGTCGAATAGTATGAAACAGGATCACGTGGCAAGAAATCGTATCTTATAATTTTGTTTCTGATTTCACAACCTCGAGGAAGTCTTCAACTTTTAGAGTCCTTTTGCTAATCAGAAAGGGAAGGAGGAAGAATTGGTACAGTAAAGTTGCTGATGCTTATGAAGACTGACAGTGGAATATATTAGGGGAATCCTCATATATTAAAGCTGACTTCATTTATTAAGATGATGTCAATAATCTTAAAAAGGTTAATGTCCTAATTCAATACTATTTGTTTGGATGACCAAACCCAGACAGAGGACATTCATAACACATGCAAATAATTTCCATGTCCTTCTAATACAACACATGCAGAGCTGATAGGAAAAAAAATGGTTTAAAAAGGGGAAACAAAGGAAATTAATGAAACCTGTTGTTTCTCAAGTCATAGGGATATCGTGATCAAGCTACGAGGTTGTTACTTGAGAAATCCATCGTAACCTGATCACTGTATCTCTACAACCAGACCAAGACTTGTGTCTAGCACTAATATACACAAATGCATGCATGTAACAACACCACAACCATCAGTCCTCAACATACTTTTGAGACATTTCATTTTATCCTTTAGCCCTGAAACACAGTAAGTGGGATTATTGTATTTCTTGAACAGCTGCACCCATCAAACATCAGTCTTGTATCATTCAAGGACATTTCTAAAAGAACTTCCTCCCCATGGTTTACTAATACAGGTCTGAAGTACAACATTGCAGACAAAGGGAGATGGAGTGTGCACTCTTCGTTTATTCAAAAGCATCATTCTGCAACTCTGTAATCAGCATGCATAACACGTCGATTTTTTGTATTTTTCCAGAATTAGTGGAAAATGCAAATCACTAACAGATCACTGACAGATATCACACAGCCATACAGAATGAGATTTAGGTGCCCATAAGACATCAAGCCCAGACAGGGCACAGAAGCCAGGTCATGTTAGGAGTGAAGAAAGATGTCTCCTACTTTCATCTTCACTCCAAAGTTAACTTCCGCTGAGAAAAATAGGAGCAGGCTACACATGTTCTTATAAAATGTTGCTGATGGTTGTTCTTTCTAAAGTGTGAGGGTTTCAATTCCACATATTTGTATTCTGAAGCAAGCAAAAGCAGCATCAATGCATTTAAACCCCCCCATTCCCAGCACCTACCTCCATTGGCCAGAAGATTTTCCTGGACTTTATCTTTTGAGTCCTCCATAACTTCTCCTATGTACTGGGCTATTTTCTTTATTACGCTTAAGTGTAACAAGAGAAACTTTGTTAGTGAAGAAACATTATTATTACAAAACAGTTTTCATGATGATCTGATGAACACAGAAATGCCCAAACTAAACATTTCTGAAGCAAGGCAGGTTAATTTGCAATTCAAATTATGATAAACAATCTATGACACAATGCAGAACTAAATGTCTTACCTCTAAATACATTGATCTCTGCAAAAACATAGGTAATGTCACTGTGCCAGTGCTCTGGACTTACAGAAGATCAAGATTCAGTCTTCTGTACACTCATTATACACATAGCAGAAACCAGAAGGCAAGAAAGGCAAGAAACTCGTTTAAAACCCCCAAGGCGAGGAAGGAACAGGAGGCTACATACAGACATTGACTGAAAATCTGTTCCAAAGGATGCTGAAGAAACCCTTAGGGCTTGCTGAGAAAAGGTTCTCAGAAAATACTCAGGGGAAAATAGCAGTGTTGTCTTGCTTCATGGGGAATTTCTTTCTTATTCCTTTTCTTTAGGGGACTCTTTCTCTCTTGTCTTTTAGCATGGTGGACAAGACACTCCTGTAAGGTGTAGGAGAACTAGATTCAAATCCTTCTGCCCAATTCAGAGTACTCATTTGTACAGAGACCCTCCTGGAGAACACTGTCTTCACAGTCACTTACTCTTTGTTTATTTTAAGAAATGGATTCATCAAGTCCCTCTAGCAGTAGATCCCCCTGTCTCTAGTCAAAGTACCTGTCTCATACAGGATGAGAGACTTTCTGGTTGTTCAAGTATCCTTCTGCACTCAAAAATATTCACAGAATTTGGCCTGCAGTTCCCTAACTGTCCTAGGTTGACTACACCTCGTAAAAATCCCAGCAGCTACAAGGTTACTGTCTGATCATTAAATTGGCAGAGACACGAAGTGGACACAGTCCTTGGCATTGTGACAGGGAGTGTAATGCCAAGCTTCTTATCCCTTACTGAGGGGAGACTACTACAGCTTCAGATGAGCTGGAGACTGAAAGGGCATTTACAGTGTTTGGACAATGTGTTGTGTGACATCCTGGGGTTTTCAAGAGCAGGAAAGAGACTTTGGGCCAGGTATAGATACCAGGAAAGCATCAGAGAAGAGGATTTTCTTTCATGTGCTGCAAAGCAGTTGCATCTATCCCTGTTCCTGTGAAGAAACAGTCTTGGGAAAGGTTTTCCAGTCCCATGACAGGTAGGAAAAATCTGAGATTCCTGATGCTGCCAAGAATGCAGTAGTCAAAATTTATGCTGTTTAGGGTCAATTCAGTCTGAAGAACAGAAGATCTTATTGAGACCTTTCAGTATATAAAGGGTACTTGTAAGAAAGTTGGAGAGAGGTTTTTTACCAGTGCCTACAGTGACAGGACAAGAGGCAACAGTTTTAAACTAAGAGTAGATTTAGATTGGACATAAAGAAAGAAATTCTTTACTGTGAGGGTGATGAGGCACTGGCACAGGTTGCCCAGGGAAGTTGTGGATGCCCAGTCCCTGGAAGCATTCAAGGCCGGGTTGGATGAAGGCTGGATAAGGCTTTGAGCAACCTGGTCGAATGAAAGGTGTCCCTGCCCATGGCAGGGGGTTGGAACTATAGGATCTTTAAAGTACCCTTTCAACCCAAATCATTCTTCTCATGACCCTGGACAGGTGCAGTTCAGAGTGCCTGTAGGAGGAATCTATATTCCTGTGCTCCAGTTCACATCCCTTTCTCAGAGCTGCTGCAGTTTTTCACCATCTGGCTGCAGCCCCGTAAGGAGCCGGCACCAGGTGAAGGTTGCTGGAGTATAGCACGTTGCCCACACTCAGGCTGTGGGGGGGTTGAGGGATCCAGACAGAGGTTCCCTGACCTCTGCAACCTTGCCAAGCACTTCTGCAAATTTCAGCTGGTAGATAGAGCTGTTTTTTGTCTCCTTCATGATGCTCAGAGAGCCCAAAGGAACTTGGAACAAGACAGCAGTTGGTAAAACCAGCATAGCAGGAGGCTAAGACATTATGGAGAAAGCAGTTCACAGGGATGTGTTTAAACCAGAAGCTTCTCCAAAGGGCCTGAGCTGCTTTCATTACTCTTGAGTGCAGTGGTGGCTGACCTGACAGGTGGGAGACAGCTCTGGCCTCTCTCTGTAGATACAGAGGGTGGGACAGTTGTGAGCTCTCATGCACCTGACAGTCCTACCTGCCCAGGCAAGGCTTGGCTCCCTTCCAGCCCACATATCCCGTGGTCCCTGCAGCAGGATACAGCCACAATGTGTGTAAAACACTGTGCCAGAGAAATGTTCTCCAGTCCTGCCTTAGCCTCTGTGCCTTGAATTGCATCCTGTGAAATGCAAGTAGGACTCACTCACCCAATACATTTCCCATGCAAAGACAGAACACATCCCCTGCACACCATGATGTCTGGGGAAAATGGCAGGAATCAGACCCCTGGAGGAGCCCCACTGACTACACTGACATCCAACAATGGGCAGTTTTCACAGCCAACCATCAGATCTCTGCCTTTAGATGAGATGAATCCCATCTTGAGCAAATAACACGATCAAATGATGCATTATAAAAAGAGTTTCAGCAAAACTGCTTCAGTAGTAGTAATAAAAATCTGTAAAGTGAATAACTCCATTTAACCTACTATTATGTCTTGAGACTCTCATGTTTTGCTTCTGCAACTGCTGCAATGTCATCACCTTCAAAAAAAAAAAAAAAAAGAATAACANCCAAAGTCTGAAATTGCCCTCCCTAAAAAAAAAAAAAAAAAAAGACTAACACTCTCTAAGTGATACTGAGAATGAAAGGGTGCTACCCGCCAGACCTCCAAAACACTGCAGGGAGCAGAAGTCCTGCAATCTGAGGCCACTCCCCAGTATGCCACTGACCAAGGACCAGAGAGAACCCCTGGGTAAGAGTGACCCAGGAGACTGTCAGCTTTTGAGAGAGCTTCATGCTACCACAGGATGACATGGAAAAACACTCCTCCTCCCTGTGTAAATAAATAATAAAAGTATGTGGAAACAATAGCTCCTGCAAACTCTTGCCCCTTCTCTGCTGTCCTGGCAGGAGGCAGCGCTGACAGGTTTGCACTGCCTGGCTTTACTGGCAGCTGTGTTTATCCAGCAACAGTTCAGCAGGCAGCTCTTTCAGAGGACCAGGAACATAAATGCTCAGGTCATCTGAACAGGCTTGTAACCCTCTGGATGCCATTTACTTCAACCAAGTGCAAGTGCTTGGCATTTTAACCCTTGAATCACAATTTAGACATAAAACCTGAGGCATTTATTTAATGCAAAATGCTTTTGTATGTCCTTGTGGGACTCAGTCTGCTAATACGTTTGATTATTCTGTTGTTTTGATGAATCCTTGTTGATTATTCTCTGTTACTACTCTAATGTTACCACTCTAATGCATTTTTCTTATTTTTCAAAACATCTTTCTTATTTTTAAATCTTGTTGATCCTTCCTGGTTACCTATCTTGACAGACAAATGAGACAAACAGGAAGAGTCCTTGCCTCAGCCAATAACAGTGGAAGGGCCTCACTGACCCCTTTGCTCAGTACCTCGAGCACATCGTAGGGTAAGAGTCATTACTGGCATTAAAGGAACAATTAGTGGAGTAAAGTGGTGTTCAGCTTGAACAAGAAGCTGTACCATGTTGGCAAGTAAAGACAAAGATAACAGGAGTTGATAAGCCTAAAGAATTCCTACCAACATTTCACTTACTACTGCCCTCCATGATCTTACATGGATTCTGCAGTCAGTTTTTCAGAAGTCCTAATTCTTCACAAAGCTGGGAATTAGCTATACCCTTCTGAAAAATCAGTTCTGATGACTCCTGGCAGCCCTCAAACTCAGATCACACAGTTGCTTCCAAGACACAGAATCACAGAATATTCTGAGTTGGAAGGAACCCACACGGATCATCAAACACTTTACATTTAAACAGATAGAAGGTATTGGCACAGTCTCTCCCCAAATTTGCCCCCGTTCCCACTTCCTCAAGAATCTCTGCAATTGAACAAGAAGCTGGAACACATTAAAAAGAATATGGGGCAGTAATTTTGGCAGAGTCACGATGGAGATGGTTTTGTTAACCAAACCAAACTTAAGTTGCTCTTTGGTTTTGTTAACCAAACTTAAGTTGCTCTGTCTTGCATAAAGTCCTGAAAAAGCAGTATGGTTCAGTTTTAGGTAGTCCCGTGAGGAGCAGGGTGTTGGACTCAGTGATTGTTATGGGTCCATTTCAACTCGAGATATGAATCATATTCTATGATTCTAAAAGATCAATCTTGTGTGCCACCCAGAGTTATCAGATGCAATCGCCCTAATACAGCCCTTATGTAGCACCAGTAAAATTAGAAAAAAAACCCTAGGAAGAAATGTATTCTACCAGATCAACTTTTATTTAAACTGCTTAGCATAGATTCAGTTTATATCAGGGTTTCTGTATGTCTTTGCAACTGCCACACCAAGATCTATGAAACGATTGAGCATATTTAGACAAGAAAATGCTTATCAGCCCAGACTGGGAGAAAAAAAGCAAAAAGATACGAGCTAACACCTGCCTCTGTGACCAAAACTACATGTGAGGTATGCTGCCAAAGCAAAAAATAGAACAACTCAGCAGCTTATACTTTCATTGCCTCAAAGTCTGCCTTGTGCCATGAAGTATCTTAAAACCTGGCATTTTCTCAGCTTGCTGTACTACATTATTCTTTTGTACACCCAGGTCAGTTTGTCCCAAAAGGCAAACTTGGCAACTGTCAGCAAGGAGATCATGTGAGTCTTTGCTTAAGTAGGTTTGATGCAATGTGAGTAAATATTCTGGTTTTTAAAGAGTTTAAAAGCCTGAGAGGGAAGGGCTGGACTTCATTCAAAAGAATATAATCCTTAGAACTCCTCTAGCTGGTTGAAAAGGGATAGAAGGCTCAGTAGAAATATTCCGTCAAAACAAGATCAGGGAGGGCTTCATATTCTCTAAATGTTTTATCAAGTTTCTGGATGGGGTGGGAGGATGCTATTTAAAACAAAAACAAAAGCACAAAACAAAACAAAAAACCCCCATAACCCACCATTTTAAGCAGTTTCCTTATGAGAAACAGCTTCCCTAGCACTGACACTCAAATGGATTGCTGTGCTGACAAAATTACCGTGGACATAATTCAGCTAAATTTTAAGGAATGATCCTTTCTTTGTGATAACTTCATGACAATCAACACAAGGGTTAAACAAAGTCCATCCACTTTAGTCCAGTTGTAGTCCAGGCTGAACTGCATCAGACTGAGGTGAACACAAGGACATACCATCCCATAAAAAAAAAAGTCTGTTTCCCGTTTGTAGGTGGTAAATAAGAGCTATTTTACCTTTCAGCAAAGCTATCAAGTTTTCCCAACTCATCTGACAGACCAACAAGAGCATCCAGTGTCCCCACCTGTGCAAGGGAAGAGAATTAGGTGAAAGATGCACAACTCTGTCTAAGGCTTCTGTTGGCAGAGCCTTAAGGAGACTGACTTGTCCTTAGTACATGTGAGTTTAACAGTTTGGTAGAATTTTATTTACTTGGTGGAAAATAGTAGCAACTCCTTTACCCAAAAACTAGGGCACAAAAAGCCTTTTCCAATAAAGGAAAAAAAGTATGTGCAGTCTCAAGATTACATGTCAGTGTCCTTCTTCCTGTTTTCACTTCTTTCTGTATCATCCAGCTGCATAGAATAGTCTTTAACCTGACAAAATAGTGACAAGAAATGCAGACAAATAATGCACTCATACAAACTAGTCAGATGTACTGAGAGAACCAAGGGAAGCAGAACTTATTCAAAAGGGGGTGTCTGTCTGAGTTCTCTGCTGTTACCAAAGCAAATCTCTCACAAAGCCATTTCTGACCAACATCTGCTTTTTGAATGACTGTCACAGTCATAACCCCATATTTATGGTATTGCAGCATATTGCCAAACCTTTTCTTGTACTGTTGCCAGCTCAACTTTATGAAGGGTCAGTCTAAAGAAGAAGAAACAAATTTTATGTAGCACAAATAGAATGTGAATGGGCATCTTCAGATACCCCAAATGCTTTGCTTCCTTTAATATAAGCAGACTCACACCACCAGCAGTGGGGTAAGGTCCACAGATGGCAAAAATAAAGTCCATGGATGGTAAAAATCATATCAATCTCAGGTGTGCATACAAAAAAGCAACACTTTTTTCTCTGTCAGTAGGCTTGCTGCCATGGCTGTGGATAGCCAGCTACTCCCTTTGCATTAGCAATCCATGATGTACCATGCTGTATGACTCTCATGACTAGGAGCAAATTGTACATGGAATGCAACAGATCAGTTATTTAACATCTCACTCATGTTCACTCATACATGTACCCTTCCAATGTGAGGTTCAGCTTCAAGCCCAGTGACTTATTTCTCTCTGTTCAGTTGACTGAACACAATTCATCCCCCAACCACCATCTCCTTCTACTCTCTGCATATTATCCCAAAAGATAAATCCCATATTTATCCCAAAAGTCTTTAGCCCTGGCTAATGCTGCTGTATTGCCCATACACAAACCCCTTCCTCACTTACCTTTAAGTCTGGAATATGGAATTTACTGTTGCTGGACAGGTTGGATTTAGATGTCACAGTGCTCATTCTCTCCCAT
The DNA here is from genome assembly GCA_013397975.1 of Machaerirhynchus nigripectus. Lineage (NCBI taxonomy): Eukaryota > Metazoa > Chordata > Aves > Passeriformes > Dicruridae > Machaerirhynchus > Machaerirhynchus nigripectus. Next base: position 165,240 of record VZRQ01009099.1, read on the forward strand.
GCCTGCAGATTTGTTTTGTCTCCTGGGGCAGAAATTAGCCAGAACTCTGACATGATCTAGTATTTTTCCTTCACTCCTGGTCACTGTAGAAACTCAAAGCAGGTAAGTGGCTAAAAGAGCACCACACAAAAATGTGTTCTTCCCTAAGAACAGAAAGCGTTAGAACAGATCACTGATTTTTTTCTTCAGAAACACCAGGAGAGTGAGTCAGTCCTGTGTCTCAGGCTGAAATGGAACATGACCTTCTCCAGAATGTCACGGAAAGAGTGTGGCTGTTCCTTCTCAGGGTTGTTCCATCCAGTTTCTGCATGAAGAAATAAAGCTTCCTCCTCCCCTTTTCCCTCCCAGCCTGTTCCATTTGCCTTGCGCTGGAAGTTCAGTGCCTATTGGGGAGTTTGGGGGCTTCACCAAACCACCCAAATGTAACAAAGCATTTCTGCTTGATAAATATTCTCTCTCAAATTGTTGGACATTTGCAAGGAAAAGTGAAAGCAAGACCTCTGCTGAACATAAAGGCTGCAAAAGATGCCACTGGCAAGACGGAATATTGCTCTCCCCTGTGTTTTTTCTTCCCAGGCTCGAGAAGAAGGAGCTGGAGGAAGGCAAGTCCTGGCGTACAGAGACGGTACCTGCAGAACCTCGCCGCACAGATGGAACAGTGGCGAGAATAGAGGGGAGACAACTACTGTGGTGTGAAGCATAGAGATAGGGGCAGGAGAGCGAGCAGCTGGCACCACACTGCAATCCCCCGTCCCTTCCCCAGGGCTCCCGCGGAGCATCTCCGCCACACACCCTCGCTTTTAGGTGCGCGGGACAGGGCAGGTGGGGCACTCGCCCCTCGGCACCCGCGCCGGGCCCCGCCGTGCCCGAGCGCTGCCAGCACGGCTGTAGGGGCTGCTGGGGCCCCGCGGGGCACTGCCCGCTGCTTTACCTGCCCGCTGCTTCACCTGTCCNCGGAGCGGCGCCCGGGCAGGGTCGGGGCGGAGCGGAGCGGGGCGCGGGGCGGCCGCCGCAACCACGGGTGGGTGCGAGGGCGACAGGGCTCCCTCCCGGAGCACGGGGGGCTGCTGCGCCTGGTGCCGCAAAAGCTCTGTCACTGCTCTGACTACAGCTGCTTTGCATCTTTTTGCTGGCTTTTAAACTAGCGCAAATAATGCAGAGGCCATTTGTTTTTATTAAACGCTGAATACCTTTAGCAAGTCTGAAGGTTTTGGTATAATTAAAGAAACTTCTATGAAACTCTTGTTTCCGGAACTTCCCTGGGTGCTTTATTTAACAAATATGCGGTGCAGGAGTCTGCAAGGCAGTGATGCTTACATTCCTGGTGATGCTTCTTCCTTCATGTGTAGCTGTGGCTTTTAGTCCTTAGCAAATCTTGAGCTTGTCTTAAATTGCCTTAAGCTTGGTTAAGACATTGGGAGTATTTCATGGGTTGTGTGGAATGATGTTCTCCAGGCGTTTCTAATCCAGGCATGCTCTGAGGGAAGCAAGTGTCTAAACACTCGGTACCTGCCTCTGAAAGGCATTTGTGCAAGAGGGAGTCGGGCCCCTCACTGGGGGTTATCCAGTTCTCATCTTCCAGTTGAGTGGTCTAATTCCTGTGCTGTCATACAGCACTTAGTCAATCTCTGCTATTACTGGGGCCTTAATTTTTCAAAAGATGGTGTATTTTTAACCCATGTTTCTCTGTAACAAAGATATAAATTAGGCCCCCACAAGAAATTAAACAAGGATGCTCTTGGTTTTCCACACAACCTGTTGTAAACTGAGAGGGTTTGAGATGCTGGGGCCAGGAAGTTCTGGTCATGCACAGAAGCAGAGCTCTTGACACTTCCAAGAACCTTAAATGAAGATTCCCTAAAAGATTTAAGTATCTTGAGCACTAGGAAGAAGCAGCTGATGCAAGGCATCCTGAATGATGCCACTTGTGTAAAGTGTAAATCACACTTTAGGTACCTAACGTTTAGGTCCAGGTCTTAGGCTCTAAATTTATAGATTCTTTAGATTAGTCAAGGATTCATCTTCCTTTGCTTCTCTTTAACATTTTTAGTGATATATAAGAAAGCAATACATGTGTGGAGGAGGAGAGTCTCTACTGAAAGCACTCCAGAAAAAGACACGGAGAAGATCTGTAGCTGAAATAACCATTTCGTGGGGGCTTTTTCCTTGCTTTTTCGAGTTTTTTTTTTTTTCCCCTTTCTCGGCTAATTAAACATTCAGTTCTCATAAATGCTATGATTCTAAATTTTTTAATCATAGTGTCCCCTAGGGCACAACAAAGGGTTTTCTAGAAGTTATGGAAAAAAATGAACATATTGATGTGCGAGATGGCATTCACAGAAGAAGTGATTATTGTCTAATCCTTCTTGTTTGTTTCTTTAGACTACACATTTTAATAATGAAAATATACTTCACTGATATCCAACTATCTACATCATCTATATTTACCCACAGCTTACAGGTCTGAACGGTACAGGAGACCTGATCACCTACATAAGGCAGTTCCTTCCCGTCTCAAACCAAGTACAGTTTTCACTGGATCTTAGTTGCAGTCTCAAGCTGTGGAAATGCTTTACATAATTAATTTTAAAAATGTTACATTCTCATAATCTCCTTAAATTTAGAATTGTGTAAGTTGAAACTAGTGTTAACAGATGAGAAAAGTTTCTTTCCGCAGTGGTGCTAGATTTCAGGGATATTTTTCTGTACACATATATGTTATAATAAATAAGGTAAAATCCAAGCTGTAGGGTTGTTGGATTTCTGGATTCTACAATATACACTGCTTCATTCCTGAACATTTTTATAGCAGGAATGCCATTTTTCTTTTTTTATGTGGCTTTTTTTACTATTATTAAAGTGAAAAATGTCATGCTACTTATTGTTTTAAAAGAAAATTACTAAGAAAACATTATGTTAGTGTCTAAGCAATGTCCTGTTGAATGTTTTCCATTATCATATTTTGTGGGCTTACTGTGACTTTTAAATATTTTTTCTTTTTACCCCATTACATATTTTTAGGCTGGATGAGGCAGCGGTGAAGGTGGAGGGGAAGGAGCAAGCAGCCCATGCTGTGGGACAAGGAGCGTGCTGCAGTCTGGTGGTAACACAGCTCTGCCAGCTCATTTCCCTGGCTGGCCCTGCATGTGGTGCCATGTGATCTCAGAGCTGTCTAATTCCCTCATGATCATCACGTGTCTTTATGCTCCCTTTGATCCATCAGAACAACAAACTTTTCTGTGGCTTTGCCTCTCTCAGTTTTGTGAGTACTTCTTCAGATGCCACACTGAGGGAGCAAAACTCTGCTTCCAAACAATCATTAAGAGTATTGAAATATCCTACTTGAAGTATCTCCCAAGACAACTTTCTCAAACAGACAACACTGACACTAGCAGGAAAGCAGCTATCTCCAGTGTTTTACACCTCTAGGAATTGTTTGTAGGTTCAGACCTCTGATGCTGCTGAATACCTTTTGATGTGCCCTGGAATATCCTGTTGGGCCTTCAAGCTGCTGTTCTAGGATAACACAGGCGTTCTGCACATCCCAAGTAACATCAACCAAGCCCATGTGAATGTCTGGGATTCCTTATGATAGCCTGAATAGCGGGCAAGTGAATGCAGCAATCTAGCTTTAAATGTCTATTAACAGCTCATGGTGCTCTAATTATACTGTGGAACCTGATCAAACTCACTCCACAGAAGACACCCAGTGGCTGCTGCACCAGACTCCTCATGCTTCACTAGCTGCATTTACCAGGGATGAGATTCAGCTGCCTGAGCTTCTAGTGCCACCAGAGATGTCCTGCACATCCTGCCTGACCTCCAGATTACACTGCAGAAGGGTATGGATTTTCCATAGGTCTTGTGTCAGCCCCATCTAGGTGCCCTGGATACCATATGGCATCTCAAATGCCACTTGACAACCTACATTGAAACAAGTAAAGCTTTAGCTCTCTGAAATGGCAGCTTAAACCCACAGGTACCTATATTTAGGTGTGCTCATCTCCCAGGAATCTCAGCTCTAACACCCTCTAATACAACCCAGAATAGAGCTCTTTCTAGCCATTATATTGGTATCATCACTGTTGCAATACATCATCCAGGGAACGCCATGCATAAGACTTATTTGAAACATCTTCAGTTTGCATCTTGTGCCAGTTACACATCGTTAAGAATTTAGTTGCTATTTTCATTGTTTCTTCAAGATGCGTATAGACTGCATATACATTACTTCAGTCCTTGTTTTTTGTTCCGTAAATTGGAATAGGAATGTTTGGAATTTTGGATGTTGGTTTCTTTTGTTTTTCAACAGCGATGCTACAAAGCAATAAAAATGTGGGTTTTTTATGGTTGCTGGCAAGGTTCTGACCAGCAAATCCTGGACTCGCTGTTTTCCACGGCTACTGGACACGGTTTGCCACAGGGTGAGAAAATTAACCTCCTCCACCAAGGCTGCCAGAACAACTCCTGCCTTCCTGAGTTCACACGAAGACCATCCAGGATGACACCACAGCTTGTCTGATGTACACTCCTGACGGACAGAGAGCGCTCTTTGTGTCCGGACACAGGACAGGCCCGGCGGAGAGGGACACGGCCGTCCCGGCTCCTGCCCTCTCCCCACATCCCCACGCCTGCAGCGCCGCGTTCCGGGGCTCGGGGACCGTGGGCAGCGCACACGGAAGAAGCAGCAGTCCCTGGTTTGCTGTGCTTCCCCCGTTCTGCCCCAAAGGGACAGGGGCAGAGCCGCGGACCCAGGCCCCCGCCCCGCCGAGCCCCGCGCGCCGCTGGGCGAGGCCGAGCTGACGGAAGTGCCTCGCCTTCCGCTTCCGCTGTGTCCGGGAAGAGGCGGGCGCAGCTGTAGCCATGCAGGTCTCCAGCCTCAACGAGGTCAAGATCTACAGCCTGAGCGCCGGCAGGAGCCTCCCGGAGGTGAGGGCGGCGGGGGGAACGCGCCCGGNCGGTGCCGGCGCTCTGGGGCCGAGCCCCGGCGCGGCCTGGCTGAGCTGCCCCGGTCCATGTGCGCCTGTGCTGGGATCGTTATCGAGAAACAGCTCTAAGTGTTTCTTAAACTAGATATGCAGTTTGAATGCGTGAACCTCTGACTGTAGGGGTGCTGGTCCACAGACCCGTAAGCAACATAATCTTGTAAGTTTTCTTGTTGTGGAATGGTTAAACTTATCAATAGAGTGGAAATTGTAAAATAATCAAGGAAAAATAAAAAAGAATAAGCAGCCTAAATGTCTTATACTTGAAATGCTTGGATAAACTTTAAGTGATTCGCGGGTTCCTGTATGAATAATGAGCTCAAGGCTGATATGTACCTTTGCTTGCAGTGGCTCTCTGACAGGAAGAAAAGAGCTTTACAGAAGAAAGATGTGGGTGAGTTTTCCCCTCACAGGGTGCTCAGCAATACTCGGCTACTCCACATACACAACATGCAGGTCCAGAGGAGACTCCTCACTGACTGATACATGGAAGTTATCCCTAGGTCATAATTTAAAAACTACAGAATTAAACTACAGATAGCTATTTCAACTTCTTGTATAGCTTCATGTGAACAGAATATTACCAATGGTGTTTTAAATTTCAGACATTAAATATTTGGGTTGTGGATTGTAACAGAAACATGATAGACAAATTCCATGCTGTCCCTTATGTTAGTCAGACTATAAACTTCTCTGTGATGCTGTGCTAATCTTAGAGAGCAGGACCACATCATTTCAGCCTAAACTTGTTACGCAAAGTAGAAATGGCTATTTGGAATCATAGGAAGTGTTAAACAAGAAACTTAACCAAGAAAAAATGCATAGTGGTAATGGAGGATGGAATACCTTATACAAGGCCTTAATTGTGTTAAGTGCGCCATGAGTATTTCCTACTACATTATATAATAATTTGTTACATAGCTGCCTTGGAGTACTAATTTATCTTGCACAGATGTAGCCTGCTTCTCAGGGTTAGCAGGCTGTGCTAATCTGCTTTTAATATGTTAGTTATACTTAAAATATCTTTAAAAGAGATTCCCTGTACCAAATTAACTCAACATGCTTCCTTAGGAAACCATTACAGCTTTTTGGACTGGTAGAATTGTGCTAACTCTACAATTCCTTTTCTTTACAGATATCCGTAGAAGAATTGAACTTATTCAAGACTTCGAAATGCCCACGGTTAGCACAAAGATTAAGGTATCACGAGATGGACAGTATATTATGGCAGTTGGTGAGTTAACAAAGTGTCTCTCTAACAGAGGCCAAAAGTCCTAGAAAATCATGAGGGCAGAGTGACCTAGTATTTCAGGTAGACTTGGTAAGAGTTCATTTTTAAGCGTAGCACTGAACACAGTCCTGGAAGCTTACTCTTAAGATGTGATGGAATGGCTTTCTTGGTAGTGGTGCTGTGGAACACTTCTGTTTAGAATACAGACATTCTTAGAATCATAGAATGCTTTGGGTTAGAAGGCACCTTTGAAGATCATCTAGTCCAACCCCCCTGCCGTCAGGGTTTATAATACAAATAAAACACTAATAAAACAAATCCATCTATAATACCATTAAATACTAAGTTCTGAATTACTTTTATTGCACGTATGTAAATTTACTTTAAAGAACTTCTGAACATTGTTGTTTGAGTATTGTTTTATAGGATGGAGGATAATGCTGCATTTTGTAACTGTCAAAATGGGATCCAAACATGATTACTTCAGTGGGTGTTACTAGCATGAGGAGCCTTGGTCTTTTGGATTTACTGGAAGGTGTTATTAAATCTGTATGACAAATCTGGTAATTAGGAGAACCTGCATACAAGTAAGGTGCTTACAGAAACCAGGTTCTAAGGTTGTATTACTAAGAGGCATGTTTTTCCAGTCACAGAGGCTTTGGGAAGGTCAGAAGACTTATAGTAGAAACACAGTAAAGCCTGTATATGTAAGACATTATACTTAAAAAAAATGCTTTCATGTTATCTTTTTGTTTAACTTTTTTATATAATGAAGCATCAAATTATTCTTTCAGGAACTTACAAGCCCAGGGTCCGCTGTTTTGATACCTATCAGTTATCCCAGAAATTTGAAAGATGCTTAGATTCCGAAGGTTAGTATAAGCTGTGGCTGTAAGTACAAGATGTCCTTCATACATAATTCAGGTTGGACTCGGGCAGAAATTCCGCTCCCTGTGCTGAGGGTACAGAATGTACTTCAGGGGAACACAAGAATCTAGAGTAAAATCATCTAGTCTTCATCTCTGTATTTTCCCCTTTTATTCCACTTTTAAAGTTCTTGTCTTGCTTGGAGTGGTGTGAGGGATGTAAGATTTACCTGAGCCAGAAAGTGTGGTGCTCAGAGGGTCAATGTGGGAAATCTGTGTTCTGTTTGCTGAATGTGACAAAAGGTACAGTGGCTGGGTGGTGGCAAGATGTCCCTTCGTACCTGTTCTGTGAAACAGTAAGGTAGGAGAATGCACTGTGGTTGCTCTGTTTTCTCTCTGGAACCCAAGCTCAGTAGGTGAGTTACAGGGTAAAGAGAATTTCCTGAGGGGATGTTGGTTTGTTGGTTTGTTTGCTGGTTCAGTTTTCTGTTTGTTTTCTGGAAACAAGGTACTTAGGGGTAGATGGTAGCATGGCCACAGCTCTAATTACACCTTGTTTGCTTCTGATTTGGTGGGAGAACAACTGAGGAAAAAAAGGATCCATCTGAACAATGGGAAAGGGAGAATTGGCTGGCAGAGCAGGGGAGGAGCTGCCACAGCTCTGAGCTTTTAGGGTGCTTAAATTTGAGGAATTGTGGGGTTATTTTGTTTGTTTAGGGTTTTTGCGGGGGGGTGGGTCGTGGGAGGGTTGTTATTTTGGGGTTTTTTTGTTTGAAGACTGGGATATTAGAAGACTGATGACTGAAAGCTGGATACAGGGGTGACCAAAACAATGAGAAGATGAGCACATTCATTAGAGAACATGAACTTGTCTGACTTTGATATGTGTGAAAATGATGCAAAAAATAAAAACTGTAATAAGAGCATGGGGGTGTTTCTTTGCTCTCTGCCTCAGGACTACAAGGAGTCATGTAGGGTGAAGGAGCACTGTTAGGCAGGGTTTCAGAGAGGCTGGGGAGAGGAAGGTATGGCAAGACTGAAACCCTCTTTGAAAGAGTAGAAGTCATTGTAATCATAAATGCTTGCTGGTAATTAGAGCTTAAAGTAAGTTTTTTTGAACTGGCATCTTAGACTGCAGAAGTAGGTTTATTTGAAGTATAGCATAGAGTCACTTCAGGTAACTTTAAATGAGTTATCTCATTTAAATAGAACCAGTTTAGCTGAAGCAGCTATTCCCTAATGTTCCCAACTCAGCTTATTTAAAACTAGGCTAAGTTCAATATGTTAGTGTTGAGCGTGAGTAGTAGCTTTCATATTTGTGATTCTTTTGAGCCTTAGAACTTCTTTTGTGGGAGTGCTGACCCCTTGGAAGGACTGCATGTGCAAGTTTATGCCTATGTGTCCAAAATCCTGTAATTTTTTATCATCTTTGATGGATTACCAAAGCTCCATGGACCACACAGGCACTGAAAACCATTTGATTAGACCTTCCCACACCAATAAAATACATGGCTGAGCATTGTGTTTAGGAACGTGTCAAGTGTACAAGAACAAAGAAAAGATTACAGGATGCTTCATATGTTTCTAAAGTTTTAGAATACTTACTACTTTGCAAATGAAGTTATATAATGTTAGAGATCCTACTAAAGATTAATGCCTGCATTATGCATTGGCACCTGTGGGGAATACTTACAATGACTAAAGATTAGCATAAGTGTAAATGTTTTCAGGATTATGCCGATGTTTGCAAATAAGTTTGCTTGTATAGTTGACCCAAAATTCTCTTGCTCTTTCCTCTAGTGGTTACGTTTGAGATTTTATCAGATGATTACTCAAAGGTATGTTTAATGTTTTCAGTGTATAAATGAAAAAACTGTTTAGTATGTATATTAAAATGCATTTTCATATATAGTAAAGGCAGTCAATCAACACAACTTTTGGAACAAAAAAGTTTTTTTAAAAACAAAAAACAGGATAAACATTTTTTGTACCTTTAAAATGTTGTTTGTTTTCTTTGTGTCTTTATACTATAATTTGCTTTACCACTTTTAAAGTCTTTTGTCTGTTGGAGAGAAAAACTTCAAATAGTAATCTATCTTGCAAGCAAAATAATGTGAAAAATGGAATTAACTATTTTTTCTGGGCTAACATTTAGTCACAATCCCTTGTCACAAGTGATGCACACATAGACTGTTTTTGAAAGATGGGATAGCTATGGTTTAACAACCTGATTTGTCTGTGTTGTTGTAAACATGATGATTATGAGCATATGAATGAGGCAAAAATTGTGGAGAGAAGTAATTTCTTTTTTTAGTCTTTTTTAAAATTTTATTTATTTTTAAATTAAGTGCTGTACCTGAAGAAATCACCTGAGTGTTTATTTTACACTTTCTTTTCTGTGAAGAGACTTTACCATTTCTGGTACAGGTTTGTTTTAATAAATACTGCTATTTGATCAGAAACATGATCATCTAGCCCTGTAGCTTTTTTACATTTTTCCTGTGAGATTTCCAAGGAAGTGCATGAATTCAAGTAGCAGCAGGTAATGACTGATACTTGACAGTAGCTTCCTATTTGTCTGTCTGTGGGAAAGTGTTTCTGGCTGTACATACGAAATAGTTATTTGGGAGACTGAGGAACACCTTGTGTTCCCAAATATGTTTCTGACTGATTATGAACAGAAAGGCATGTGTGTTTTCAGCTGAAATGGGTTCTGTGTTTTCAGCTGAAGTGGGTACTATATTTCAGACTGAAGCCCTACATTTTCAGCTTTATACAATCTTGATGTTTACAATTTTATTTTACTAAAACTTAATAAATCATTAGAAAGAAAACTAAACCTCAGTGTTGTGGACATGTTAGAAAGAGGGAACAATATTTGAGAAATTACACTTGAAATTCTTAGAATCATAGAAGTATTGACTGGAATGGGACCTTAGGATACCAGCTTAATGCTTGAACAGTTCTGTCAAAATATGCAAGTGTGGTGGTTCCACAAATGTACTGAATAAATTATTGCAATGCTGCACTGCCTTGTCATAAAGCATTTTTAGTTGCTGTCAAACCTGCCCAGGAAAATTAAAAATCTTAAATTTTTACTGTTGCTACTGTAAAGAGGGATTTTTTTTTTGTACTCCCCGTATTCTGTCCCTTGTCAGTCTTGGTAACCCTCTGGATGCTCTCAGCATCCTTTTATAGCCCGGGAAGATATTGTCTTTCCAGGTCTGTTCCTGCCATCCCTGTAAGGTTGCTTTGAGGCTTATTTTCGTCTTCACAGTGAGAGCACCTGGTTTCTTTCATACAGATTAGTACCCTTAAGGCCAGTTACATTTCTTTCCTTTTATAAGTGTTAGACTTAACAGTGTTAGGCTTCGGCTAAGTTTTACACTTGGGAGAGAGTGGTATCTTTTTTCCCACAGCCTTTTGCCAGAAGATGTGTATTTCCACATGGTATTTTTGCCACACACCAGTGCCAATGCTTTTGCTACCCTCAGGTTGTAGTTTTCTGCTGGTGACCAAAATTAATTTAGTAAGGAGAAAGACAAACATGATTTACAGTGAGCTGTATACACTATTAATGAAAGAGGACGGGAATATATTCAAGTCCAATATTGTAGAAATATGTATTTAAATAGGAAATTATTAGCAGTAAGACAATTATTAGGAGAATATTTGGATGCTTTTGGCAAGTGAAAAAACCTCCTAAAATCTTTTTGGAGGCAGAGTGGGTGAGAAGAAAAATCACTTTTCTTATTGAAAGTAAACTGCATCTTCTCTCTTCCTTGTAACAGGTTTTGATGACTTACTGATAGTGAACTAAGAACATGTGATACTGATATGTTTAAATTGAATATGGTTTAGTTTTGTGTTCTTATAGTTTATGTATCTACTGTACTGCATGAAAATGCAGACTTTTCTTCTTCTGCAGTGACAGTCAAGAAAAGATTTGATCTGGGCATTGTTTCAGAAAGATAGCTAAAGAACTTTGCTTGTTTAAAGCCTTCAGGTAAAAGCATAAAGGCATTAGGTACACAAAGAATAAAGTGGGATGTATATGAACAATATCACTGTGTAACAGTAGCTGTGCAGCTGTATCTGTAGCATTGTATAAAATTGTACCAAAAATTCTGAAAGATGATACTCTGCTTAGTCTTGGACTAAGCAGGAGTAAGTCCATGAATGAAAGTTGAAACACTAGGGCTTCTGATACCAGAAAAAGCACACAAGGACTTAAGGATAAATAAGCATGAAGTGCCAGCCCGGGTCAGTATTTTCTCCATGTCTCTTAAGGGAAGAATATACAGATTTATAAATAAAGATGACGGATTTATAGTAACTTTTGTACCTCACCTTCCCTGAGTTTCTCATCCTTAGTTGCATTGCTAACAGTGTAATTCAGCAGTAGAAAATTGCAGACCTTCATTTTTAGAAGATGCATGTAGTACAAAGGCTAAACTAAACCAGAACTTTTCTAATCTAAGCTAGATAGGGATGAGGCTCAGAGTTTGGCTGTGATTATGATTCATGGCATGAGTTTGGGCCAGGCCAGCTGTTCCTCCATGGCACAGTGCCTGTCCATGCTTTGAGGTACAGCATGAGTGCAACAGGTGATGTGGGTGAAACTGTGTCTGGAGTGGAAAGAATCCCTTCCTGTGGGTATGTGCCATGTTAACCTGCCACCAGGAGTGTAACAGCAGGTCCTGGCCTATTTTATTTACCGAGACAGATTGAGCTCTCTAGTAATGCCTCCCTGTAGGTTTTTCCAGGACTGAGATGTTTGTCTAAGTTTCAGAAAGAAACAATGTTCTTATTTAGTTGACAAAGAACAAAAAATGCAAAAAGATCATTGGTGTCCTCTATTGGGACATTGCCGTGCATCAGGATGTGTAGTTCATGTGCTTAGTACATGTGGACATACTGGTGTCTGCATAGCTTTGTACCTGGAGAAAATTACTAACTGTAGTGTCTTGAAGGAAGTAGAGATGTTAGTTTTAGTGCAGCAGAACATGAGATAACTGTCCTGCTTCTGATTGCAGACTCACTTTCAGGGTGTCACATCTACTCTTACGAATACTCATATCATCTATATTAACAAAACTCTTCACTGTAGCTAGTGAGAATGATGAAGCACTAGTTGATCCTATCATTTTAGTAGAAATTGTTTGAATAAGTTGTGATAAGCCTGTGTGAGTTTGAAAAAAAAAAGTCACTGAAGTTTGCGCTGTGAGACAAGTTGGGGAGATCCTTGTCTGTTTCTGCATGTTTCAGTGCTTTCTGTTTTATTTTCAGATTGTCTTCTTGCAGTGTGGCAGATTTGTGGAGTTTCATTCACAACATGGCCATTACTACAGGACAAGAATACCAAAATTTGGTAGAGATTTCTCTTACCACTATCCATCATGTGACCTGTATTTTGTAGGAGCAAGGTATTAAGTGGAATATTTTGTTTCAGTTTTGTTAGCAATGTTTTCCAAGAATAAAATGAACATTAAAATTCTAGAAAAGTTAGAAAGTGTAAGAAGTGGCAATTCCTTCCAAATTCGTAATGGAGGTTGTGAAGAGCAGAAAATGTGGGAAGATTAAATGTAATTCAGTGCTGTTTTAAGCCTTTTTTTCTTTGATTCTTAAACTGTGTACATCATGTATTTGCAAATGTGTATTAAAAACTGCAGGTCAGTGTTCTGTTTTTAAGTGTTTAGCATTTAAGTAAGGAAAATTAAATAACTTTTCCTGTCCTGCTTGGTGTTTTATTGCTGTAAAGCATGAGTTAAATCACATAATTGCCTCTCTGAAAAGACACAGTAAAAATTAAATTAGATTGCTGGGGTTTCAAACAAAATAAGTAGAAATTCAAGATGTAACTTAAATCACAGGAAATTAAAAGATCTTGAGAAATGAGCTAATGTATCTTTTCCCTGGAAAAATAGTAATTGGCAGGATATTGAAACGTAATAAATAAATGGTGAACATGTACATTGTTCTCTGTATTTTGAACACTGAAAGATAGGTTTGTCTTGTAGATTATGAATTCTGAAAATTGTGTTTGGCAAAATTAGGCTGTGAATAAGAATCTTCACAATGCCCCCAAACTTACAGCAGTGTTTTTCAGTATTTGTGAGAGACAGGAGTAATTTTGGGTTTTTCTTTTGTAGTTCTGAAGTGTACAGGCTAAATCTGGAACAAGGAAGATTTCTGAACTCCCTGCAAACTGAAGCTTCGTAAGTTATATGTGATGCATGACCTCTGTCTTCTTTCCACCAGGTGGAAGCAGACTCCTAGCATGCTCAGCACCACTACTGTCTCTGAACGCTGCCCAAACGCTTTGCAGAGTTGAAAAGGAACATATGCTGAGTCTGAGTCTCATTTCATTTTATGTTCTGTAATTTTTTTTTGTTCTAGTTTTTATGTTTAATTGAATTTTCTTTTGTGGATGTTTTAAAATTGCTTAATATGGACTAAATAGGTATTATATAACTTGATCTTAAGAGCATTTCATTAAAACTTTGCCATTATTACTCAATTTAGCCATCATATAGAGATCTACCCACAGGGTATGTACTTTCCCAGACATGCCTTTGTCCTTCTGCTCTTGAAGTAGCCCAAAGAGAATTTTTATATCTTCAGCATGTGTCTAATTGTTTTGAAAATCCTACCAGAGTAGGAACTAAGCATTTTTCATGTGGGGAGAGGCAGATGAGAAGAACAGACTTCACTAGATAGAGTGGCTTGTTGGTGGCCAACAGCTGGTGTGCAGTGGGCACGATAGCTTAATGGATGAAGGAGTGTTTGGGAAGGCAAAATAAAAAACTGAGCAACAGGAGGGAAAAAAAAGGGGAAATCCTAGAATGGGAGAGGTAAGGGTGTAGTGTAAAATCTGGATTAGAGAGATGAGACTTAAGTTGTGAGAAGGTTTTGAGGCAAGGGAGTTGGATGAGTTACAGAATTAGAGGTAGAGACATTTGAATGGAAGAAGTTGGAAAGTGCCGGGATTAGTGGTGTAGAGAGAGATACTTGTACTTTGGGAGAATTGTTGAAATCCAGGGCTCTTGGGTGCCCTGTTGAGAAACAGGGTACTTTGGTGAGGGAAAAGATAGGTCACACAGAACATTTTGGAGATACAAGCTTTAGAACCTAAATCATCATAAAGATCTTTTGACATTATTAGAATCAGAAAATCATTTAGGTTGGAAAAGACCTCGAAGATCATCAAGCCCAACTATTAACCCAGCACTGCCAAGTCCACCACTAAACCACGTCCCCAAATGCCACATCTACTACATTTTAAATAACTCCAGGGATGGTGATTGAACCACTTCCCTGGGCAGCCTGTTCCAATGCTTGGCAACCCTTCCAGTGAAGAAATTTTTCCTAGTATCCAATCTGAACCTCCCCTAGCACACCTTGAGACCATTTCTTCATGTCCTATTGAGTTGTTTAAGAATACAGTGGGGCAGAGTGATATGGCAGGGCTTGGTGGTAGGTGGTGGATATGGGCAGAAGAACACAGGATGTTTCAGGCTGGAGAGAACCTCAGACCCCAGGCTCCTGCTCAGGGCACGGTCATATGAATTTTCTAAGGGGGGTCTTGAAAACTCCAAAGATGGAAATTTCCCGGCCTCTATGACTAACACATTCCAGTACTTAATTATCTTTATAGCATAAAAATATTATCCTTATATCCAGTTGGAACCTTACCTGTTTCAAGTAATCAGCACCGTCTCTGGCTCCAGGTTGTTAGGAGGCTCCCCTTAAGTATGAGAAGCTGTTGTGGCCATCTGTCCCTCCCTCCAACTTTTGCTTTTCCAGGCTGAGCAATAGTGTACATGATTACAGAAATCTTATTAGTTGTTAATGTGTTAAATTGTTCCAAGGTCATTAAACTTGCTCCTTTTTCTGTTGTAGAGAGAGTAATGTCTGTGACATAAATCCTGTACACCTCTTGTTTGCTATGGGGACGGCTGAGGTAAGTGTTTGCATTCCTTTTATGAAAAGGGCAGTAGTGTTTGTTTCATTTTTATATTTGCAGGAGGATAAGAAGAAATTGTGAACCTAATTAATTAAATTGATCTCATTTGTTATGTTAGATATCTAAGTATGTTAAAGATGACTTTTTAGAGCGTAGTGCAGATAAAATATCTGAGTTACTTGGTTGCTGAGTACTTGAGATTTTGCAGACAGGAGTGAAAATAATGTTCTCTTGTTTTGCCTCTGTAGCCATCTGTAGAAATTAGCTGGCATGTGTACCCTATTAATCTTAAGAAAATTAGTGTTAGTGATTTTGATTCAGATTGCATTAAAGAAACTAGAAATGAAATGTGTGCAGCCTGTATGTCATTATTAGAGCAACTCATGTCAACCTAGGAAATATTGTTAATTATTAATTACATTAGATAATTCATAATTTTATTTAATCATTTTCAGAATACCAGGCATCTGCTGCATAAGCTTGAACCATATTTTCTAAATCGTTTAGGGTAAAGTGGAATGCTGGGATCCTAGAACTAGGAATCGAGTTGGGCTGTTGGACTGTGCATTAAGCAGTGTGACAGCAGACACAGAGTGAGTAAAGGCCACCTTTTCAAACTGTTCTGGATTTTTCAGAAGTTTTGCTTTTAGAAATAAATCCCACTTTACTTTAAAATGACCTGCCCATTCTCTTCTCTTGTCATTGCTAGTGTGAATAAAGGATTTTCTTAATCATAAAGGAGTTATCTTAGACATTGATCTGAGTAGCAGTAGTAGTAGTAGCTATTTTTCTATACAAATACAAGTTGTAAATGTAAACAGCACGGCTTTTTGAAGTTGTATTTCTGAGTGATACCTGTAAACTATTTTACAATAATAATGTAGCTGTTTTTAACATTAAAAAAATTATTTGCAGACTTACTGAAAAAATGCCTGACTATAAGCATTGTGCTTTGCAGGATAGAAGGTTTACCATCCATTTCAGCACTGAAATTTGATGGAGCTTTGAATATGGCTGTTGGAACATCTACTGGGCAGGTAGATTTGACTTCATCTACCACAGTTCTTAAGAAATTGCTCTTGCAATTCCCAGTTCAACTCTATCATACATTGAGTGCAGTATATACCTATTACTGCAAGTATTTGTAATACCATAAATTGCATCTATAGAGTAGAAATAGTCCAACTGCAATTCAATTTTGTCAAATGCTTGTGCTCTTTAGAATTCTGTAGGTACCACTTAAAATCATCATAACCTACATACTATATAACTTCAAATTTGCAGTTTCCTTAAGACTTGAGTCAAGTGTGTGGGGAAGTTGCTGCATTTTGGGACTATCAGTACCATCTCAATGCAATATATGTGCTCGCCCTTATCTTGATGGTGGTTAAAAAAACCCAGAAATTATTGTCTTTCGACTGTTATTTTTACTGTATTGATATGAAAAATCATTTTAGTTCATGTATTGTTGCCATCATATTTGTAAAGGGAAGTGTGGGGATTGTTTCCTGCCTTCATCCGTATTTTCATGGGTTTAGAAAACTGTAGCTTCTTCAAGAGCAGATGTCTGTGTGAGAATTTTATTTGCTATGCTAGTGTACAAGTCAGACAAATTTTATTATAGACTGTGTTTCTGATTAAATAAACTGAGAATATTATTTTTCCAAAAAATTATTGGTATTTGCACTTTACATATGAAGGATCTAAGGTCTTTCTCAAGTTCCATAGGAAATTTTGGCGATAAAAATACAGGTTTCTGGGAGATAGGGCCTGTACTCTCTACTTCCCTTAACATAAAAACTTGCACTCTGTGGTGTTTCATTGAGGGAATGTAATACTCACTGAATCTGGAGGGGAGTCTGGAAATTTAAATCATGTAAGAACAACAGAAGAATCTGAAAGTGAAATGTTACTAATTATGAAATACTAAGAGTACTGAAACCAAAAAAAAGGTTCATTTTTTTCAATAGAAATTAAAAAGTCTTTAGAAAGATGGTTAGGTCCTAAATTTGTTAATTTTTCTAGGTGGAAGCATGCTGATGTTAAAATACGTGGCTAGAATAAACTGGGTTCACTTAATAAGTTGTTTTCAGAATTTAAAATTATTTATTTTATGTAAATCCTACCTATGTATTTAAGTAAAATGTCAAGTCTAGTAAAATATTTAGTGAAGATCTGGTCGACATGACTTCCTCATGATCTTACAGTGTTATAAATTTAATCTGCCTCTTATTCTTCAAGGTTCTATTATATGATCTCCGGTCTAGTAATCCATTAATAGTCAAAGATCACCACTATGGCCTGCCTATTAAATCAATTCAGTTTCAACATCAGTTGGATTTAATTATCTCTGCGGATTCTCGGATAATAAAAATGTGGAACAAAGATACAGTAAGTACTTTAATGTTGCTGCATTTGGATTTTTTAATTTTTACTTTATTTGGGTTGGGTTTTTTTTTTTTTGTTATGTTGTTTCGGGGGTTTTTTCATGCAGCTTGATTAATTAAGCTGAGATTCAGTGTAGGAAGCTGAGGTTTTAATGTCTCTTAATTTACACAGCATTTTGTCCAGTCTGACTAAATCAACATCTGGGAAGTTATTCAGTAGGCTGTCAGGTATAAAGATACAGTCTTAGGGGTTTTTTTAGCTGTTCGTACGTGTCTGGCCAAGAGGCTTCCAGGAGGAGAAGGATTTATGGCTAGTATCTTAGCCATTGCCTTGGTTTGTGTATTTCTCACAGTGTTCTTGAATACATCCAGTTACCTTTTTCACCAGAGAAAACACATTCATTCCAATGCCCTGCTCGAAGTAGGGTGAATTTCAAAGGTAGATCAGTTAGTTAAGGACCTACTAAAATCAGGTGCTGCTTATTTTCACAGGATACTGAAGCAGATACTGTGTGTAGAGCCAAATAACAATGTGTCTTATGCTGTATTTAGTGGCAATGTCTTGATCTATGCCTTTTGCACCTCTAAGTGAAATTGAAATCTCTAATTTTCATAGCATTTTTTTTCATTGTATCATGCTGTTCTCTTTCTTATCTTTTTGTGAATGAAGCTTGCTATGAATCTATGGGGTAACAAAATGTTACCCCATAGATTCATAGTAATATTATTGTAATTTGTTTTGGTTTGAGGGGCTGTCTGTAGTTATTGTATTCCTTCTAAAAACATGCTCCATCTATGTTTTTCTAACTTTATAGTGAAACATAAAGAGGTTGTAGGAGAGGCTTTTTTTAAAAATTATTTCAGGCAGTCACTTCAGTATTGTACTGCTTCATGAACTTTCAACAGCCTTTTATGTTTTCTGTGATCACAAGTAGTTTTTTGTAAGCTCCTCTGCAGTTAATTTTTATTGTTTGGAAGAGCAAATAAATTATTGGCTATTATTTAAAACATCTGCAGTGGCCTCTCTCCATTTTTCCTAGGTGTGTATATTTCCCTCCTTGAGTATGAAACACTGTAAGGTCTGTCAGGTGGCCTCTGGTGGGAAAAGGGAGGGTTTCTCACCGCTGGAAGGCAAAGATAGCTTTGGACTCTTTCCTAGAGTGTGTTCCAGCTGGC
The DNA here is from genome assembly GCA_013397975.1 of Machaerirhynchus nigripectus. NCBI lineage: Eukaryota > Metazoa > Chordata > Aves > Passeriformes > Dicruridae > Machaerirhynchus > Machaerirhynchus nigripectus. The sequence goes on from VZRQ01009099.1 coordinate 183,851, forward strand.
TCCACCTCTCCCAGATGCTGGTTCCTGACTATCTCTGGCTGGGAACCAAGTGCAGAGGCAGACTGCGGGTGGAGAGCATATGGCTTTGATACCAGAATAGCCCCATGCTGAGACGTGCCTTGGGGTGGGGAGCACCAGGCTTTTGTCTGCTGAGGCCGGGGTGGAGGAGGACTCTTCTTAATCATCAGGGAGAGACCAGAGGTGGGTGGGGTAATGGGGAGGGAGAGGAAGGGCCCAGAAAGGTAGGTGGGATTGCTGCAGGGAAAGAAAAAAAGAGGAACAGGATCAAAATTTCCTTGTTCCTGTCCCTCATTTAGAACTGTGTAGGCATGTAGTCTCATGCTTCAGATTATGTGGTCCAGTTTTTAAAGACTCTTCCTTTACTGGCTGTCTTGTGTGTTGGCTTATAAGAGCACCTGTATTTTGTCTGGGTTTTTCAGACTCTGTTCCAGTTCTTATTATTTTGAGAATGTTGTTTCCTGCTTTTACCTCTTTCTTAAGTAACCTTTATAACTTAGTTCTGATCTAAGCTAGATACCACTGCATGCTCTTACTACTTTTATTTTATATCAAGACCTCTTTAATACTGAGTTTATAAATCATAAATAAAGTGCTGAGCTATATTTAATTTCATGTAGACATTAGCAGGATGGAAGAACCAAGCTCCAGATTCGAATTCCACTCCTAATCCATTTTTTCAGCTAATCATACTTTGCAAAGTAAAATGATTTAAAACTACCACATTCAGAGTTGAATAAAGTGAGGGTTACACTGACAGTGTGCCAGGAACTTATGGGCCTCAGCCCCCCTTTTGCATAAAATAAGGTAAATCTGACATATATTTTCAACACAGAAGTGTAAACTGAGAAATTAGAGGTGCTGCTGTACATTGCTGTCTTCAATAACCAGTAGGCTGCACTTCGTTGTAAGAGATTGAATCAGAGATAGAACACAATACGGAGTTCCTTGTGTTATGTTTAGATATTTAATAATATTACATTGTGCTGCAAAAGCTATTCCATCTTTATTCCATCATGTTTCTTAGCTTCTATAGTAGCTATTTATTAATGTTTAGATTTACTGAATTTAATTATATTGTTTGGAGTTCTTCAGGATTTATTTTCTTCCTACAATTTCAGGGAAAGATATTTACTTCAATGGAGCCAGAACATGATATAAATGATGTCTGCCTCTATCCAAACTCAGGTATGTTAAATATATTAATATCTTGCTAAATTCAAAAAGGAAAAGCTTGCTAACCCAAGCTGTGGTCTTTTTTTCTGTTTAGGTGATTCAGTTTAGGTCTACTTTCCTCCTTATGGCAGAGCTTGGAATAAAGGGTTGTTTGTCAGTTAGTGTCCTTGTTTCCTCTGCATCTGTAGTACATTGGAGCCTCTTTGCAGTTAGAAGCTGCTGTGCTGTTAATTGAGTGATCGACCTCTTTTACTCTTTCAAATATCTGAAGTGACTCATTTCATAAGAATTGGAATTTTGGCCTATTGTCTTGATTAAGTCCCAGATGAGTTAGAGCTTGCTTTCTCAGGGCAGGAAAAATCTCTTTACAGCAAGTTTACAGATCTTTTTTCAGGTATTTACAAAGATTTGATCTTTCCTTGTTTTCAATACAGCACCTAAATTGTGCCATCCCTTAGATTTAATACTTTGGTTTTAAGTGTAGATTCCTATGTGCACAAATTTGCATGGTTTTTGTGACTGTTTTCAGATTTGTTGCATCTCATAATGTTATGTTTAGAGATCAAAACTGAGGGTCACTTCTAGCCAGGGTTTCCAGGACTTAATTTATGAGTAGAAGTATTTTGCAAAGTGGTGGTTATATGTGCTTTTGTTGTATTTCAGAGTGCAACTGGACTTAATTTTGTTGCTTAGTATGAGTTGCTGTAGTTTTTAAGTACAGTGTGACACCTACTTCCTTTTTAGAAAGCAGTACTGAAAAAGATGAAGTAAGTTAGGGCCACTCGGATGGCAGAGAGCAAAAGTCTTGAAACAGGCAATGCCTGTGTTTGAAACTCTGGTATTATCCTAATTTTAGAGAGAGGTGGCAGTAAAGACAGAGCAGCTTGGACTTTGATTCATACTAGCAGCTCAAATTTAAGATTGTAGATAAGTGAGTTTGAGATTTCTAGCAAGTTAAAACTTACCTTTGTCTTTTCTGCCAATTTCAGTTAAGAATGTGTTGGAGGTTTTTTCTTTTTTTCTTTTTTGTAAGATGAGCAATTAAATGCTCTTCTCTGATAAGATGGTGGGCATTTTTGACCTTATGGAGCAGGGTACATGCCATGTACCCTGGTTGTATGTAGGAGTTCATGTGGGTGTATTTGAGAATTACTGCGTGGTGACAGGGTGGGCTGTGCACCATGGAGGTGGATAAGCCCTCATCCATAGTGGCTATAGAGAAAGGTCCTTGGAGTGAATTACCTTCAGCATTTCACCTAGGTTTCACCTGTGAGCCTGCTGGTTTCATCTAGAAGAGAACCCTGCAGCAAATTAATGTCCACGCAGCATCAATGAAGAGCTCAGCACAGGGAGTGCAACAGAAAAAAGTTATTTAACAATGTAGAACTGCAGTGTAATTTAGGTTGGAAGGTACCCCTGGGAGTTGTATATTTCCTACTCAAAGCAGGGGCATCTTGAAGTTAGATCCAGCTTTGAAGTTGGATCAGGTTGCTCAGGTCAAGTCAAGTTTGAATATGTCAAGGATGGGCATTACTCAACTGTGAACGCTCTGTAGCCCTTGTGGTATGTGGACATGCCTCATGTGCTTTTGCAGAAATGATTTTCATGAGACTCTGCAGGACAGCTCTTGTAGCACAAAGAATTGAATGCACACATCTCCCTAATGTTGCTACTGGACATAGCTTCTCACGTGTCTGTGATTGAGATTTAGATTGTGCAGTCCAGTTCTGTGTCCTACATCTCCTGCTTAAGTCAGTTCTGCTTTTCTTACTTTCTGTAGGGGAACAGGTTGATGGTTTTGGTAAGAACTGTTGTGGGAAGAGAACTAGGTAGTATTTTATAGTCACATGGAGACAGTGGGGCAAAAACTAGAACACGTTGCAGTGGAAATTGAGAGATTTAAGGTAAGAGGTGGTGCATCACGTTTGTCATAAAGATGTTGAACCAGAATTTAAGATGCCTAGAACCACCTCATGCTCATTCAGAATTTAAGGAATAATCATGACTGAAGATCTGAAAATAAGGAAGTACTTTCAGTAAGATGGGCTTGCAGTTGTGGAAAGTTGGCTATATAACATGATTTCAGTATCAGTATGGGTTTGGCTCAGTGATCTTACTGGCGCTTCAGAATTCTCAGAGCACCGCTAGATGCATGGCACAGGAAACCCAGGAGGTTTAGCTGTAGAATATAAATGAAACTTGATGGCATCTTCAGTGTATAGAAATCTGTGTCTCATTTGGTTCAATTATTGTAAAAAAAATTAAAAGTTAAAAATATGCATTTTCTAAAACTGCTTCTTCCACATACTATCACTTCATACTCCCACTTTCATTCTTTTACATTCATGATACTGTATTGCAGAGCATTTTCCAAAGAGGGTCTTACTAAAAGTTCTGAAAAAAGGCTCTCATGTATTTCCCTTCTACAGTAATCAAACTAGGCTGTTATGTAGTTTGTTAGGGTGTGGTCTCTCTTCCCATAAAAATTGGTTGAAACTAACAAGCTGAAGCAATAAAAATGCATGGAATAGACTTCTCCTTTCAGAGTTGTTAACTTTCATTCTTCTATTTTCCTTGTAGTATACACCCATGTACTGTTCTGAAGTCTGTTTTTGTCCTCTTTTAATTACTGGTGGAAGACTCTCAAAGAGGAGGTTTTCCTTTACTGTCATCTTTGAAGCACCTGCAGAATTAATTTCTGTCGTTATTTCTAGTGATTCATATTCAGTCAGTGGAAGAATGCTTTGTCTCATGGAACAGTAGCGAGTGTGCTGTTAGGGGAGCATGTACCTATATATTATACTGGAGAACTCTGTGTGTGTGTGTATATTCATTAAATACGCGAAATTCTTAAATTGCCTGCAAACCTTTCCAGGCACAGTTTTTAGCCTGTTTGCTGACTAAGCTTTCACAAATATCTTGCTTTCCTGGGAAAGCAAGCCCCCTTTTTTCTGACATTGTAAGTCCAGCTGCATTGTGTATTTGTAATAAAAGGATTAGGTAGGAAGGATGACTCCACCTATGTTAATTGCATTCCTCTAGTTGGGTGTAAATTGTATTTCTGCCCTCTGGGTGTGTAGTAATTGACCCAATTATTCATAGTCGCAGTGGCATATGTTACAGTTCTTTCAGATCAGAATGTTATCTAATTTGATGGCACTCTTCTTCTTCATAATCAATCTCTTGTATTACCTGTTGATCAGCTACACTAAAAAGACAAAATTGAGATAAACATAAAAGCATATGGCAAATGGTCTTATTACTCTTTTATGTAGAAGGAAATTGAGAGTGCTCTTCATTTTCAACTTACATGAAATCTTGTGGCAGTAGGAGGTTTTCCACAGATTTTAATATTCCTACAGTATTCTTTTAATATTCAGAGTACTTAAACCCCTTACTGGTTGTGTGGTGTTTCTTCAGTATATTCATAAATATTTCAAATTCTACATTTTCCCTGGTTGGCTAATAGCACTAGTATTACTCCTTTTGAAGCCACAGTATCCTGTATCTCATTTTGGGTTGAGAAGCTGCTGTTGTGTTGATATCCCAAGATGAAACATGAATGAAGGTGTAAACCATGTTATGATTTATGGCTTTGTTTAGGTGTGTGTTTAAAAATAAAACAAAAAACTACAAGTATTAATACCAATGTATTAATAATGCGATTTTATGTCCAAGGTAAGTTTTAACTGCAATACTAACTGGATTTGTTTTAAACAGTATTAAGGGATGACCTGTTTACATTTTTAGGAAGATTGCAGCCTGCACTTGTCAGGGCTTAATGTTGCTTAATGTGGTGCTGAACCATTAAGATAGAGGACAAAAGGGAATAAATATGTAGGAAATTAAGCTTTGTTAATTATGCTGGTATCACACGTTTCTTTCCATGGTATTTGATGCAACAATTTTTTACAGGTCTTGATTAATGTTCCATTGCAAGCCAAGAATATGTACTTTATAAGCTTTTTTTTTTTTTAAATAGTATTATCCTCTTGTGATCAATATTTTTAAATGTGGAAATCTCTTTTTAGGAATGCTAATGACTGCCAATGAAGCCCCTAAAATGAATATCTATTATATACCAGTAAGTAATAGAAATTGTTGCTGATACTGCTCTTTAAAGATACAATTGTTTGGTGCCGTTCAGGTGTTTCAGTTGAAATTCATGTCTACGTTGTCTGAGTTGTCACAGTAAAGTAAATTTAGGTTAACCATAATTTATTAATGTAACATGTTAAATTACTTTAAAAATAGCCTCTAATTTGCCTTTTGCTGCCAGTTTCAAAACTGATTAGTGGTGGTAGAAAACTCAGGTGGAGCTTTACTGGAAAAAGTAGGGTTTTTGATAGCTGATCAAAAAGAATTCCTAAATAGGGACTATATTTTTCAAAATAATAACTTTGCTTTGTTGTCAAATATTTCATTAGTGTCTTTAATATGTGGTATACAGTGACATAGTCATAGCAGTAAATATTTTTCTCTGTTTTGACAAAGAAATGATGGTGTGTGGCTTCAAGTGTGGCTCTTGACTGGAGCTTATGCTCAATGCCCTTCTGCAACTGCAGCTTTTCACTGGATAAGCTTTCCACTTGAAAGGTTTAACTGTAGGTTTAACTATATGTTTTATCTCTGGAGATTGGTTTTAGGGAGACTTAGCAGCAAGCCTTCCGGTGTCAGGGAATGGTACAGAAAATTACACCTGTGTTTCACTCTTGGTTCAGTTTCTACAGTGCATTCTCTAGAGGATTTTTCGTCCTGATAGAAGATAGATAGTAGGATACCTATGTAAATGTTACATGCAGAATAGCTGTCCAGACTCTAAAAATACGTACACTTCTTAATTAATTTCATTCAAATTTTGGATGAACTATAAAACTTATTAATATTGAAATATATATTTAAATACTTTTAAAATCAGCCAAAAGTCTTCATTTAGCTAATTGATTTTAAATTAACTTAAATTTAATTTTTTTCAGTTCATTTCTGGTCATCCCCCGCTGCCATGTCCACTATGTATGATCTTGATTATGTTCAGAATGGAGATTTATGAGTTTATTTCTCTTTGTGGAATAGACAATATATACATGTTGTATTTGTGTGTCTAAACACAACAGTGTACCCCTCTAAACAATTCCATAGTCTGATATATTTACTTACATTATTAGATTTTTTGCATTTAAAGAGATGTGGAATTTTATACATGTCAAATTGTTCTTTGGATATGAACTGCCTATTTCTGTAATTCAGCTCTAACCAACTCACATTTTGTTAATGGGCGCTGTTCCATGCTTTGGGTAACAAAGGGGGACAACAAACACTTTTGTATTTATGACAAACTACTAGCTGTAGTTAGAAGCCGAACACTTTCTTTCCATTTACCTCATCCTTTTAAAGGTTGAGAGAGTAGTTTTCCAAGCATTTTTTTTAATCTATCGTCTTTTTCAATTAATGGATTAAGGAAGACAAACTCACATATTTTCAAAGTCTGATGAGTTTTTAAAACTGGAATGGACTAGTTAGTCAATTTAAGTAATCCAGATGGAAAAAGCATTCCTTCTGTCACTAAAGGTAAGGTTCAGCTTCTCTCTGAAAATTGTGCACTGAGATTATTTTTTGTGCAGGTGTGTGTGATACATGAACTTGACAGCTATGTAGTACATTAGAGGTGCACATTCAACTTTAGCCAAAAAGTTATTTCATTGTCTTCACTGTCACCAGTGATGAATGTTTGTTAGAACTTGTTCAAGCTAGTATTATTTTGAGTGTTCTTACACATATTGTAAATCAAAATGAAAAATACTTATGTTTTGCTCTCTCAGAAATCTCTCATAGAGTTCCCTGTGAATATTGAATTTGTGTTTCTGAAGTCAGACAAGTAATTTTTAGTTAAGAAATATAAGCACTCTGTATTAGATCTCAGATAATACCTACAGAGAATACTGCAAACTTAAATACTAATACTATCTAGTATTTTTGCAACATGCAGGCTATTCCAATGAAGATTAACATAAATCTTGCCCTAAACAATCTTCCTTTGTCACCATCCCCTGATTTTTGGTACCCGAGTCTGCCTAAACTTGCTTGAATGATACCTTTTTATGGGTTTTACATTCAGAGTGACATAAGCATACAAATGGACCCAAATGATGAATGTTAAAGCATAAATCCAAATTTCAGTTCTATTTTTGAAATATTGATGTATACAAGAAAATTTAAAATTTATTTCAAAGGCTACTGCCCAGATTAAATTTGCCTTTCAAATAAACTAAACTTCTCCAGTTTTTGTCAATGGCTTTGAGTTTGAAGGCTGTTGAACATATCTTAAATACTGTCAGTACTTTTTAGTTGACAATCTGTAGTTCATTTCAAAACATGTAATACTTACTTTAGACAATAGGAAAGTTAAATGTAGCGAGAAGAAGTTACTTTGAAATAGAGACAGAAATCTGCCACTCTGGCCTGACTTTTTTACCCTGCCTTTTAACGGGCAAGACTGAAGGGGCTGGCACAGACAGTGTTGTATAATTGAAGGGTGTTTTACTGCATTTCCTAAAAATCGAGTATGTAGCTCACTAAATCTGTTTTTGTTGGCTGTTTTGTTTATTTTTTAATCTACCTTTTAAATAAAGAAAACATAAAATGGAGGACTTGTGTCAGCCTTAAATTGCTCCAGGGCATTTTTTATTAAGGAAAACTTAACATTATTAACACATTCATGTTACAGTTTTATTCCTTGATCTTCCAGGCTAGTTATTTGAGTTCAGAGTTGCACACCTGTCCTTTGGTTTCTCTGTCAGTAGATGATTAATACATGGGTTTTTTTCCATCCTTGGAAGACTTATAATTTCCTTGCACAGGCAAAGATAAGTTTAGTTATATGGGTTTTTGGAGCAAAACTTTAAAGAACTGTATTACCTGATCTTTTTTCATGGTGTCATTTTCGGCCTTTTTTTAAGAACTAGGATTCACAGTTTTTATAATGAATAACATAATTTTCTCTTTGTTTGTTTAGTTTAAGGTAGACTTGAATAGTACTACAAATGTGTCCTTTGAGATGTTGACAGGAACTGGGTTAAAAGTCTTGTTGAATTCTGTAACAGAATAAATACCTGAGGGAAATGCCACTAACTGTAAAGGACAGTTATGTAAATAAAATCCATTCAATTGCCCATGCCCCTCATGGGCCTGTAGTGCTAGTAATTATTCTCTTGTTTTAAATGCTCATTGGAACAGCTATAAGGAATTGCCACGGCTATCATCAAGGAGGATACTTAAAATCCCAAATGTATGGTGCTGTGCTCTGTGTAAGGAAAAAAAAATTCACAGCAGTGGGAGCCTTGCAGAGCAGGCGTGTGTGTGTTCATGGATGGGTGCAGACAGACCCAGCATCCTCTGTCCATGATTGGAGTTGGCCAGACAGTGCAGGACTGTGCCCAGCCCAGCATACCCAGCATCTCAGCAGGTTTTATTAGTGTGGGCACAGTGCTGTGCTAACACAGCTACATGACTGCTGAACTGGAGCTGGCTTGTGTCCGGCCAGCTTGGAATGTGCTCTGACTGAGCTCATGTCTGACTGAATTATCTGTGTACATGTGCCCATTCTCTCCATTGTTAAGGCCAAAGCTAAATTTCCATTTCAAACCCAAAAAATTGCCGTCTCCTGAACCTCAGGATTATAAAAGATTTGACCGTGTGTATCGTAATACTGCCTGTAAATGAAATAGCACGCATCAGCTTTTCCTGCAGAAGTTTCATCAGGATAGGTATGACAGTTGAGACTAGGAATGTCTGAGAACACTGTGCATTTCTTACAAAAAAGTAAAAAATCACCGAAGTTTTTTCTTTTGTGTGCAAAGCTGTAAGTAGAGGAAATACAAGGTGATTTTTTTGTTTCTAGAAAGGACAGACAGGTTTGCTTTTAAATGCTAAGGTACCTCATATAAGTATGCAGTGCAGAGTGAGCAAAATCCAAATGGACCGTTGAAATGAAATGTTTGTGTTACATAGGTAACATCTTGAGTGTCTCAGCTTGGAGACTTTGTTTTTGTTTTATTTTGTTGGGCTTTAATGAGGGCAAGTGCCTCTGACTGGAATTGGGCTGTTTGCCACTAATTTAATAGCTAACTAGCAGTTTATGCAAACATTTGGAACCTGCTTCTTGCCAGCTGGCTTCCTGGTACATCACTTTGATGTGTGCCTCGGGAAGGTTGAAATGAAAGTTGTGTGTGCCTTGGGATAGTTTTTAGACTACTGACTCAGAAACATAAGTTGAGTCAATAGTGCAACCAGGTCCTGGCCAAAGAAGTGAAGAGAGGCAGAAGTTCCACTGACACATGGTGGTCCACTGGCCTGGGATCTAAGAGGAGTCAGATTAAGTTTAATTGAGACTGTCGTGTTCCATGACATACAACATTCTCTTTGCAGGTTGTACAGAAAACCCACTGCATGTCAGCTCCTGGGTGCTGCGAGTGGAGAACAAGGAGCATAGTTGTTACTCTGAGTGTTTACTTCTGGTTACACCAACATGTCTGATCTTAGCACAGATGTTGCAAATCAGTCCTGTCTCATTTATTGGACTTGAAACTTCAGGCTACACATACATACTGAAACTGAAACTTGCTCTATTCATTAGGCTGTTAAAAGAAGAGAGCAATTAAGCCTGTAATTAATTGAGTGTAATATTCAGTGTTCTGGATTTTTTTTTTTACTTTCCTGCAGTCTTGGCAGAACACTCCCTGTTGAGGCTAGAAGCAATGTACTTTTGGTGTAGTGAAGATATTAAGCTCTTTAAGAAAAAACAAATCCTGGAGCGTCTCTGGCTGCTTTTCAGGTGGTTTTGGAAAATAATTTGATATCCTAGCACTCTCCTAGTTCAGGGCTGTTGGAGTTATAAACTGGAAATATTTCAAGAGCAAGTATTTCTTGCCTACTCAATGATTCAGTTTCTCCAGGAATATAAGGGTTCTGGTTTCTAATACAATACCTACTTTGGACATGTGTCTCTCCTTACTTCTAGAAATACTGCGAATTTTGTCCTCTTAAAATTGGGTGGCTTTTCAGCTAAACCAGCTATTGCTGGTACTTCTTGCCTTTCAAGCATTCTTTAACTAATTTTGTTTTCAATTTTTTTTTAGCTACTCCTCTAGCCTGGTTTAATTACTCTTTATCAGCATCTTTTTATTTTGAATATTCCTCAAAAATGCTTCTCCTTAAAAAAAAATTCCTTGGATTTAGGAAAAAAACATTTTAGAAAACCTTAGAAAAACTAGTTTTTCCTTAGTCGTTAACCCTGAAGTAACATAATTACTGATTAAGGCAACAAATCCTATTACCTTACATGTTTTCATTTAATGCTCTGGATATTTGGTGAAACAGATCTGTAGAGGGACCTTGTACTGAAGGAAATACAAGTGAAAGCAGTTTTTTAATACCTTTGTTCATCCCCTTTCTTTCTCTCTGGGTATGTGTTTGGAGTAGTTCTAGAATGTAAATTAGGGATGAACATGCTTTGATCATGGGCATCCAGATGAGCTGCTTCTAAGTGGCTGAATTGACCAGAGTTGTGTTCAGTTCATTCACAGACAGAAAAGCATTTATCTGAAATAGGTATTTTCTGTCAGTCTGGTGACAGAGTGCTCTCAGCAGTTCTATACAAGATGTTATGGCCATCAGATAGCTGTCTTTACAGTCCCATCATTTTTCACTTTAAAGGTGTGGGAGGTTTCTCCTGTATTACACTCTCCACACTTACCTCTATGGTCACAGCCTTTTAGAATAGTTTTATGACTTAAATTTTCATCCATTTGGGATCTACCGATTGTCTTTTTTTCTCCCTTGGGTCTTTATGTGGTGGGAACACAAACCTACCTGTCCACACCTTGTACTTCATGCCTTTAGGGACAGTGTTTTGTATAGTCAGCTGTCATTCAAATAGTTTGTGGGGGCTCTTAGAGTTACAGTGAGACCTTCTGTACAGATTTTTGGCTTCTTTGTGGTAAAAGCTATGAATCAAATAATGCAATTCTTTTTATATTTGTGTCTGGCATTTTGACACTAATAGAACAGATTAGCAGTAGAGTGCAAGACTGTGCTATCTTTTAGAATGTTTTCCTGTCTTCTGATTGGCAGTATTGGGTCATTCTGCATCAGTGCTGCTTGAAATGTTGTCTTGAAGATCATATGATGAGGCTGTGGGTTTTAGAAGACAGTTGTGCATCTTGTTTAGTACAGCCCTTCTCTAACATGTTTTTGGTAAAGTGGAAAGCAACCATGAAACTGGCTTGTGCTTAGAGATTTTTTCTATCCTGAAACAATATATAATGTAGAAAAACATTTCATAGTCTGGGAAAAAAAATTTGTAAAATAAAATGGTAGTTATGGTATGGAATGGAAAATGTTGGTCTTAGTATTAAGTTTGTTCATTTTGAGAGCTGTGAAATGACTGGAAAGAAGTACTGTTATGAAGTAGTGTATTACAGTTGAGCTTTGGGGCTGCCAATTGTCAAAAGAAGAAACTTTCCATTAATAAAAAGATCCTTGAGTGCATCATTGGCCTTTAAACTGAGTTTTGATATATCAGTCTTGTAAAATTGTGTTTTCCATCCAGAACAGTCTAATCCTTTACACAAAAACAAGTGCCTGGTGAATGATACATTACCTAGCTCACAGTATTTATAAGCATAGGAAAAAAGTGGTTTATCTTCACAAGCAGAAATGTGAGCTTCCTATTTTTAACCTAAACACTTTCAAACTGAAAAATAACACACTGGGCTTATTCCCAACAAAGGATATCCTCCATTTCCCATGTGCTGGCTGAGAGACACAGTACCACTTATCACACGTATGTAGAAGGAAAACACCAATGTGCAACAATGAGGAAACAATTTCTGATATTCCTGTAAAACTTGTTTCAGATGTTTTTCGGTGCTGATGATGTAGTATTTCGACATCATGTGTAGATTATGAAGGTGTATGAACCCTGCTTAGTGCTGATGTGGCTGTTAGTGTACAAGGCAGCACTTCAGTATTTTTTGAGCAGACAGCAGCATGCTGATTGTAAAGTTATACTTCCTTATAGTTTGCATCAAACCCTTGGTAGAGCACAGGAGAAAACTCTTAAAAGCAGAAGCTGTATGGAATTATATCAGGTGATTGCTCTGACCATTGATAGAAGAATCACATTTTTTTAGTGTTGTGACTGTTTCTCAAGCAATTGATAGTAATGGACCTTCTGTTCTTGAGTTCTTATTTTAAGAAACAGGTTTTGAGGGGAGAGTGTGCTCCCCTTTTTTTAAGCCTTGAGTATCTGAAAGATATTTTTTATTTCTTAACTTGCACATCTATCCTTCACTTGATTTCTGAAAATTTAGAGATGCAGTTGCCTGGCTTCAGTCAGTGAAGAGAGAAGCAGTCACAGATAATGAGAATATGTAACTGCTGAAAGGAAGTTTTGTATTGTGCTACGTGTCTATCAGCATGTAATAAGAACTAGAGTGTTTTAGGTTTTGGATCAGAAAACAAAGCATGTGAAATTTTTGTCCATGTAATAATTTCAACTAAGTCTTGATTTCATTACAATTGAAAGTACAGGGTAACTGTATTGTCATCCTCTGTGCTGCACTCAGTATTGAGCCATGTGTTGTGAGTTATGACTATTCTATGCAGAAATAGTAAAAGTTATGAAGACCTAAGATTTCTGTTCACAGAAAACCTTAGAAGTAAATAAAACTATCACATATGTGAAAGCTTTTGAATATTTATTTGAAAGGTGCTTTCTACTTAAAATTATTTCCTGAGTCATACCAAATTTCTTTAGCATTGTGCTCTGCAAAGAAGTTGGTTTATGCTGAGCTCATCTTCAGTATCTGTCTGGAGGAGTTGCACATTCCCAACAGGTAGTTGCTTTTCCTTCCCTTTGTGTTGTCTGGCAGTACTTGAATAAACTCACAGAGAAGTCTTCCTCCCAGTTTTGCAAAAACCAATTAAGCTGCAATAGTAGGGAGTTATTAGAAACTCACATGTTCCTAGATTTCCAGTAGTTTGTCAGTCTTGTAAGGTAGACAGCTGGATTTGCCAGTACCTTTACATCTGTAAAATATAGGTCACCCTCCAGTATGTTTTGTTTTAATGACTGTAAAGATGTTTATGCTGTAACATTCCTTGGCATCTGGGGTGTACTGTAAGAACTCTGTTGTTCCCAGCCATTTAAAAGCACGAGAGTCAAGATCCTACACAGTGTGACAGTTGAGGACTTTTCCTGTCCCATCAAGAGAAATTGAGAAGGGGACGTGCTGGGACTTCGCATTTCTATTTCATTCATTTGGTGTTTGTTAGTTGTTAATTTGGATTGCCATCAGAGGCTATTGAATACATACTAAAATCAATGCATGTGTTACTGTCATCTGTGTTAGTAGTGCAGGTTTCATCCCTTGATGGCCTATTCCCTTAGTAGTGCAAGAAGTACCATTATGTTTTGAGAAACAGATTTCTGATCATGTTGGAACAGGTAGAAGCTGTGTAGAAGTTCTTTCCTTGTTTAAAAGGAAGGCCAAGACAGTTACGAAGTTTCCCACCCACCATTCCCTTGTCTGCCTCTCCTGAGGTCACAACTGTGAATGCAAGGGAAGAACTTTGCGGGGAATTTATTCTTTCTAATGTATCATGATAGGATGGAGTTTTTTGTTAGACCATGTAAACCATGAAGGTGGTGTCATTTGTGAGGGAGATTGTGCTGGTTCAGTGACACTGAGTCACAGTAAATTGACTTCATGAAGGTTCTAATGAGTACCAGAACCTATGCAAAGGAATTGGAAAGAGCACTTAGATGTGGTGGGGTATGGCAAGTGTGGATAGCCAAAGTAAAATGTGGTTCCTGACTTACTGTCAGCGAGGCATTAGATCAGCTGCTGTATTAGAATAAAGACAGAATTTTGGTAATTTTTGGTTTATTTCCAGCTAATAGTTTTGGGAAGGTGCTTGAAGCAGGTCACAGTTGTAACACATGCTTTGAGAAGCCACTCTCCTTTTACCTTTTGAGCTTCATTTGATTGGTTGACTTCATATGAAAGTAGTATGTTCATGTGCTTTAAGTTTCAGTGTATCTTTCTGACTTCACATTGTCTCAATATTTAAAAAATGTAGGGAGTCTGATAAATAAAAGATCCATAGCAATACCGATGAAGTGTTTGTTTTATGTATGTCAGAACATGATAGGGACATTGGTGCAAGCATCAGACTTTACTCTTAATGCCTTGGCTGGTAAGTCACAGATGACTTGAGAAGTGTCCCTTTTTTGTTCTGCTGTGTGAGGACAAGAGCTATTCTGGTAATCTTATTTGCAATTTTAAGGAGTAACTTTATTTGCTTCAGGGTGTCTTTTCCCAACATTATGAGCAACTGGACTATTGTCTCCTTCAAAAGATGGAGGCTTCACCAAGAACACTCAGAGTGAGAGCAGACCTGTGACTGGTTAACTGACTAATACTTGTCAGACCAGAGAATATGAGATTTAAAAAAAAAAACAAAACCAAACCACGGTTACAAAACCAAACTGCTTAGAATTATAAAAATAAGTACTTACTATCTGATAACTGCCAGGGCGGAAAGATTTAGTATCTCATTCCTAGAAGATGCGTGCACGCTCCTGCAGCAGTTTTTGTTTAACACTGGGAAGATCTTGAAAGCAGTGTTCCCTTTAACACTCTCTCTAAGGAGTAAAACCTCCAAATAGTTGATTTGGCATCTTCCATAGCATAGTGAAAGGTAGGAAAACCAACTATTCAACCTCTCCGATTAATGAATCTGCCAAAAATGTCTGGATGTGCTGGAGTTAGGATGAGAGAAACAGCCAATTCATTGTATAGTTCCGTGAAATTTATGAGTATATGGGCTTAAAACCAACTGCAGTGCTGTTGTCAGTAGTATGCCAAAAAGGAAGAATGTGCTAGTCAGTCTCTCATGGTCATGTCTGTACTCCACTGAGCTACTTGATGTCTTTAAACGCACCAAATCTGCACCATATGATGTAGGGTGAATGAAAGCATGAAATTATGAAGAATATATGGGAGATTTGTTGGGAGTTTATTCCTCAAACCAATTTAATTTAGAGAATCAAAGAATTTTATTCAGTCCATTAAACAGAATTACTCAAGAGATTAACGGGGCATAATCAGAGTTGATTGTAGAGCATTCACAGGAAGAAAGAAGATTACAGAAGAATGGCAGAATTCAAAATGATAAATTGTTTGGAGCATGGTGGTTGCTAAGGGAAACGCTGTGTATGGAAACGTCGTTGATAGAAACATAACAAGATAATGTGATCCCAAGGCTCCTTCCTAACACGAGCTGATCTCTTGGGCTGGCTATGATTGAAGGCCAAAAGCATAGTAACAAGAACACAGAGCTGCAGATTTTCACATCTACAAGCTAGAAATAATCCATCTGGGTTTTCAGAATTACCTGTTGCAACTGATTTAATGTTAACTGTTAACAAGGTGCAGCAAGGTGCTCTTGATTTTTCAATGCATCTAGATGGAAACTTTTCAAAGTTATTACATATTGAGATCTGTCTAATTCTTAAAATTAGAGAACAAAACATTGAAAACAATACTCTTAAAATGAATGGTAATTAATATTTCATGTAATTGCATTAATTAAACTTGGCTATACAATTAGGGAGCTAATTACATTTAAAATGCAATTGCACATTTCAGTCACTGCCCACACCCTGGGGATCACAATTTTTTTTGCCTCCCTCATTAGACCTGCTGTAATCTCTTTCTCCTGTTAAATGGTGTGATTGAAGCTGAGAATACTGCCTAGATGTGCATCTGCTTTCTCCAACAAATATATCCTGTTAAAGGTTTTAAATGCTTTATATTGTGCCATTTCATTAACAAACAAACAGAATTAAGATTTTATTGTTATTGTTTGCCTTCTCCAAAGAATTCTTTTTGTCTCCTGTAGGTAAATATGTATGTGAGGTCACTGAGCCAGATGTATACAATATATTTCATTTTAAGAAATGATAGTCTAGAAAATAATCTCTGTTGAAGTGCTTTACGTTTTATTTTTGGTTTTGTTTTTTAATGGGAATGGAGGAGCCTTCTTGGATTGTGAAGTCAAGTCCCATTTTATCACAAGCAATCAGATTGTATAATCTTTCCCTTAAATATTTCAGATTTCATCTGAAAATTAGTTGTTAGTTGTTCCCCATTATTTCCACTTTAAAAGTCTGTTAAGAGTCACTCCTCTGGCGCTTAGCTCGGCTCTAGTTTACAGTGTCTCTGTTATATATTTATTCTTGTGCAGGCCTTAGTGTTTCAGAAATCCTCCTTGCTGCCTTTCACAGTCCTTGCTACAGTTCTCATTCACATATATTGGAGTTGTACAAAATGTCTCCACCAAACTCATTAATAATTTTACACCATGCACTGTTCCTAGAGATCTGATGAAGACCTGAAAAAATGGTATTTTTGTTGTAATCACCATTATTCAAATAATATGGCAGTGAATGATTTTAGTTAGTACAATTTTGCTACTTGGTACTGGTCTTAGTCAAAATGCATAGAAGGTACCACAACACACAATTGACAGGTTTTTGACAGAAGGTTTTACTTCAAAAATACAAAAGAACAGTGATAGGATATATTTTCTTGCTTTTTTTGTTGCTAACTGTATTACTATGGTGTGGCATGATATGGCCTTACAGAGTTAATTCTGGTGAAACTGAAATTTCTGTGAATCTGTGTGTTTCTGTCTCGTGCAGCCACAGCAGATAATGCCTCTGCTTTCCAAAGCCTCTGGAACTGTGTGGTTGAATGATGTCCACATACATTAAGTTAGTCTTCTAGAGGGAATTCAGTCAGTCTAAACTTTGCAAACTCTAGTGAATTATTTTCAAATCTGATTAATGCTGTCTGTGAACATTTAGTGTATTTTTGATTGATAAAATACACGAGTGAAGATTGGGAGGTGTTTTTGTTGGTTGAGTCTTACTGTGTTTTGACATCTTGTTTACTGCTAAAAGAGTTTATCACTGCCTTGTATGAAATCTTCTAGGAACTTACTGTTTAACATCCAGAAAAATTTATTTTGGAACTTGTTTTTACTCCCTGAGAAGAAAGGAGCAACTGTTCAGTCACTCCTGTAGAACTGGTCTCAGAAACCTTCAGATACTTAACAATACTTGTCTGGATGTGCATTCAAAGTAGTTTAATTTAAATCTCCTGACATCTGACTGTGGAAGCTTCTACGCATCCTGGGCTTCTTTTAAGTTGTTGAACATGTTTAATACTAGTTAGGATTAGGGCAGTTTTTCTGTGGCTCCAAGGGCTCTGCAGAGCTGGCTGTCGAACTGTTGAGTGGCGTTAAAAAGTGTACAAGTGCTGTCTGGTATTCCAGTTTGAAGATAAGGAACATCTGTTGTGGGAATAATACCTGTGCTGTCCTAGTGTTCATTAATTTTAGGAGAATTGCAGACCAATGACAGGATGATATTTTCTACAGAAGTGCTCAGGAAGTAAGCATGGCCATAAGAACACTGCTGTACCATGTAAGACTTGTGGTGCCACAACACTACAAAGTCAAACATCTTGTAGAATAGAATACAAAGAACTGTGATTTTACAATATTTAAAAATATTTTTCTGTGAACATTTTTCTATTTCTTGGACAGTTTGGTCTCAGCATGTTGCCTCTGCTCAGTTGCATGCTAGACCACTCATCATATTTTGGGCTTTCTATGTCTAAAGTTAAGAAATATTATAATGTGTATAAGAAATATTTGATATTAGGTGGCACAGTACTAATATTAAGTCCACATTTTTACTTCCTGTGGCTCGGCATAAGATGAAAGGCAGTGGTGAGGTGTCTGCATTGCTGGTGTACCGTAGTGGTAAGTTTTGCTGTGGGGAGGAGAGGACTGGTGTGACCCATCTGTCACTCTGCCTTGCAGTGTGGTGGTGGGACATTGTGGGACAGCCGCACTTTGGTCACCTCACGGGTGCTGTTTCCAGGTGGTGAAGGAAGAAAGCACTGGGAAGGGAGCAGAGCACGGAGCACCCCCCACTTGTTGCCACCTGGGCCCCGCTGGTGGGTGAGGCTCCTCTGTTGATGGGCAAAAACATTTTCAAAGCAGTCTTACCGACTTCAGCAGCAATTGGCAGAAATTGTCTCAAGAAGTGTCCTACAGAAAGCAGAATAATAATGCAAACAGCAAAAGATACTGATTTGATCACTGTTTGTGCTCGTGTCTGGTTTTCCTGTCCTGAAAAGAATTTGGATAAAAGCTGAGCCTAGATGTGCACTCATTGAATAATGATTTTCCCATTGGCTGAGTGCAACTTTCCTAAAACTTGCAGAGAAATCTATTTGGTATATCATAAATACTGTACAAATAATATCTGTCACTTAAGTTGCATGCAGTTACCTACCTCATAACATTTTCTTATTCTTGCTGTGAATTTCAGTGCATTTTTCTCCGTTAGGTGTGGTAGATTTGTACCTTTCCAATCCAAATTGGCAAGTATATTAATTGACCTATGCAGAGCTCCAGAGCTTTGTTTTGTTGTGGTGGCTTTAGCAGGGACTGCAGGCCAGGCTGAGGTGGTGCCAGTGCTGGATGACAGCAGCTCCAAGGGGTCCCAAGGGGTCCCACTTGTGTTGCAATGTGGCCACTGTATGGAAGTTCGTGAACTGGAGGAAGACAGGCCAGTTTCACTTCTCCCACCTTGTCCCTGGAGGTCCAATGCAGAGCAACCCTCTCAATTGTTGCTTTTGTACCTGGGCACAGGAAAGGTTGAACCTTGGAGCCTGCCATTCTGGAGCCTGCCATTCTTGAGTGCTTTTAGCATCATCCTGGGATGGCTGTTGCTTGACAGTGGAGCATTAAATTCTGCAGTTAAAAATGCAATAGCAGTTAAATTCTGTGAAGGATTACTATTGTAAAAGAAGGTCATTTCTTGTTTATGTTTTTATCATTGTGGCTGATACTGTTTGCCTTTTCTATTTTTAAATTTCTTCCTAGGGTTAAAAAAATGTTTCATTTTGATGCACAAAGCAGAGCTCCTAAGGTGTCCTAGAATAGGTAGGCAAGTGGTTTTAGTGGGGTGGGAGAGGGGGAAATAAGGTAATAAAATGCACACAGACATCTCTGTAGGGTTTTCCTTTCTGTCAGTTTACGCGTGAAATTTGAATAATGGTTGGACTTTCTATTTTTTTCTGGTATTCTGACACTGTTTTTTTCCATCAATTATCTGATTTCCCCCACTTTGTTTTCTATGATCTGATCATCCAACTCACTCCACAGATTATAATGAATAATCAGATTTTTTGCGTTCTGTTTCACGGCACAGATTACACCCCATGAAAGGTTTTACTCTCAGTATCAGATTTTGAGTATAGAAATACTTGGAACAGTGAGTGGAGCTACAGCTGAAGAGTAGATAAACAGTTTTCCCTTATTTGTGAAACTTTTGCTTTAGTTACTTGTTCAAAGATTTATCCCAATCAAGATCCCAGTGGGGGATTGCCCTAACTGGTTGTAGGGGCCTGGGTTCTTTGTGCTTTGTATAGGGCTTGAGCTGATGGTGTCATAGATATGGAAGTGATGAAAAAGTTTATTGAAGTGATAGAGGTCTTCACATGATGTGTCAGCAAGATAAAATGAAGGGGAACTTTTTATTTAATGGGAATGGATGTGAGTCAAGGATTCTCTAATTTCTAATAATCTTAGCAGAGAATGTTGTCCTTAAATTTTATTACAGGGGAAGTTTTGTTTAGTTAGTAAGTAGCTTGGGGGTTTTTTTAATAAGAAGGACAAACTGCTTCATCTAAAACAAAATTATAGTAAAATTAAGGTTCTTCCACACCAGTCATGCTTTGATGGTCTGGCAATGAGGCACAGATAACTGATTTCTTAAGTGGCATGAAGACATTTTATAGATTTAGCCAGCTTTCTTTTTAATATAAAAGCTTGGCATTTAAATAAGTGGGTTTGGGGAAAATAAATTAAAAAATTAAAATCTGGATGGAGACAAGATTGAGACAAAAGCTTCTGGAATGTTGGCAAGAAATCAATCTGAATGTTACATATGTCATTTATTCCTGGAAAAGACATGGGGATTTTGGTTAATGAAGAAGGTAAAGTGTTTCTTGTTAGTGACATCTTGGGTATTTCCTTGGAAGCTTTTGGTAATTGTTATGAAATATGCAGCATGGTAAAAAAAGTGCACTTTTTCATTTGGCATGTAATGGTTCTCAGCTAGGGCTAAAATCTTAGGAAGATAAATCATATTTAATACAGAGAGAATAGTGGGCTAGAATAAAATACTATTCTGTGGAGTGTTACAGGCAAAAATATGTTAGAACGTTATGGTCTAGAACATAATTTTACAGCTTTTTGGGTGTAGTTGTCTTCAAAAGAAGACTTCTGAATTAGAAGAAACACTTCTTAAATGAATGGCATTATCTCATACTGTTTTCACAGAATCATGTTAAAACAAACTATGTATGTTTTAAATAAATAAATAAATCACTTCTTAGTTGTTCCCATAATTGAATAGGATCTTAAAATGTTGTATCACAGGCATTCCTATGGTTGACTGCAGTGTTTTTAATGTGAATTTTTAGCAAACAAATCAGAAATCTCATTAGAAGTCCCACTATAGGATTTAACTGGTCACTTAAAATTCTAAAATGTCAGCTGATTGACTCTAGAGAAAGAAATGTAGTGTTAGATTTTTCCATGCAGCTAACTCACCTACTATAATAAGACTGCTGGAACAGCTGAGTGGGGCTGCATGAGTCAAAATGGAGAGGAATTTCAATCAGAACAGTGGGAGGGAAAAGTGAAGGGAGCTGATTTTTAACTTGAGAAATTGGAGGAAGCTTATATGGAAAAATACATCGATAGTGCTACCTAATATTGTGCAAATAAATCCTTTGCCTCATCATGGAAATATGCAAGTATTTTTAATATTTCTCATTATCTGTTCATACAGTGGGTTTATGCTTGAATAAAATATATGAAATATATCTGTGGTGTTTTAATTAAAATAAATAGGGCAGAGTAGGATTTAACACGATTGCACAGTGAACCGAATGAGTCCAAGATCCAGCAGCACTTCACAAATTAGTTGCTATCCAGTGCCATTAGTTTGTAATTTCTTCTATAATGTTTGGCTCTAAGCTTTTAATAAATTAATCAGACTGGGACCACTTGAAACAGTTAAACTTGAAACCTCCAGCCTGGCTGGTCTCAAATGACCTAAGTTAAAACAACACTTACATAAGCTATAGTACTCTTTATTGCTAATGCAAGCAATTGGTTTAATTCTGTTCTGTAAGTGCCGCTCTTGAGGTCTGCAGTGGGATTAATTTGTTGTTCCATTACAGCACAGTAGCCAAGAGCCTAACTGTAGGCTTTTTCTGTAAGAAAATGCAATGTTATAACTTTCCATAATATCCACAGGTTTTAGGACCTGCCCCAAAATGGTGTTCCTTCTTGGACAACTTGACTGAAGAACTGGAAGAGAATCCAGAGAGCACAGTTTATGACGATTACAAATTCGTTACCAGAAAAGACCTTGAAAATTTAGGTAAAAAAAAAAAAAAGTTGTATATGCTCTTTGGCTGACTTCTTTGTTCAGTTTTTGAACATTTACACATCTGATTTTTATAATTTCAGTGTGATGTATGAGGACTGTCAGAAATTCACTGACAGTACTTTCCTCTCGTCTTCTTGGTTATTAATAGTCCACACTGATGGCTCTAAGTTCTTTGGTGCCCATCCAGTTCAACACTAGACACTTGTGTTTCTCAGATTTTTATCACAAGAAGGGGATTGATGTTTGCTGATATAATATGTCTGAGAATCTGTTTTTTGTGCTTTTATATGCTACATGGAAGGCATAGGAAGAGAAGTTGGTTTAGTTTTCAAAATATTTTTGAGGTTCTCAAATAGAATTTGAAACTCACAGCCAAAGACTACCCTATTTGAATGTAGTAATTTTCAGAAAATATAAATCATTCTAGGGCTAATAGTTTCAAGAAACTGGAATACTGAAAATTACATAGCAGAGAGGGTAAGCAAGCTTCTCCTGAGGCAGTTAGTCCTTTTTCTGTCCATTACGTGGTTTGATTGCAATGTTTTGCTCCAGTTTACTTAATTTACCTCTGACTGTTGGGAGTTGGGTTTGACCCAAGGCCAAGCTCTTTAATTAAAAACATCTCTATATAACACCAAAAAGGGGATTATCAAACACCTGTGGACTTTCAAAAAACCCTCTGGAATTTTTTGGGAACTTCTATAGAGCATAGTGCATATAGGCGTATTTTAAAAGTGCTCAGTAACATGTATTATGACAAGAAAAGTGGATTTGGTTGCTCTGAAGAAGCTTAAATTTTTTTGCTGGCCAAAATGATTTTTATTCCCAGTTTTACTTAGTTTTACTTAGTCTTGATGTCATGATTGTGACTGTTAGATTGATGTTTTGCGTTGGCAGTGCTTGTTTGTCTTAGGGAAGTGAACTGGCTGGCATGGAATAGAAGTTCTTTATATATGAAAGCTCTTTGAAATTCTCTGGAACTTTTTTCCCAGGCCTTGCTCATCTCATTGGATCATCATTGCTCAGAGCATATATGCATGGCTTCTTCATGGACATAAGACTTTATCATAAGGTAAATAAGGCTGCATCTTGTCAATTTTTATTCTTAACAATCAAATATGTGTGTTGGGGTTTTCTTTCTCTTTTTACATTGGGTTGGGTTTGTTTTTTTTTTTTTGGTTTGGGTTTTTTTTGTTGTTTTTTTGGGGTTTTTTGGTTTGGTTTGTTTTTTGGGTTTTTTTGTTTGGTTGGTTGGTTTTGTTTTGTTTTGGCTGGTTTTTTTTTCCATCCAAATAATGGACTGTGTCCTGTATTAATGGTGTTTTCTTTTTTCTTCCTTCTGCTTGTTAAAAGGCAAAAATGATGGCCAACCCCTTTGCCTATGAAGAATATAGAAGAGAGAAAATAAGGCAGAAAATAGAAGAAACACGTGCACAGAGAGTTCAACTGAAGGTAAATCCTTTAAACAAATAGTATACTTTGGGGAAAAGTATTCATAAAGAGTAATATATTCCTAAGTGTATCTTAGAGATGTAGTGACTTAGGATTTGATTCTGTTTATCATTGGACACACAAAGTAATTTATAGAACTTCTTGAATGGAAGCATAAAATTCCCTTGCATGTGATTTTGAAAGGCTGATACCAAACTAAAAGAGAGCTCTCATCTCATATGCTGCTTTAGCAGATAATCCACTGGTAAAACTTTGCAATTTCTATTTCTGTCATTAAATTACTTTAACCATTGAAACATGATACTCTGGAAAGAGATACATGAAAATTGTATTGTGTTTATAACTAGTAGCTTTCTAGACTGGATTTGTTCAACATAAAAGGTGAAAGAGTTGCTTTTAAAATTCTAAAGCTGATGCATTAGATGTTAAAAATAATACACAAGTTCTTAAATCTTCTCTAAGTGCAGTTGCTTTACTAGTATATAGAGATATTTGGAAGCAATCAAGGAGCTTTTCTGCAATAGTTGTAGGAATGTAAAGCATGTAGGTTGCATGTGTAAAAGGCTGATTTATTGAGTAATTGGTTTCCTCTTTTTAGAAACTTCCAAAAGTTAATAAAGAACTTGCACTCAAACTGATTGAAGAAGAAGGAGAAGATCAACAGATTAGTAAAAAAAGGAAGCAAAAGGTGAGCTCTTGCTTTGGCGACTTCTCTAACTGGAAGCACAGAACTAGCAATGCTTACAGGATTAATTTTTTTTGTTGTTGCTGTTTGGCCAAACAGATTGAAAATACTGTTGTTTCTGTTTCTTATAAGTAACTTGTTCTGGGAGGTGGCTTTAAGATAGATTTGACTATAGCTGCAACACAAAAAAGACCATATAGTAACTTGAAGCTAAAAATGATGAAATACTCACTGTGGGGTTTTATAGGACTCCAAAAGCTGGTTAATGCAGCCACAGCTGTTCAAACAAGACCTGTTGTTTGCATTTGTTTTTGGTATTCTATCCTGACCATGACAGGATAGAAGTTATCTATAAAATTTAAGATACAATTGCCCTTTTTTGTGTATACAGTTAAATATATTTTATAGAATAGGCAAAATGGTTTGCTTTTACAGAACAGTAGATCTTCTGGATGTTAAAAATAATCCATTTCTCTCCTAAAAGAAGTTTTAATTGAAGACACGGGTAAATGTTTAATATCTAATGGGAGGGGAGGCTTTTTATAGGTAGCACTTCATAGGTGGTCATTCTTACAGGAGTATAGCATTCATGAAAGGCAGACATTAGCTGCATGTGGTAAATACTGAAATCTTGTGTGTTAAGGTTAGTAGGAAGGATGAACTACTAAAAAGATCGGTGGTGGTGGTGGTGAAACTTAAATGCAGACTGAAGTGACTGAAGCAACTGGTACAATGAAAATGAGAGTTCAGTAGATGGGGACTGATTTGTCTTGGAGTACACAGATTGTTGCACAGAGTATATATAAAAATGTATGTTCGGGTTATTTTTCTGCAACAGTATTAGAGTCCCATCACAAGCAATTTATTTTAGGCTTTGGGATTTAATTTTTGGCTGTGATTGAAAGTTGATTTGCACCATTTTTGTGTTTAAAATTGACTCTTGTTGTTTTCCATATCCTTAGATCCACCCTCTTTCTCTTAAGTAACAATGAAAACCTAATGCTGTGGTGGGATTAATATGCTATAAATATATAGCATACATTAGCATATATAGTATAAACTGAGCAGTGTTAAAAAAATAGCATTTTATAATAAAAAGCTATGTATGTAATGATTTTAAAATGACAATAACTGGTCTCCTCATAAGCCACATAAGTGCCTTGAACTGTTTTGAATTCACCAGTAGCATAATTTACACTGAGTTCATTTTACTTTGACATGAATAAAACTGCGTTTTACATTCTGTATGTGAAAGTAGTGAAAAAAAAAGCATTATGTATAAAAACACTTCCTCTTAAGTATTTACAGTAAAATAATAGTAGCATTGCATAAAGGCATGTACCCTTATAATTTGTTTTACACGTTGTAGAATCATCCCCATCAGGCAGTATATTTGCCTTGGAGGTAAATGCTGATTAGTCAGTAGATATCAACATGTCTCCAGACTAGCTAGCTGAATGTATGAGAAACATTTATTTGAAAATAGTAGTAATTGTGCATTTAAAGTGTCTATACTGTGCATTAAAAAAACTCTGGCTTACAGGTAGCTTAGATAAATCTTTGTAAAAATACAATAAGCATAAATCTTGATTTTAATTTGACCTGGAAGGATAAAGCTACTGGCATTTCATATGCTGGTTATTAATTTTGTTTAATTAAAAAAAAGTGTTACTTATTTTGTTAATGTCTGTTTCAGAATTGTCTGACTTACTAATGCTTTACTTCTGTTCCAGAATCTGCCAAGTCTTCTCAAAGATGATCGTTTTAAGGTCATGTTTGAGAATCCAGATTTCCAGGTAGATGAGCAGAGTGAAGAATTTAGGTTACTTAACCCACTTGTTTCTAAAATAAGTGAGAAAAGAAAGAGGAAGCTAAAGATCTTAGAAGAACTGGAAGCACAAGGACAGGTAAAATGTTTTCCATTTGGATTAAGAAAACTCCATAGGCTTTTTTTTTCCTCTGTTTCAAGCATTCAGACTTTTCACTCCAGAAAGATGGAGGCAATACAAGAATGTTTTATCAGCTACAATATTAAGTGTAATTTATAATTTTAATCTAGTTTTTAGATGTGAATGATATTGTTTCTGTGCAAATATAGGTTTGAAAACCATAAAATATGTAGATGGTAACAACTTTGTAATATATTTTCAGCTTCATTTGCTGTTACTGTTTTGGTTTAAAGATTGTATTTCTCTTCATCTGTATCTATGAAAAACCTGTTATATATTCTTAATTGCAGGAATGGTTTGAAAAGAAAATTAGTTGATGATTTCTTATTTTATACTATTTTTGTCTGCAGGAAGAGGAGGAAGAACCAGAAGGAAAAGCAAGTGATGCAGAAAGTTCTGAGAGTTCAGATGATGAAAAAGGCTGGGTTGAAGAGGTCAGGAAACAGCGCAAGCTTTTACGCCAAGAGGAAAAACTAAAGCGGCAGGAAAGGCTCAAGGAGGATCAGCAAACATTACTGAAACCTCAGTTTTTTGAGATTAAAGAAGGAGAGGAATTCAGAAGCTTCAAAGACTCTGCCAAAAAACAAAAATTAATGAAGTAAGACCAATGTTCCTATTTTAATAGCTGGGGGTGGATGATTCTCAAGTATTTCCCTACAATGCAGGCCAGTGATGTTTTGGCTGAGAAGCACTTGCTAGTAAAGCCACACCTGGTGATCCAAGGATATAACTTAAAGTGACATAGTCGTTGAAAGCTTTGTTTTATAGATAAACAAATACACTACACAAATGAGATGAGTAAGATATTAGTATTATTTTGAGTCGGATCGGGGGATCCATTTCTCAGTGTTGCTGAAGTGCTGTTGTCACAGATAGCAGTCATGTCTTGTGAGACCGGTTGTATTTCTCCACCAGTGTCAGTATGAGGTTAGCAGACTGGATGTTTTTCATCTGACCATCTAAAAGGATGTAGAATGCTACATGAATAGTCACTGTTTTGGGAGTAGGATCAAGGTGGGTCAAGACAGTAAAAGAAAAATTGTTTTGTCTGGGTATTTTTATGACATCTAGAAATTTTCAAACCCTACACTGACCTTATAATGTCAGGACTTACTACGTCTGTTTTTCTTTTTGCAATACAAAGTACCAGGCTGGGAGGGTGTTTGTGAAGTGCAGTTTTTTTGGTTTGATTTGGTTTTTTCATTTCCTTAAATTGATGATCATCTAAAATAATGATCATGGATAAGCATGTCAAACTAAAGAAGGAGCACATTAAATTAAAATACTTGGCTTTGAGGTGCTAAATGCCTGCAAATCTCATTGATTTAGTTTTTTTCAGAGGTGAGTTGAGCCCTTCAGAAGATGAGATTTAATAGCCTTTTCTTGTTTGGAGCACAGACACTCATTAAACCTTTCAATACAGTAGCTTCAAAGTTCTTGCAGCACAGTTGGTGCAGAGCAGAATTTTGACTAATGTTGGAAACTGCTAATTGGGCTTGATGGATCTCATAATAAACATTTTGGTTTTACTTAAAAAGAAATTATTCAGTCAAAGAAAAGAAAGTGAATAATATAATGGGGCTGTTTCTTTATGTCACTAATGATTACAGTCTAGCTGTTTTATAATAGAAATTTCCTGAAGACACATAAAGAAACATTTGATAAAAATTCAGCCTTTTAACTACAATGATTATGTAAAAGGGATTTTTAAGTATCAGCAAGACAGCATTCCTATGACAGTCAGATAGTCTATGATTTCTATGTTGTACCTGTAATACTTCTTTTAAGTAGAAATAGTGGTATTTTATAAATTGGGATTTATAGCAGTTCTGCAGAACTGATTCCCATGTTTTCCTTAGCTGTTTTTTATCAGCAAGTAATTTCACACAAGGATTTTTCTTTGTTTTTTTTTTATTGAATATACCCACTTATTCTGGACTTTTAACTTCCTTAGATATTTCCATTAACTTTCTTTTGATTATTTTTTTTTTCTTCGTTCCAGAAGATGAAGCAACTTCTAATTTTGTCAGCTTTTCTTGTTTGTCAGGGGAAAATCCACTCTGGACACTGAAAAAGTATTGTAGGTTAAAAATACTTTTTTTTACACTGTAATTAGGTTTATAGTCATATTAGCTGTAATTTGGAAGTAGCATGAAACACTGGTCAAATGACACTGTATTCTCAGGGCAAGTGAAGTACTTCATTAAAAGGCTGCAGCCCACTCATACACTGTTCTTTTGCACAAATTCAGCTGCTAAGCTGCAAAGTGAATTCTCAAGGACACTCAATTTGAAGCATAAAGATTTCATTTTATTCAAAACATGGAAGGCATAAATGTGAACAAGGGTGTGGAAATTCAGTAAGCCAAAACAGGTGTAAGGAAGAGAAGAAACATTTAGAAAAAAATAATGCAGTGTAGAACAAGATAAATTTTTTTATTTTGGTTTTAAGGGAGCAAAATAATTTCTTCAGCCCAGGAAAAAGAAAAGCAAATACCATAGACCTGCTCAGTAGATGAAGCAATATCTGTGATGACATAAACTGTGAAAAGACTTTTAAAAGACTGCTTTTAAAGAAAGGAGAATCTGTTTTAAGATTCGCTGCTAATAGATACCCTTTGTGGTAGGTGCACAGATGGGATATAGTGTAAAATGTAAAAAAAAAAAAAAAAGGAGAGGAATTTGAGGACAGAATAGAATGACCAAAAAAATTAATGTGGTAGCATTACTTCCTTTGTTTTCTGAGTTGCTGTTATTGAATTGACTTAGATGGGGGTTTTTTATCTTCATCTAAGCAATTAGCTGTATACTCACTGATCCCCTTTGTGCTCATCCAAGTATTGTTCTCAGTATGGGGTTTGGTGTTCCTCAAATTCTTAGAAGAAATTTAAAAATCAACAGCTGGTATCTGTTTCATATAATGCATATCTGATATGATTTTGTAATCATAATTGTTGTGAGCTAAATTGTTTGGTTAATAAGCATTTTTACGTATTAGAATTTTATGAAGAAAATAAATATGTTTTGTGATGGCCTTACTCAGTGATAAGTAGTCAGCATAAAAGTAATTAGTTCAAGTAGCTTACTGAAAACTGGAAAGACTGTAGTGGCATGTACAATCTGGTGAGGCTGGCATGTTTGTCTTTGATTTGATAGATCCAAGTTATGGAATGATGGTCTGTGACCAATATAATTAAGTACCTTAATACCTTCACTATGCATTTAATGGCTAGATGTTCTTTTTTTCTCTAATCATATAATGTTCTACCTGAGGAAACAGTTTATGACTTATATAAAACTGGGTGTTTCTTTTGACATGTTCCTGACTCAGCAGGGCTCCAAGCCCAACTTCTGAAGCAGTGGTGTGTACTATAAATTCCTTCCTAGACCAACAGTCTACGTATTCCTCTACACTGGAAAGCTGCAAAATTTACTCATGGTTCTATAAAACACCTTGTCTTAAATCCATCTAGATTTAATTTTCCCCTTTTGTACTCTTACGCTTGCACAAGAAACCCGCAAATCCTTGCTTTGTTTCCCTACAACATAAGTTTCCTACCTAGTAACTTGAAAGGAAACCATAAAAGGAAAGGATTTTTATCCATATGCTAAGAGTTCTTTTGATTTACTTGATGTCCCTTTAAAGAGTATGTTACTGAAGTTAAAGCATGGCAAAATTAAAAACTATAGTAGTCATAATTTATAAAAAGTATGACAGTCAATGTATGTGTCTTCAGAGGTGGCCAAGAAAGCCAGCAAAAGCATAGTTGATATTCCTAGGTGTTGCTAAAGAGGTATTCTTGTTCTACAGCAGGAAAAGTCCTGGAAAACTGTTCCCCTTATAATGAGGGGGAAAAAAAGTGCATGGATAACTTTTTGTTTGATTTTTACATTAGGGCAGGGGAATTTGCTTCTCATAATACTGTAAATTTATCCCTTGAATTAATTTGTTGAGGAAGACGTGAAAAAATCCCAGCCAAAACAAAAAACACAGCTATTGTTTGTATATCAGTATGTACCATTCACCATCATTTGAGGTCTGCACATTTTCAGATAAATAGAACCATACCTATATTTTTTCAGTAAGATTATAACCCCACGGCATGTTGCTAGTATCTACTCATTTTAGTTTTTCTCCTGACTGAAGCAGTGTCTAGGCAGTCATGCTAAATAATTGCTGGGTAGTAGCCATATTCCTCCAGTTCACTTTCAAAGGGGAGAAAAATGGGACTTCACTTGAATGTAGAAATCCCACCACAGTGTTGGTGACTGATCTTCTGCCACAGTTAGCTCTAAGGCTTAGCTTGTCTTTCCGATTCGCACAGATGGAACAAGTTTTTACATGTACTCAATGAAAAATATACTACAGAAAAAAATACAATCAAAGTACCTAGTCATGAGAAGTAAAGTAGTTCTTGACAGTAATTTTTCATTGTTAATCTGAAAAGTCTTTGTTATATAAAATGGCTCATTAACCAAAATTCAGTGGACTTCAGAGACTTCGTACATAGGCCACAGCCATGAGTTCCTCATGCACACTAAATGCCATTGACTCTGGTGGCTGCTAATCATCTCTATTTTTATGATGATTTATTTTCCACTTTAAAACTTGTACAAAAAATGTCTCTTGGCCCTCTTCAGAGAGAGCTAATGAGGCACTAATAGCGTCTCAAATTGCAGAAACTAATTTTGTTTACAGTTAGGAGAATGTTTCCTAAGCACATGCGGAGTGAGTTTGATCGTACAAGCCGTCGTATTCTCAGAGGGTGCTACTTACTCGTAGGACCTACATTATAGGAGAAGGATGAGCCGTGTTAGGACTCACAGGTGTCTTTAGGAAGGCTGGCTGAAGCCAGCACTGTCCCTGCCTGCCTGCTTCCCCCCTGAGCTGGAGGCTATGTGGGAACAAGGCGTTTTTCAGCTCCTCAGCTGTTCCAGTTTACAGCCCAACTTAACTGAAGTCAGCAACCATGA
The DNA here is from genome assembly GCA_013397975.1 of Machaerirhynchus nigripectus. Classification (NCBI taxonomy): domain Eukaryota; kingdom Metazoa; phylum Chordata; class Aves; order Passeriformes; family Dicruridae; genus Machaerirhynchus; species Machaerirhynchus nigripectus. The sequence continues at coordinate 214,709 of VZRQ01009099.1, forward strand.
TATTAAATACCGCTCGCAACCTGGAGCAACTGGGGCATGTCCATGTGTCTTGCTTTTGCAGGGCATTAACTTTCAGTGGAGGAGGGCTGAAAACAGTATCCGTTTCGGCCATACCACCTACCTCCTTCTCCACAGAAAAGCTGGGGTCTGGAGCCTGAGGAAGAGGCTCTACACCAGTTTGCTTACAGAAACGCAGTGATAAGCACTGTGCTTGAAGGCGTATGCTTCTGTGGAGCTCCTGTCTGGGCCCAGGATCTGTCTTTATCACATTCACTTGTTTATACTGTTCTTTTATTCAGAAAACTACTTAGACTGTTGTGGGCACAATGTCCAAACAGGCATTTGTGTTTGGATTAAGTAGTGAAGTGATTCAGTTCATGATTAATTCATTCTGGTGTATAGTCAAGCTTACTTCCTTCCATCAAAAGTATTTCCAATTCAGAAATTGTAAGATTTCAAGAAAACTGAATATCTATGATATCCCCAACTTTTTCGGACATTTCAGAGAAAACTATAGCAGTAGAAGTGGTTTCTTTCTCAACTAGGGTCATGTTACTTTTTAGCAGCAAAACCAGTTAACTTTACATAAATTTTAGAAGTGTTTCTACTAAAAGCAATATCTGCAGGGAATGATCTGAATTTGTCTTTCTTTCTGTTTCCTGAATGTTTATTTTTTTAATTATAAAATTTCAGGGTTTCAGAGAAATTGAGATCTGTTTTGACTGCATTATCAACTTCTATTACAGAAAAAAGATGGCAAAAATAGGGGCTAATGTTAGTTTTTCTCTGCAGGAAAACTCTTGAAGATCGTTTAAAGCTTGAAGAAAAGCTTGGCACACTCAATGTGTCTGATACCACAGTAGGCAGCAAACAGGCAACATTCAAATTAAAGAAGGTGAGCTATATATACGTATATATAATTTTTAAGGTAATGCACAGGGAACTTTAGTTTTTGCATGAAAGAACAGGAACTTTGAAACAATCAAGCAAATGTCCCTCTTCATTTCTTTATAAGCTGCCAACTCCTCAGGTTCTTGCCAAGAGAATGAAAGCCTCCGGTAGTGCTCTGTGTGTTTATCCCTTATAACTCAGGCAACACTCATAAAATCTTACGTTCCGGTGGAAAATAATGGCTTGCATCTTTTAATAGTTTATTTGCACAGGTACCACCAGAAGCTTGTGACCTTGCCTGACTTCAGTGCCAGCACTGATCAGATCTCAGTCTGCAGGTCCAAACACAAGTGAGGGTGCTGCAGGGGACAGGCTTTCTCCTGGTTTAACATGGTGAGAGGTCTCAGCACGATAGAAACAGAGCTCCAAACCACCTTTATTATTGACCTTGTGTAACACAGGTCAGAGGAATGGTCTGGTCTTATACTGGTTGTCATATTCCATATGGAGTGTTTAGTTGACTGCTGCCTATTTACCTTTCCCACAGATTTTGATTTTTCATTTTAAAGAACTTTGTAGATTGCATACAGATGATCGCTTTATAATGTGGGGACAATTAAATAAATTCCTGTGTGCATCTGCTACTGCTGCAGAACACTTACGGATTTTTTTACTGGAAAATTGCTTTAGAACTGAGGAGAGGATTCAGTTTAAAAGCTGAAGACCCATATGAATTGATACTTGACCTGACAAAATTTACTTTGGTTAAAATTGGTTTTCCTCAGGTAAGCATCTTTGCTGTAACACATTTTTCCTTACCACTGGTCAAATACTGTTCTCACTGGTAAAACACTGTCACAAAAACGGCTGAGTAATTTTTGGTTGTCAAAATGGATATGCCTGAAGGAAAGAAAAAAATCAAATTTATTGACAGTTTCTACCTTACTTACTTTACTGATTATTATCTGTTTGCAGATAATTCTTTTTCATCTGTTTTTGATTCCTATATTGCCGGAATTTAAAATGTGACTGTGGAATGAGTTGCAAATTCCTCTGCAGTGCCATGTAGGGTAACCTTTCTGGTGATTTTACCAACTCTGTAACTGATATGTTGGTGTCTTACCGCTTATTAAATGGGCTTTGCAGGTCTTCAAAGCACAGGTTTTTTTACAGTAGCTTTAACTGAAGAAGTGCAAAGCCACAAGTTTTTTTGCAGTTGGTGTTGCACACTGACCTGTCACCTTTTACTGACAGTTTTGTAAAGACTTGGGAGCAAGGTAGACAGAGCTTTCTGGAAGAACACAGACACAGCAGTGGTTCAGAATGCCAATTTTACTTGATTCCATCAGATAAGATACAGCTTTGAGGGGTTTTTTTAATTATGGTGCTTCTAACATATATGGATATTCTTTTCCTGACTATTTACTGACATTGCTTTATTGAAATATGTACATTGTAGTCATCTGAATTTAAAAGATTTTTAAAACTCTAATTTGAAGAAAAATAATGCATCTACAGTGGAGATATTTTCTCCTATCAACAGAACCGCAAAGTAAGAGTTACAAGTCTTCTCTCAAATAAACAGACTGTGTCTATCTTCTGAAGTCCCAAGGAATGGAGCAGGGAGAGCTAGGAGGAAGTCACGCTCTGCAGTCATGGCACTCCTTTTCCGAGGATGAAGAGTTGGAGCTGACAAGCCAAAAAAGGGGTTTTAGTGTTACTTGAAACATCAGCGTAGGCTTTGTGATGCCCTTTCCTCAAAGGGCAGGTGTATTTAGGAGTAGGTGGAAAGATTTAGTAGGGGAGAGAATTGTCCTTCCATAGGTTTGGTATCACTTCAGCTCCTAAGTCAGAGGAGTTGAGGCTGAACTTGGCTCCTGCAGGTGTGGTATGTTGGCAGCCTCCTGATGCCCAGCTACCACTGACAGATCCAGTGAGGAAACTGTTTGTCATTGATACTTCACAGTTCAGTTTTTGGGGGATTTGAATATGGTTCCTACAGTGTGGCAACTTATTTTTCAATTTCAATATGCTTTATCATAGCAAATAGGTCTAACAAAATATCAGGATTTCTAAAATACCAAAGTACTTATACTTCTAGGACAGTATGGAAGACATTTAAAAAACCCAAACTATAAAATTTCTAATGCAGAACAAGGTCATTCAGTTTCAGTACGCTATGAGTAGCTGTCATCATGAACTTAAGTAAGATTCATCAAGACTGTTTCAGAAGACGTTGGGAGACAGAAACTACTTGTATTTTCAAATAGTGGGTTTCTTGTTTCTCTACTTGCAATGAAAACAGAAATTAATAAATTTCATTAAAGTCTGAAGACTAGTAGCTTTTTCTGCCTTGATACCAGTATGGGCTGATTGCTACATCTGGTAAATTGGTTTGTATCGCACCTCGGCCAAAATGCTGTCCATGCAAACAGATCTCTAGCTCAGTTTAAATGGTAGGTGAATGGGAGACTGGGGGAGAGATGAGCTGACATGAATAATGTTGGTTACAGAATGAGAAGCAGTGGAGATGCAGCTGCATCCACAGCAGTAATTCTGTCACACTGTCAGTGCAGTTATCCTGGGCTGCTTGAAATTGCTCAAATTGCTGGAGTACTTTTAGCATGGACAGTTGCCTGAGCTTGGCTAGTTCAAGTCTGCTAGTTGCAGTTTCTGCCTAGTTTAAAGACAAGCTTTAGTCTTCCAAAGAAAATAGTAGTTTATGGCTGTAACAGCCATTTCATCTACATGGTACATAAATTAAACCCTTCCAGCATGTTTTTGATTAAGAGAAGAAACATTAATAGAGCATGTGCCACAGGAGCAGAGATTTAGAATTACTGGCATGTAGAAAGTCTTTCTAGAACTGCATACAGCATATCAAACACTTTCAAGAACTCCTAAGAACACATTTTAGGAAATGTGTATGCTTCAGCAAATTTAACTAATTGTTCTGTCTTTTTAAAATTAAATTGTGCAATATTGAGCCTGACAGATTTCACGAAGCATTTGGACAATACTCTTGGGCACATAGTGTGATTCTGTCCAGGGAGACTCCTGTAGGGCCAGGGGTTGAACTCAGTGATACTTGTAGGTCCCCTTCCAACCCAGTTTATTCTATTCTGTGATTCTGTGGTTAAACGTGAAAACACTAGTTAACCAAAGCAGATACTAAGTAGCCACAAATTAGGATCTACCTTCCTAAGGGTATTTAAACATAAATTCTGGAGTGTATTGTTAAGCTTTGTTTTTTATCTGAAATACACTGTTCACTGTTTTTTCATATCTTTATGTTAAACATTTACTCTGAAAAACTTGGAATGATAATGCCCAAGGATATCCAGAATTAACAGGTACAGTCTGACACAAGATAGCATGGGGCAACTAATGGTAACACTTCCAGATTTGCTTGATGGAATTCTGACTTGATATACTGATACTGGGACAATGAGGTGATGTGTAAATTTACAAGAACCTGAGTCTATTTTTGTTTTAATATTCCAGTCAGAGCAGCAGAGGAAACAGCAGGAAGCTGAGAAACGGCATCGTCAAGAGAGGAAAAGTCTTCGGCGCTCTGCCAGTCATCTCAAGAGCAGACGTGGAAGAGGACGACTATTTCATTGATTTATGGTGGTTTTTTTTAAGCAACTTTTTACCTCATTTTTCATTTGAAAAAGGGGATTTTTCAAATTGGTACGCAGTACCAATGGATTTGTATTTTGATTCGCTGGCAAACACGAAACCAGAACTTCTTAAACCCTGTGTTAATTATTGATAAGTTTATGAAAGTTAAAGTACTGACCAAAGGACACTATGAATATGGTCCAGTGTGAACTGTATTTGTTCAGAAATCACCAGCAACCAGTTATTGTGTTACCCTGGATGTTTTCTATATAAGAATTTATGTATACAACAAGGCTGCCTGTCTTTTGTTTAACTTAAGAGCTGTGAGTTTTTGTTTCTGAAATGTTTGTGACTGCTTAGATAGAAGATCAAGGGTAAGTTATTTTGTCTAAAAGCTTATCTTTACAAGGGCACAACAAATTTTTCTGGTTCTTTAACAATGACACAATTGTATTTTTCAAAAACTGACTTCGGCTTTATATTCTTGGGTTGCCTTTAGTAGCAAATGGTACAAATGGTTGTCAGGGGGGCAGTTGAGAATGCCTAAATTGGGTTCCTTTGAGTCATTCTATAAAGAAACCTCTCTTGCCACACCAGTGTATAAAGGGGAAGCTCAGAAGGGTAGTCCTATTAACTTAGAATTTGTAAATACTGCCTTAACTCATGTAAAACCTGCTCCTGATGTCTCTGTTTTGGAAAGCCAGCCATGGTTCAACATAGATCAAGTGGCCCATGTCCACATAACAAGCACTTTAGGTCATGCCAGTAGTCTCCTATGCTTCAAAAAAGGAGTTTAGTTAAACAACTTTAAAAAACCTAGAACCTAAGTAGGTCACTACTTTAGCAAATAAATTAATTTTTTACCTTTGATCCTAAAAGAACCTTTTTATTGCTTTTTGAAAGCCTTTAGAAAATTGCCTTTTTGCTAGATCAAAAAAACTCTGAACTTTGGATCCAACAAGAATCAGTGAATCTCCCTGTCACTGTAAATCTTTTTAAGAGACTTGCAGGTTCTCAAGTGTCTTGCTTTATAAACCAGAAGGGTATTAATCTGGCCAGGTCTCTTGGACAGTATTTGTAGGATCTTTGCAGTTATTTCAGTAAAAGCCTTCATTTCTCATAGCATGATGTTTTTGGTGTTGTTGTTGTTATATGGTAGAAAAATTAGCCACATAGTTTAATTTTTTTTTCTCCCTGACATAATTTTACCTCCTTTAATTCCTTCTTCTTTTAATTATATTGTTGCCTTTAGTTTAAAAAGGCCTTTTTCACCTGATATTATCTTTAAAAACTTACGTTGCAATTATCACCTCTGCCCTTTGATTCAACTAAAGGATGAGTCTCTTAATACCTAGTTTTTTACCTCTAGCTGTCAAATTACTGCATTGTCCATAAGTTTCTCATGCTTTTTATTTAGCACAGAACTATTCAGTATTCCATTGTCAGTCTCACCAATCTTGTAAATACCATTATTACTTCTCCTTGGGCACTGAGAAAATGTGAATGCAGTTGTGGTTGCTTTGGGGTATGTCCCTCTTTTTGGAGTCTTGTCTTTTGACATTCAAGCCTCTGAAATCCAAATGCAGTGACAAGTTAAAATTTGTACTAGTGCAGCATCTTCCCCCTGGAGCATTATGTTATCTCTTAGAAACTATCTGTGTGCGATTCCGGTGTGCTCAAGTCCTACACGGGGCTGTATGAACAAGGAAAGATTAACAGGAAACTGGCCTCCGTTGTGGTTCGTACAGGGGACTGAGTGAACAGAAGTGGTGCTGTAAGAGCAGGAATTTGGCAGTTTGCTCCTTCTCATGGTGGGCCTAAATCCCATTATATTTGATCTAGAGCTGCATTTATGGTATAAGGCATCTGTATTTCAGCAATGATTTTGTGGGCTGTCAAGAGCAGTAAAAAACCAAATATGGTTGATCCGCAGGGTAGTAATGAATTGAGTATGAAATGGTTAACTTTCAGCTTAAAATGAGTGTATTCCTTGTGGTTTGAGGTTCTTCTGACTGACTGGTTTAAGTCAGTGTTTTGCTTTTCTTGCACTTACATAATGTAAGTATTGTGATAGTATTGATCAGGTGTTTAGGTTGAAGCCTATATGATTAAAGGAATATGCTTTGTGCTGTTAGATAGAAGGCACATGCAAGCTGCCCTTAGCGTGCCATTTATTTCACCTCAAAGATAGCTGGGCTACATTTTAAACTCCTTCAGCCTGCTGGCAATGCTCTTCCTAATGCACCCCAGGACACCATTGGCCTTGTTGGCCACAAGGACACACTGCTGGCTCATGGACAGCTTGTTGTCCACCAGCAGTCCCAGGTCCTTCTCTGCAGAGCTGCTTCCCAGCAGGTCACCCCAGCCTGTACCAGTGCCCAGGGTTATTCCTCCCCAGGTGCAGAACCCTGCCTTTGCCTTTGTTGAATTTAAAGCTGTTCCTCTCTGCCCATCTCTCCAACCTGTTGAGGTCCTTCTGAAGGGCTGAGGAGACCTCTGCCCCTTCATCCAAGTCATTGGTGAGTGAGTTAAACAGTATCGAACCTTGGGGGACACCACTAGTGAGAGGCCTCCAACTAGCCCCTGTGACACTGATTATGACCCTCTGGGATCTGCCATTCAGTCAGTTCTCAATCCACATCACTGTCCATAGAGGGACCTGGCATGAAACATGTTTAGACTGTTGCAATTGATTAAGTAGATTAACAGCAGGTTGAAGTTGTTCTTGAGCAGCTATCTGGGGAGGATTGGAAGTTTCAGTAGAAGCTGGCGTATTAATGCAACATCATTGCAAATCAATTAACTGCATCATGCAACCAAAGCAGGCATTTCTTAAGAGTCAGCCTGGTTTCATTAATGTTTTTTAGTCAGCAGTCACTTAATTTTCCATGCTGCAGGAATCAGTATTCATCCAGAATTGCACTTCTTAGAAGCTGAGCAGCTGCTGGGATCCTTTGCGACATTTAAGGTTCATCCTCTTACGGTAAGTGTGATCAGATGCTGTAGCCTCATGGAAACCCTGATTGTTTCATAGGTATGAGAACTTAGTGGTGAGAATCAGTTTAAAAACTCACTATAATTAAATGTATAGATAGTGGTTAAATGTGAGTGAAATGCAGGTGAGATAAAGGAATGACCTGGGTCTGATGTGTCACCTGTACTTCAGTATTTGTTACTCCACAAGTAATATGATTTATATTAGGCTATTAGTTATTCAACAAACATTGAACCAAAACTAAATTATCTCATGTTCATTCCCAAATTCTATTATCAAGCCAAGAATGATTCTGTGTTCCTGTGGCTGGTATAATTGTCTGAAATTAGGAGCATCTACCAGTTTCAGCAAAACAGTGAAAAAATTTACTGTACCCCACACTGCTGGTTTTTAATATCTGAACAAAAGAAACATTGATTTAAAATATTACCCTGCATACGGAGCAAGTGTGTGTAAAGTGTACATGTGCATTTTTATACTCGTGGGGTTTATGTATGGAGCTTAAAGCAGGTTTGAGATGTCAAGCTTTAGGAGGAGTCATGAGAGAGAATGGAACAGTTTTCAGATTACTCCATCTTGCTTTGCAGCAGCCTTTTATATTTGTGTTCTTCATGTTTCCAGGTGTGGAAATGGGGAATATAATGGTGAATATAAGTTAATTCCAGGAAGAAAGGACTGTGTTTCAGATGCAGGAGTATGGTGAAGCAGTTCAGCTCCCTGCCTGGGGAGGTTGTGCAGTGTCCGTGAAAAGACTTGTAATGCTGGATTAAACATCTGCAGGTATAGATATCTGTGTACCTTCAGGTGTAGTGGTGCCTTCCCTGAGGAAGAAGAATGGTTTAATGAACTTCAGAGGACCTCTCCAGCCTGATTACTCTGTGAATGTTGGAGGGCATAAGGAGGAAGCATGTATCATTAATTGACTGGAGTAATTTCCTCCCCGCTTTGTCTCATCCTTCCACTGAATCACTCACTAGTTTTATCTTTTTATCTCTTTCTTAAAGATTAGGTACTTCTTTTGGCATGTTTCCATAGCTAATATATTTTGTCTGATCTTGAGAAGCATGGGGATTTTAAACTGAATGAAAGCTCATAAATCTATTAATACATTTTACCTCTTGATCATTATCTCTGTATTTCAAAGCCCATTTGACTCAACAACTGACTCTGTGTTGAACATGAAATAGTCCTGTCACCAAAATGAACAATTTATAGTAAAGCCTGCAGAAAATAATCAGATTTAGCACCACTTGTAGTTTATGCAACTGGAAGAAAAAGAATTCCTGCATTTTAAAGGACCTCTAGGCCATAGAATCATAGATTCATTTGGGGTGGAAGGGACCTTAATGATCATCTAGTTCCAAGCCCTCTGCCATGGGCAGGGAACCTTCCACTAATCCAGGTTGCTCAGAGCCCCATCCAACCTGGCCTTGAACACTGCCAGGGATGAGGAGTCCACATATGCTCTGGGCGACTTGTGCCGGTGCCTCACCACCCTCACAGTGAAGAATTTCTTGCTAATATCTAACCTAAACACACCCCCTTTCAGCTTAAGGCCATTCTCCCTTGTCTGTCTCTATCTCTACACTCACTACATGCCCATGTGGAAAGTCGTTCTGCAGCTCTCTTGAAGGCCCCCTTTAGCTATTGGAAGATGCTCTGACGTCACCCCAAATGCTGCTCTTCTCCAGGCTGAACAACTCTAATTCTCAGCCTGTCTTCATAAGAGATGTGCCAGCCCTGTGATCAAATTAGTGGCTCTCCTTTGTTTTTCAATTTGACCCAGATCCTTAATCCACATGGGGCCTATTGGCAATTGTCTGCTGATAAAGAGACGTGTGTTACTTGTGTTTGTCCTGTAAGCGGCATTTCCATACAGAATACTTGGGAGTATCCCCTGGTACAGACTGGTTTGCACTCATCTATCAGCAGAGCTAAAATAAGTGGGTTTCTGTACAAGTGAATGAAAACTACAATGACCAAACCATCCATATTAGTGTAATCTCAAAAATGTGTCTGACTGTTTTTCAGGATCTCCATCGTCTGTTCTTTGCTTACTGTTTTAGACTGTGGAGCATATTCAAGAAGAGAAGATCCACTCTGAGCATGTTCAGAAAGTAATTTTTATCTTGCTCTTTGAAAAGGATTGAATGCTGCATTTCCTTTGACAGCTATATTTAATTAGAGTTTAAGTACAATACTTTTGCAGCAAGATCAGGTATGAGTTGAAAATGCTGTCATTACCAGTGGGGTTATGCTGAGATATGGGTCAGCTTACCTATGAAGGCAAGTCCTTGCTCCCATTTAATTCTTCATTGAGTGGGGGCAAAAGTAAAAATTCCATTTCCTCATTAAAGAGAAAACTAGGCAGCTGAAGTGGGAAATACCAGCCCAGCCCTAATCAGAATTTATACTCCCAGTTCCTGGAACTACCCTTCCCTTCCCTACAGCAGTTTCTGCCAAAGCTGCTCTGTCTGTCCTACTTATTATCTCGTTTGAACATCTGGCTCTTTCTTCTGGGGTGCCTCTCTACACTCCACATTTTTTCTGTTAATATCAGGATCTCTAGTAAAAATTGTACAGATACAGCACAGATTTGAGAATGAACACTGAAATGGTAATAGTGGAGTGGTTGTGTACGGGCACGTCTTGAGCAGAAAGGATTTGTATGAGCCTGGAGATACAGAGAGCTGTGGCACCAGAGAGGATTCAGAGCTGGTTCACACTCCTGTACATATTGGTGGCAATAGGCAAGGGAATGTTGCTTTAAATGCCCCCAAATTCACTTCTGCTCTGTGGGTATCTGTACTGCTGTGCTAGTTCTCCTTCAGTAAGGTCTGGGTGTTTTGGCTGGGATTGGTGTGTTTTATAATTTTTTAAAGAATTTTACCTACTGCATTAGTATAATTGCAATGTTTGCATTAGTATAATTGTTTTGCATTCGTATAATTGCAAAATACATGGATAGTTACATTATGTACACTTACACAAAAAGTTTAGCATTCAAAAGCATTAAAATAATACATTATCTGATTTCAATCATGAATATTATGTCCTTTCCATTTACTGGCATTTCTTCTGTAAATGCATTTTCTTCTGTTTTTTAACCTTTATAATATTGCCACAAGTGGAGTGCATACAGCAGAGGTCATAAAAGACCACATGCCTACCGGTGAGGATTTAATCATCCTATGCAAATGACAGTGTTGTGAAAAGTAATTATCTTGTCTGCTGGGGTTCTGTTGATATTCTTGTAAACGGAATCAAAAGGGAAGTTTCGTCATAGCTACTGTGTTTTTCTCCTTTCCCAGAGGTAAATTGTAGGTTGCCCAATGGGACTATGACACTATTGCACTGAAAATGAGGCAATATTTTAAACAGATCTCCACAGCAAATAAATATCCTCTATCAGAGATATTTTAGACAGGTTTCAACAAATCACTTTTGCACAATGTCATGGTAACTGCATTGCTGCAACCTACGTATCACTAGAAGAAGAAGAGTGTGGATGATCATTCTCCAGTTCTTAGGACAGGGCCTGACGCTGTTCAGTTTACAAGTACAGACACAACCAGGAGCATTGTGTGTAACATCTCACATTAGCCTGTAGCTGGGGACTGGTATCACTCGTCTGCAACTCAGCCAGTAAGGGAAGACGTTAGAATGATTGGTAACTTTAGAGTTACTCCCCTTATTCCAGGAGAATTCGAAGGTGACTACCCTTTATTTCCATAATCAGTCTCCCAAGCCATGAAAGGTTCCAGTTAAAAGCTGGAAGAAGATGGACATTTCTCCAGAGCAGAGGGGAGGCACAAGGCTGTGTCAGGTGTTCAAGAAATGCTTATCATCCCTGGAGTGGTGGGAATGAAAGCTTGCTTCAGTGATGGCATTTCGGATAGATGTGAGGGCAGGGCTGCCAGGATATGCCGGACATGTAATGTGACCAAAGCAAAGAGGATTTACTCCCAAGTGGAGAGAACACGGTGCCTCAGGGTGCTACAGGATGAAATGACTAAACAGTCAAGGCAGGTGGCTCCTTCCCTCCAGAAGATCTCTCTTTCCCTTCTTAAGTTATGTGTACATGATGGCTACTGCAATGATTTCTAGAAAGTAAAGCCCAATGGTGGATGTCTGCCTTGACCTCTAGTGATGCTTTAATGCTTCCTCCTCCTAATCACAGAAAAGTAATTGACTTCTAGTGTCATACTGTTTTCTCTTGCCTCTGAAGATCTGGGGAATCAGAGGTCTTTCCTTCAGAGAGGCCACTACTTCCCATGAAATCAAAGGACTTCTTATAGAAGGAAATAACTTGAAAAAATTCACTGTTTAGTAAGGCAGTCAGTAAAGCAGCTGGAAAAAAAGGGAGAAAGTGTGGAAAATCATTTGAGATCTGTTTAAATGTTTCTCTTAAAGCATTTTCCAATTAAAAAAAAAAGGAGCTTATCAATGTAAACGTCAAATTTTCAAGAGCTAAAACTAATTGCTCTGGTTTGGGGTTTTTAGTGAAAACTTTCAGTGTTTTATTGCCATTTTCTCCTAGAAGGTGCAGTCCTGTCCTGACCTGCTGTGGTTTCTTGCACTTCAGGATCTTTTAAAAACTGGGTTCCTCCAGCCAGCATGACAAGGCTGGTACAGCTGGTCAGGTAGAAACAGTAATATAAACTCTTTCAAACATTTTTTCTGATTCTGCTGCCCCTGCTCAATATGTGGAATTATTGGGGGTTAGATATTTGAGCACTGTCTAATCACAAGGGCTGAAGTGCTGGGCTGTTGGAACGCTTTTTATCTTCCCTTCCTCCTGGATGGGCATGTTTTTGACACCTCTTGTATATTTTCTCCCCCCTGTCCAGCTGAGGAGGGCAGTGATAGAGGAGCTTTGGGGGCACCTGGTGTCCAGCCAGGGTCAACCAGCCACAGACAGACAATCTCTCATTTTTTAAGTCTGTCTTTAGCTGGCAAGTTAGCAAAACAATTTCTGCACTAAGTAGGAATAGTAGGAATGAAAATTATTATCAATGCTGATTTTTTTTCTCTAGTGTCGGAATTTGGTGAAAAACTAACTGATAGGAGCTAAGTGCAAATGATTTCTTAATCACAGGAAGCCTTGGAGCTTCTGACTTTGGGACACCCCTACTTCTGGCTTACTTCATGTATCACTTCATCTAGCTCACCATACTGAGTAATGCATTTTAGGGCATCTACACGACTAACTTCAAGATACAAACCAGGCTGAAGAACTAGATGGGCTAAGGATCTCTTATTGTGTAAGGTACTTGCACAGCCAACCACCTTCTACTGTATGAGCTTGTGGTATTCCCACAGGTCAAATTTTCTGCTTCTTGGCTAAGGCAAGAATTGGGACTGGCCTCCAGGCTTGCTTAGAGTTCAAGTGTCTTTGAACCTCTGGACAAAGCTCAGAAATCCCCAGGACAAGGCTGTCCTAAGAGTCTGGCAGCAGCCATGTCTCCAGCCTTCCCTCTGAGCAATCTTCCTGCTCTTTTTTGAAAGCCTTCTGTATGTCAAGGCATTTTAAAGCTGCTGTATCTAGAAATATCTTCCATATTTCAGCAAGGCACCACAGGCTCCCAGTGGAACCTAGGGGCAGTGTTCCCTCACCACCAAGCTGAAAAGGAATAGAACCAAAACTTTCCATAGGATATTTTACTTTCTTCCATAAATAGGAAGGGTCTGTGAAGGTAAAGTTAGCCACGGGGTTCAGAGAAAGGAGTATTGAGCCCTAAGGCAGAAGGACATAAAAACACAAGGGACAGTAACTATTCTGAGGCACTTGTAATGGGTTGAACCTGAGTTGATTGACAGGTTCCCGAGCCAATTACGCTTTTCCGGTGTTGCATATAAAAAGCCCGTGCAAGAGCGGGAGATTTGTCTATGATCCTTGCCTCAAGGGCCGAGGGGTGGCCGGAGGGCCCGGGGCAGCGCGGGGTCGGCCCTTTGCCCCCTCCCCCCCCCGGGAGAGCTGTCCCCGCTCCGCAGGCAGCATGGAATCGAGACCTCGTGGCCGAGATAATCTGAGGCCGCCGAGACCCCGCACGGGGCTGGGGGGGCATCCCTGCATCCAGCACAGCTCTCGCCAAAACCGAAGAAACACCACACACCGCAGCCGACAAAGACACCTTCCAAGGTGTCAGCAAGGAAAGAAGAGAAAAAGTCACATGGGACGAAGCTGAACATGGCAACCCCAAGGTCAGAAACAGAAGGGAAGGGTGAGACCATGTGTGAAGGCAGCTAGGTGGCGATGGGAAAAGAGGGCTGTCGCGCTTCTGGCGCGGAGCTTAAAAATGCTACTTGCAAAGCCGTAGAAAGGACTTTAATCCATTTGGAAAAACTTGGGGGGATAGGAAATTCTTGTGCAGCCTGTGATTTTGAGGAAAGACCCACACCAGGCCACATAGAAGTTGTGAGAAGCTGTTACAGAGAGGCCCACGCCAGGCCACATAGAAGTTGTGAGAAGCTGTTAAGAGATTCGAAGCAGAGAACCTTTGCTTACAGGCTGAGATAACTCGTCCTTAAAAGACTAAAACCCCATTTTCTCCTGTGGCCCATAACTTGGCAGTGTGGGAAGACTGCGAAAGATGGATGGGAGAGATACCTTTTTCACTTAAACAGATTTTCTCTGGGCGGGACTGTTGGTTTGTGAAAATTCTGTGGCACAGTAGAAGAACCTCTTTTTTCCTTAAGCACAGAAAGACTCTTAAAATGCAACTCTGACCAAAAATCCCATGGTCTTGTTTTGTTTTCACTTGTGAGAGGTTTGTAATAAAGAGGCACTGGGAAAGAAAGGTGCTTAAAGGTTTGCTTTAATTTCTTATCATCATTCTGTTTGTAATGAACTTTTCCATATATTGCAACTGTTTAAGTGTGAACCTTGTTTTGTCCCAAAGTTTCTTTACACTTTCCTCAATAAATCCATATTCCCCTTATGCATATAATTGGATTTCGTGTGCTTGGCGTTTAAACCAGCGTCAAACCACGACAGCACTTCATTCAGATTCTAAATCAGATGATGTAAATGCCTCAAAGCAAGAAATTTAAAAGCTATTCAGACAGCTTTCTTTGAACACTGTTTTGCATTGGATGCAAATGTGGATTTCAAGCATTGAAAGAGGGAAATTCTGTTATGTCAGTGGGACCTCATGTGTTTTAATTGGAGAAGCAGCGATAACATGTGAGTGAGCTGTGGTGCCATGCTCCAAATTCCTCAACAACAGACCCATAGCTCAGGTGAACTAAACTAGCGTGTGATCACTGAGAAAGACTTTTCTCTCAATTGAAAGTTCTTACTTGGGTACATAACTACCCAGAGGCAGAGAGAGCTAATCTGAATGGCTGGTATGTAATTTGTATTGGTTCTCATGAGAGCTGCTTGCATTCATTACAGAGAACCCATTGCACAGGATGAACTATTACTGAGTAATTTCTTGGAATTATCAAGCATAAGACAGCTTTCATCCCACATGCAGGCTTTGAACTGTTACTGAATAATTTTTTCAATTCATTTTCTTTGGGCTTTTGTTCCAGCTGCAGATCTTGTCTTTTCCATCTACACAGCTTCCAAAACAACAGGGTTAACCCTGCGGCTTTGGTGCGAGACACACTTGCTGGCATTGGAGGAGCTTTACCTGTGTTGAGATGATGTTGGTTGTGTATTTACTGTGGCAATGACAAGGTACTGCCAGGCTTACCGGTTGCCTGTCGGTTTGGGTGCTGTTGAGGAGAAGGAGTCTGTCATACTGGGAAGTGGCTGTGTAGGTGTTAGAAGTCCCTGGCTCTCAGAGCTGCTGCCCTGGCCCCTAATGGTGGCTGGGCAGAGCAGACCATGGTTTCTGTTCTGCCTCAGAAGCCAAAGTCTGGCAGGGTGCTCTGCTTCAGAAATCAGATCTGCTGTATGCTTTTCACAAACCCAGTTCCTGGTTGCCAGATATTTCCCAAAGTGGAGTGAGGATGCAGGAAAACACTGAAAGCTGTGTAAGATTTCTGCTGTTCCATTGCTTCACACACATTTCCAGTGTATGTGCTGTGGTGGGTCCCAAAATCAGAAGAGATGAGAGGAGGACAATGTCTCAGAAGAACAAGGTGGGAGAGAGGCAGAAAGATGGGGACAAACATTTTAGCAGGGCCTGTGGAAGTAGGGGTAATGGTTTTAAGCAGAAAGAGGGTTGATTTAGATTATATATAAGGAAGTTATTTACAGTGAGTGTGATAAAACACTGGCACACAGGTTGCCTAGAGAGGTGGTGGATGCCCCATCCCTGGAAACATTCAGGGTCAGGTTGGATGGGGCTCTGAACAATCTGAGTTGAAGATGTCCCAGGCTTGTGGCAGGGGCTGGACTAGGTGACCTTTAAAGGACCCTTTCAACTTAATCTATTCCACGATTCAGCGATTCTAGAAAGTGAAAGTTTTCAAATCCACTGAGAGTTTCTGTCAGAGCACTGTCTTAACTGCTGTGGGAAGGAGCTGAAATTTTCGTCTGCTCTGATGGCCTGTTTACATCTTAGATTTCCTGACAGTATGGCACACCATACATCAGGAAGGTGGTTAAATGCAAATAAATTCTGCCTTAAACAGAAGGTAGCGAAAGAAAAGGTGTATTCCCTGCTCTGAAATTGGTGATGTAATTAGAGACCGTATTTGTCAAAACAAGCCTGTCCCCAGTTGTTGTTGCTAATGATTTAAACCAAAGACATCCTTTTCTTTGGAAGATAAAATTACTGAGGAGTAAAAGAAGATCTTTAAAAAATGTTGATAGAGAATCAGAACAATACACTGGGGTTGTTCCTTGTGTTTTACTTCTGAGCTAAAGAAGGCTAGCAGAGTCTACTTTTGTGTGGGTTGTTGTAGAGGACAGTGAGCCCATAGCACAAGAGACAAAAGGAGTCCATTGGTGGGACCATCCCTAGGGATAGAAATTCTCTTAGATGATGGTGATGACTGAAAATGCCTCTCCCAGGATGCTTTGTTCCAGTATCTAAATGTACCCCAGTTCTGCTTCCCCAGTTGGCCCATTGGCCTCCCTGCCCCCTTATACCTTATCTGTTCTTTCCCTAGAAAATTCTCCCTTCCCCACTTACCCATTGGCTCTTGTTCCTTGCCGCTCCCTCAGAGTCAGATCATTGGTTCCTGATGCTTTCCCCGCCCCTGTATATAACCTTGGACCCTGCATAATTCTCTGTCTTTTGTCACTGGTACTCTTCAGGTACAGGGCTGCAATAAACCTCTGCCGTGGAAATTCCACACAAGGACAAGATGACTGGAGCCACAGTTGGGAACAGTTGAGGTCTTAAATGCCATTTTTAATTTGGCTTTATATGTAGAAGGCTTTATAGTTTCCCCCAGAGAACAGCTTCAGCATCTGTAGGGGACTGTAGAGGTTTCCTCCATGGTTGTAGGATTAGTCAAGAGCAATGAGATTGCAAAGTGACAGAGCACCTGGGAAGGGGCAAAAATGCTGTGAAAATCTGCAACCTTATGAGTTGTTTTTTCTTTCATGTGACTTCTGTTTGAGCAGTGCATAGTTTTGGTGTAGCCCATGTTGACTTGGACATGTGATTTGTTCCTACAGCAGCAGCTTCTACCTATTACTCACCCAGCTCCCAGCACCATTTAGCTTGGGAACAGGCTTAGCTGGAAATGGCTTCTGTGTACTCTTCCCGCTTCCCCTTGAATCCTGCAGATTTTTGCTTCCACGACATCTACTGCCACAGCATGGTGTGACACTTCCTACTGTTAATGCTGTGCCTGGCTCCGTGGCTTCACCTGAGCTTCATTCCAGCTGTTGGCTTTGCGGAAACAGTGAGGCAGCTGTTCCCTTCTCATCCCCTTTGTGACAATACTCTTGATTTTGCAGACTTCTGTCATTACCCTTTTCAGTTATCTCTTTTTCAGACTAAGTCCTGAAGTATTCAATAACTCCTTGTACAGAAGGTGTCCCATGTTTGGGATATCCGTAAATATTCCAACAATTCAAAGCACTTGGCTTTCTAAAAAGCTCTTAATAATATACCTTGCCTTTTCCTTGGAAAATAGGCTTGGTTTCTGTCAGGGGTAAGAGGAGAGGTCGTCCTGTGGGTTCGTAAATTGTTATAGACAGGAAAGAAATGGTGGCAGTCAGTAGGCAATTTCTCTGACAGGAAAAGGGGAGCATTGGTGTTCGTGGGGACCCTGTGCACTTCCATGTATTTGTAACTGATTTGGAAAGATAAATCATCACCCAGGAGAGTAAGAAATAAAGAAGGCTGCACAGAGCCGTAGGAGAATTCAGGAAACCTGAGTAGAAAACAAAGTGACAGCTGTCAGCATGACATGATGTGACGTGGCAGTGGTACATCAGCTGTGCAAAGTGACAGGGACAGTCAGGAAAATCCAGTCAGCTGCAGGGTCACAACAGTGAGCTCTCAGCTCATTACTGGTATTTAGAAAAGATCTTGGAAAAAGTTGTCTGAAACCATTGATTCAGTGTTCAGCAGTAGCTCAAAGTTGTTGGCAATGAGAAGAGAGGAATATAAAAAAAATAATAATTAGTATCTGCGCTATACATAAGGCTCAAGAGCTCTTGTACTGTGGATATTAGGTTGAGTTCTGGTCACTTCACTGTGAGAAAGGTTGTGGTACAACTATGCACTGAAGAGAAACAGCCTTTTTTATAAGAAACATGCAGAGCTTCCTTGCAAATAAAGATCAAATAGTGGGGAACATTTCAGCTTGGAAATAGAGACAATTGAGCAGTCATATCATAGAAGCCTATAAAATAATTGGAATGGTGTATAAAGGAAGGTTGCAAAACTACTATTAAGTATTCTTCATGATGTAAGATCCACATATTATCAAATAAAATTATAAGGTAGCAGGTTTAAGACAAACATATAGAGTTACGTGTAGGATAAACATGTACATTGTGAGACCAGTTATCTTAGGCTATTATGGAGGCCAAATGTAGGTATTAGTCCTAGAAAGGGTGAGATATTTACTGAGCTCTATTGTACCTCAGAACCTGGATGCCATCTCCAGCTCAAGAAACCTTCAGTGATTGCCTGAAGCTGGAAGCATTTGTTGAGAAGCTTGCTCTGTACTTGACCAATTCCTTATTCCTTTCCTTACATATCTGCAATGGAGCAGGGAACTTTGCTCTGCCTATAGTTGTCTGTGAGTGGGCTGAAGGCTGTGAGATTTCCATCACAGGAGCTTAAGAGCAGATTAGCTAAACACCTCACTGATGCAGGGTAGGTAGAGCTTATCGCCCTCCAGAAGCAAAGCTATGCACAGGGTCCTACAAATGTCACTTTGTCCCATTTCCTGCAATTCTATCAAAACAGTGAGTGAAAGTGCCCAACTCTCCATTTCCCGCCTCTGGATTGTCATCAGGACATGGCAGAGAGGGGTCCTGGCTGCTAAAGGGCAAGAAAGGCTGAAACCAGGACAGAGTCAGCAGTAGGTGTGCAGTCCCCTCACCACTGGAATCACGGTGGAGGTGGAGGGTAAGTCACACCTCTGAAGTGCACCAGCACAGACACGCCAGGATGTGGCTCCAAGGTCAGGCTCAGCAGAAGAGGGGTCTGTGGGTACTGGAGCCAACATTGTGTCAGTCTGGTGTGTTACTGGCCTGCCCACGACAGAGTGCAAGGAGCAGAACAAGGTTGTTCCGAGCTCCAGGAGAAAGGAATTGCAACCACTGAGCCTGTAGGAATGAGCTGCTGTTAGAACATCACAGCACAAGTAGTGACAATCCAGATGAAACACCTAAGGAGCAGTTTCACAACACAGCTGGCCCATGAGCTTTCCATGGGAAAATGGGCAGATTACAAATGGGCTTACTGGACAGATACCAGTCTCATCCCTCTCTTCCTTTCTCCTTTTGGTTATATGGTGGTTCTGGACTGTAAGCCAACCTGCAGGGCCCTGTTTCAAAATGCAGGGTGCAGATGCTGATGCTCATGCATTTCAAAATGCACATTCTTCAAGACAATCCCTTGGGGAAGTTACCACTGACTTGAGTCTTCTTCCTGCTCTCTCTGCCCCCACAATACCAATCCTTGTAGATACCGCTGAAAATAGACAGCAAGGGACTTGAAGAACTGGGAACAAAACACAAAAAAAATCAAGAGTTACATACTTGCAGTTACAGAGATGAATTGAATTCACAGGGAATTCAAAGAGCATAGCAAAAACTAGCATTTGCAAATCACAGCATTCAAAGAAAGGTATAAGCAAGCAGTGGATTAATGCATATTCCCTTATGTCCTCTTTAAAAATACCTGAAGATTTATGTGAAGTATAAGCTTTTTGTTTTTTTTTCCCAGGGTCTTATTTTGAGATCTTCTGTTATTAGCAGACAAGTTCTATTGCCAGGAAGGTACATAAACCTCTAACTTTCAATTCCAGTCATTGGCCTTCAGTCCAGGAGACTGGAGCTGCATCTAACCACACATCCCCAAGCCTGGAAATCCCTCCTCAGAGGCAAAACAGCTTCCAGGCTCCAACTAGGTACTGTGAAGAAACCTGAAGATGCTTTCCATGGCCATATCATGCATGTTATGAGGCTGGGCAATCTGAAGTGTTTGATGGCTCCTGCCCAAGTCAACCTCATGGTGTCTACCACATATGAGTACCACCCAGTCTGTGAACCACAGGTAAAACCACTTCAGTGTAGTTCCATTAAGGTATGTTATACAAATAAAAATTGTGAACAGCTCCCTGCAGTCCACAAATGCCTTCTGCTTCCACAACTCCTCTTATTTTCCTAGGCAAGATCTTTCCCTAATGCTTTTAAAACCAGAGCAACAAATGAAAATACTTCCAGCTTGTTTTAAACTGTTGCTGATAACATCTGAAGTGATTAGAGAGTATGTTTCTTTCATTTGTTTATTTCTGTTAGTTTTCATTCATTAACTGGATGGGGCTTTAAGCAAGCTGGTCTACTGGAAATGTCCCTTGGAACTAGATGACCCAGAGATTCCTTCCAACCCAAACTACTCTATAATTCTATGAAATGCAGGGATAGAGCAAAAAGTTAGACCATAAGGGATGTGTTTGTGGAATAAAATCTGGTTGGAAGAATGCCAGTCTTACTGCCAGTAAGACTTGAAGGTGATATTTTCACTATAAAAATATCACTTGAAGGTGATATTTTTATCATCCTCCTGGAAAAAAGCCAGACAGGACATAATCTCTGCTGTTCCCAAAGTACTTCTGATTTTTTGTGTTTAAAAGTGTAGTTTTGACCGGTTTAAACTCTGACCTGAATTCCCCAGATCTTTTAGGCAGGACTCTTGAAGGATTCAGGCACCATGCACAACAGGGACAAGAAAATTGTTGTCTCTTGCACCAGCTGACTAGAGAAGTCTTCATGTCTGCACCCCTGAGCAACAAGAAATTTTGGGGATTGGGCTCGCCTTGCTCAGCAAGCAGGACAGGTGTCCTTTACACAAAATATCAGCTTGGACTGCAGAAGGAAACAAGGGTTCTACAGCCTATGGTTAAAACATCCCTCTGTGAAACATTACTCATTTGTACCCATACATGCAGCAGAGGAGACTTCCACAATCAATTCTCTGTCATGTCTCTTCTTTCTCTCTGTCCTAGCTATGACAATCCTTTTGGATAGGTTCGTCAACTGCACCTGTGAACCAGCCTTTGGCTTTCACTGCAGACAGAATAGGGAAACACTGAATTTTCTATTTTCTTGAGATCAATTAAAATCAAGCATTTTCAGTTCCCAGCCCACCTACAATAATTTTTGTTCATTTTTTCTCTTCAGCACTGCTAGTCCCTTCTCTCTTCCCTCCCCCAGTAAAATTTGCATGTTCCTAATCCTAGGATTTACTTAAGCAACTACAGAGGATCCTGAAATGGCTTCTCCTCCAACTGCTTTGTCTCCAGCTGGAGACAATTACTGATTTGTCCAATTCCGACCACATATATTATTAAGATCAAAGGCAGACCTCAAAACATTAGTAACTAATTTCAGTGTTATAGTTCTAATAAAATAAAAGCGGGCCACTATTAGGCAACATCTCTTTTGTATGTGGTAACTTCTTCATTGAATTCTGAGGTTTTCTTCCTTCTCAGATAGAATTAATCATAGTTGCAAGGATCTATGGATTACTGCTGCTTTTAAATTTGAAGCAGGGTGGCAGATGGGAGTAATTTGGGCACGTCCCCAGCAGGAGCACGGGGAGAAGCAGAATATTGTCAATAATTTCTTTTTTCTTATTCTAATAAAATTCTGCATCCAGTGATAGAAACTCTTACTGCAAGGGTCTCCTTTTATCACAAAGCTTGCTAGCAGATGATGACCTATTCTGTACCAGTGCAAGCAGGAGGAAAAGAAAGAGCCACCGTTCGGTCTTCTGGAGAGCAGATTTGGGCAAGTGTGGAAGGAGGTAGAAGCTGGACTTACTGTGATGCTGTGTCTGGAGAGGGAAAGGTGAGCACTGATTGCCTCTGTGCTGCAGGTCGTCTAAGCTTGAGACTTGCTACCAGTTAGCGCAAGCAGACAGGCAAATCGATGATGAGAGGATTATGTCTGAAACCACCTTACCTGACTTGTGTCCCAGTGCTCAGATCAAGGCTGGAGTAGCACCACTCTTGCCAGCAAGATTCATAGCCTAAGAGGAGCTTGTCCCTGGCCCAGCTGGATAGGGCTACCCAGGAAAGAGAGACATTAAAGATAGACACAGGCGTAGGAGCAAGGTCTAGAAACTGTGAAAGCCTAAGATCTATCTTTCCATCTCTCCTAAGGTGTGAACTAGCCTCTGGAATGCTGCACTGAAGATGCTCACTGACGTTTCCTCTGGCTGGCTGGCTGCTTCTCCCCTTTCATAATGAATGTGGCTGCTGCTTCTTCAGCTGTCAGTGACCTCTGTTGTGGGTAACCCCTTCCTGGTGTGCCCCTCCAGGAGCTGGGGACACTACCAACACCATGTTGCCATACCTCCATCAGCAAGTGGTGTGCACTGCAGCTTTTGGCTTGGCCAGGGTGATTTTTGTCACTGAATTATTTTGCAGCACCATTCTCCCCACTGTCACCCCCCAGACTGTCAGGCAATGGATGAGGTGACATGACAGCAGAGTGTGTGGGTGCTTTTAGCTGGCCTCAGTGCCTGTGTGTGACAGGCTAATCCCCTGTGCATGGGCTGGGTAGCTGGGGTGCTCTTGGGAGCCCCATCTGTCTGGATGTGCTGCAAGATAAAGGGGATGTCTTAAACCACTGTGGCAAAATTTGTTAGAGCTGTTCTGCCAGAGCCTGGAGTTAAAAGAGACCTTTTCCCATGTAGCAATGCCAGAAGAGATGATCACAGACAACTGGCTGTCATGGGTCTGCTCTAAAGTCCCAGTTTTTGCAACACCCCAATTTAAGCTGTTCCATCCCCCAGTGACTCCAAGAGTACCAATCAACTGGGAAAGCATCCTGCTCACAGGGGGAGCTTTGCGGGCGGAACTTATGTCTTGGGGCTGCAGCTGCTCCATCAGGGCAGCACGGAACAGGGCAGCCACTGCCAGAATCTCTGCCCTGGCTGTCTGCATCCACGTCACCTGGGGTGGCCCTTCTGCCCCTTCAGGGTTGGCCATGGAGCACATTGTTCTCTTGAGATTTTTACTTGGAGGTGAGTTAGACATCACCTCTGTTTGACCTTTAATCTTCAAACAACTTTTTTTTTAAGATGAGATAATACATGGACTAATAATTCTGTAAAAAGGTGTGGGTCTGGATTTCCCCCCTTTTTCACACGTGCAGCATTATAGATTGGCTGTGACCTACCACGGCCGTGTTGTGTGCGTGGCATCTTGTGTCATTACAGCCCCAGAGGGCTTCTCAAAGGCTAATCTGAATGGCAGTCTACCTCGACCCCCATGAGCCATTAGCTCACTTCTGACTCTTTGCTAGGTTTCTTGATTTTCTGCCTGTGTATTTCGGAAGCAGAAGGGAAAGATGGGATTTCTACTGAATATAGGCCAGCTCTTCAGCCAGTCACTGGATCTTTCCCAGTTCTTGCCAGAGGGAGACTGGGCACTGGCTTTGTCAGACAAAATGTTACCCAGCCAAGATCCAGTGGCATCTGGCTAGATGTTCTTTGCTTTCTAAGAGATTTTCTTTTACTTATCCCAAATACTTTGGTTGTTGATCTGGTACTATCTGACTATAGCTTTTCCTCTAGCTACTTGCTGTGAGGCATTTATGTACACACAATCACAGCAGATAAATCTCTTAGAAAGAGATAATCATAATCTCTTTAATCAGCACATTGTAGTAATCCCTCATAAACAGACTGGCTTCAGCAAACCTTTTACTAGGTCAGTGTCCTCACTGATCTTTTCACTCTTCAATTTTGTTCTATGTCAGCCATGAAGCAGAAGGGTTTCAGAGAGATCAGGAAATTAAATGATTGTGTGTACAATCAGGAGCTGATAATATGCTGGTAATATGATGAAAATATTGCATGCATGTGCTATTTGGTGATAACAAATCTAAGAAAAGCAATCAAAGATACGTAGGAAGAATGGAAACATATATTCACTGTGGTTCCAGTGGGTCCTATCTTGGGGCATTCCCTGCTTAACGAGCATTTACAACATGCTTTTGTTTGTTCCTCATTCACAGTTGGTGCTGCTGACGCTGCAGAAGTTACAGTTGTGTTTCTGCTCACACACAATGCTCATATGCTACTGTAAGTGTACCTGTGGGAATGAGTTATTGAAAGAGCAGGGAAGGTGAATTACACACCTGCCTCCAGCAAACTCTCCTTCTCTGCGTTTATTCAGTTTCTGTAGAATCAGTAAAAACATTTCTAAAGGAAAAGTGGTTCGTCCAAGGAGCTCTGACAAGAGGTCAGCTCTCACTCCAGAAAATGGAGGGGAGTATCTGAACAGAGGAAGGCCAGTTGTACTGCCTGCCTGCAGCTCCTGCTCTGGCCCTTCTCATCATGCTGGCATTAACACTTTTGCATGCGTTTTTTGAAGGAGAGTGTTTCTAAGTACATGCTAGGGCTTTAGCATGCTGACTACTGCACTGGAGGGACTCCACATAAAGCCAGGAGGGCAAGCGGTGTTTGTGAAATTGGTGAGGCTCTTCTAAATTGTCAGATTATATTCTCATTTCAGTCAAGGGCCGCAAACCCCAAATTTATGGCTGCCTGGAGAAGCCAAGGAAGTTTGATGGGAAAGAGGAGTGCCTGAGGCATCCTGGGATTTGCCTTAGAATAGAGGACAGTGTACCCATTAATGTTTGCGTTCTTTCCTAATTTATAGGTCAGCTTTAGCAGGCCTGCACGCACTTGAAAAATGAATGACAAGCTGCGTCCAGTCCTGTGGGTCTTACTCATGGGACTAGTCCTTACTCATCGGATCGGCCCCCGCAAGGCCGATGAGACTGCTCCTATGATTGAGCCTTTTGGCAGAAAGGCCTCCTCATTCCAACGGGGATCTGTTTGTTTTGCATGCTATGAAAATGCAGACACCACTGGAAGGCAGCAGGAATTTTACCTGTGCGAGCTCAAATGTGCAAAGGGTCACAAGCCCACCTGGGACAGTCCTGGAGGCCAGGGCAGTCCTGGCACCCCAGTGAAGGTCTTCAGAAAAACGCTCTGAATGTGCATCCAGGCACAGAATTTTTTAGTGGTTTTGCTTCTCATCCTGGAGTCTCCAGAGCATTCCTCTTCCTAGGGCCATAGCAGCAGATAGGGCCTGCATGTATTTTCAGTTGCTGTAGAATGTATGTCTTTTAAGTCAATTGAGGAAGGTGGGAATGGAGGCAGAGAGTGCCCATTCCTGTGATGTGTTGCAAAGGACATTTCTCTGTGTCCCTCTTTTACCCCACACAAGCAAAAATTTTGCCACACTCAACTACAGAGCAGCTGGGATCCAGGAATGGGAGTAAGCCCCAGTGTGGGCAGCTGAAGACTGTAAACTCTGCATTAGACTGGTTTCAGGTGCAGAGATCCACTACCCTGCTGATCACAAACATACCGGGCATCTGTTTCAATGTGGCATCTCACCAGCAGTGTCCTTGGCTGTGGGTGCTGATGCTCGCTGTGTTTTCACTGCCAAGATGGATGCATGGGCATTGCCCAGTGCACAATAACAGTGGTGCTTCCTGCCCTGCGGAGCAGACAGCGGTGGGATGCAGCAGCACTGGAAACCTCTTCATTATCCCAGCTTCCCATTAGAGTGTCTGGAAAGAAGGATGGTCTTACAGTTAGACCACTGGACTAGTAGGACTGAACCACAGTTGTACCTTCTACCTGCAATTCCCTATGTGATTTTGAAAGTCACTTAAAATCTCCCTCATTTTGTTTGATTTTAGGAACAGGAGCAATTCCCCATTTCAGAAGAGAAAAAGTCTTTTATTGTGGATTAATTGTGAAGAAAATGTTTGTGAGAATTTAACAAGTAACAAATATGAGAAGTTAATAGGCTGTGGCACTTGTGGATCCTGTTTGATGGTGGTAAAGTTGTCACAGTGACAGAAGTCCTCCAAGTTTGATGTGGGTTCTTGTTTTTCTTGAGGTGTCTCTTACAGACACACAAAGTTCAGCTTTTTGTAGAGTGATTTTTGAAGCATTCAGCCTAAAAACAAGGAGAGACTTTACCCTGCTGTGTATAACTTTCAGCGATCTATGTGCAGGCAAATTTGCCCATGAAGAAAAGTCCTTTCTCATGGTTATCACAAGGCTGCCATGACCTGCAACGTGGCCATCACCGACAGACAGGCACAGCATGTGGTAATCTGTTTTAAAACACCTATTTAGGGTCAGATTGCTCTTAGGAATAGACATCCAGAAGTGCCAAATCATCAACTTGGAGAGCAGTTGGCTGGTTTGTCTCCACTGTCTTTGCTCCACAAGGAGGAGAGAATGAGAAGGTGACCTCTCTCCTCAGAGAAGAATCCTCTCCACTGAGGATGTGGAGAGAAGGTGAGGACACCTCAGAGAATTACCTGGTAGCCTTGGTTGGCATTGGAATTTCATAGTTAGTGGTTTTGATTGGGATTTTCTCATCCATGTTTTTCACTTAGTGGAAGGTGTTTTTAAGCAGGGATCTCTGTCCCATTCAGTAAAACAGTGCTGACCAAATTGAGGTGGGGAAAGGCTTTGCTGCAGAGACATGGCAGGACCTCAGAACAAAAAGCCAGAAGGGAAGGTGCATTAGCAACTTTGGCTGAGTGATCACAGGATCCTTGAGACCAGCACTGGACGTCTACAAGGCCATATTCTCAGCCAGTCAAAGCTGTTGGTGCTCTTTTCAAGACAGCTGTTCTGCAGAGTGTAAGCCATCAGCTTATAAATTTGAGTTTCTTCTGAAACTTCCTAGGAACTGATTAAATAAGCTAAGAGAACTCCATAAAAGCATTTTAACTGAGGAGTTGGACTTGGCCTGCCCATTTGAATGAAGTGGTGGTTGTATTTCCCTGACTCTTGACTGAGACTTTCAGGGTGCTTTAGATGCCCAGTCATCAGGCCAATCCAGCATTATGGGTTACTCCCCTTAGCTGCTCCAGCAGGCAGTTTGATGTCCCAGCTAGCCAGCCCATGTGCAGCAGCCTCTGCTGCTCTTTGAGGAACACAAGTGGGACAAATTTGCCAATGCAGTTACTCTCTAGGAGAGAGATGGCCAGCTGGGAGAGGCTGTCTCTTCTGAAAATGCTCCTCCTCTTTCTAAAGGGAACTGGTTTCACAGTTAGTAGTTAAAATTAGGGAGTGGCTCTATCTTAGCTGTTGACAGTTCTGCTTTGGCTTGCTTAAACCCGTGTTTTCAAGGGCTCTTCTACATGCACATGTCAGAGGTTGGCTGTTGAACTGGGGACGTGTTTTATAGGAGCTCTGAAGCATATTCCACAGGCAATTTCGCACTGATTTAACTACCACAGTTAAGTTTGTTAATATTGTCAAATTGATTAGGTTGTTGAAATAAATTTGAACATGGTTTTGCTTAAGTCATTTTCTAAACCAGTCTTCAAAGCAAGCCACTACATCGGTGAAGAAATTTGTGAATCCACATGGTTTTTTTCCTTTCTTTGCACTGTGTTCAACCAACTTCTAGTTGTACAGCAGTTGTGGTTCATATCAGAGGGTAAAATACTTATTTGACACTTTGAAAGAGAATTTGGTAAAATCTCAGATCTTGTCCTTTCTATTTAAGAATATGCCAAGTAAAACTGGGGAAGATGAGTTTTAAGAAAGACAGGAAGCCAAACCAAAAAAATACCCACCTTGGTTCGTATGCTATAAAGCAGCAGAAAGACGTCATAAATTAAAGATACTTTCACAACATCATTAAATCTATTAATCTTTTCAAGGTCAAGTATTTCCTTTTTGTTAATGCACTTTGATTATGCTCTTTTATGATCTCTTTTCCACTGCCAGTCCACAAGACTAAACATGCTTTATATTTTTCACGGTACATTTCCTTACTTCCTGTTCTTGCCTCCTCACGCTCACCCCCAGAGATACGGGATGGTCTGAAGGCAAGACAGAGCTTCTGCTATATGTAAAGATAGCTTCTGGTCTGGATGGGTAATTTACTGTCTGGGTTGCTAATTTGGCTATGAATTGGATTCATGGGCCTCTATGAAATAGAAATAGGCTGCTCTTCAGTAGCTTTCTAGTCAGTTTGATATGATTTAGTCATGTTCATATCAATCCAATCCCATTTGCCACCACAACTGAGCTTAACCTGCTCTCAACCTGATCTCTATCAGGATGCTGTGAGCCTCTGGATACATCTGTCCTGCCTGGATTTCCTCCTCGTAATGTTGTTTCCTCTGTTGTTGATGCTGCAACAGTTCTTTTTACAGAAAAATTGACTCAGTGCTTTTAATTAACGAGAAAAGACAAATCAGTGCCCCAGCACTGAGGGCACAAGCAAACCCTCCCTTTGCAGTCAGCTACGCCATTTGAAGATGTCACTGACTCCCCAGAGTGCAGGTGACCATCAGTTTTCTGGAGCTGACCATTTCCAAAGCTCTGATGCTGGACAAGACCATACAAAAAACCTGTGATCAGCTTCAGTCAGCCATAAGGATTTGAAGAGTCAGCACTGCTGTGTTATAATCTGGGTGGCTTTGGGAATAGCAGTCTGGGGAGTCCTGGTGTAGAGGGTCCCTTGTGATGTGGGATCACAGGTGTGGCTGCTCTGAGTAAGAGGGTGCTGTTGTGTGACATCACGGCAATGAAAATGCCTTTTGCTGGCAGAGACAACCCTGAAAGTCTGATCTCAGCCTGTGTGTGCACTCAGAGGTCTAGCCACCCTCTCCACTGATGAAGAAGGTTTGCTGCTTAGCTTGTGTGGTGTCTGTGGAGTCTTCTTGATCTGCTGCTGTGCCTAGCATGGTTTGGACGTGTCAGCTTGGACTTTCAGGCAGTGTTCATCCCACATCTTGGGAATCAGCTTGGACTCAGTCTCACTAAGTGGTTTGGATGTTGCCACCCTGCTACAAAAAGTGATACTGGACAGAACTGTTCTGGCAGGTCATTGTCCTGAGGATCAGAGAATGGGTCTGGGCCCATTTTATTTGCTGGTAATACTGTCCCCTTTGTGCCTCACTCTGCATCCAGTGTCTGCACCCAGTTTTTCTAAATCCTAAAGATGGCATTGTAACACAAAGGCATAACCTGAAATAGGACTGATCATTCAATACCCAGGGAGACATCTCTTAGGGTTTTCTGCACCCCCAAGGTCACCCCGTGCATTCCAGTGCTCTCAAGGGACACAGGAGATGGACTTGATTAGACAGGCAAGGACTGGAGCAATGTGGTCTCCAGCCATATTTCCTAGTAGTTTCACAGGAGTCCTTGCTCTCAGTGCACCAAGAAGTAGTAAGACCAAAGGAGTAAAACATGGGAAACAACAAATAGGAGCTGAAAGTTTGAAGTTCTTTTCTGGCATGGCAGATTTGCTCTGTGGCTTTCACCAAATTTCTGTAAGCTTTAGTGTCTTGGCATTGAAAATGGAGAAAATATGTTACTCCCGTGGTGTAAAACCAAACAGGAAAACTCGTTGAGGATCCATCAGCAGAGCTCATTAGATCAGCAGAGCTCATTAGATCAGCAGATGGGAGCATTTGTGTGGCATTCATTATTTGCATCACAGACCTCCCATTTTTATCCGATCAGGAGGTTTTCTTGCCAGGGTGTCTTGTTAGAACTGCCACTGGCATCTTAGTTCTGGGCATGGATTGCACATTTTACCTGCTCTCTGAACATTGATCAAAGCCTCTGGGAGGAGAAGCCGGCAACATACTAAATACATGTCAGCTCAGCTGCTTTCACATGCAGGGCTTTGCTTAGCCTGAGAAAGCTCCTTGTCTCCAAGCCAAGTAACTGAAGGAGTCAAGGCCCTGTTTAACCTTTTGGGAAGAGCTGATGCTTTGACATCCACAAAGAGCTGCTTTGTTTGAGGAGCTAAAGGTTCTTTGTGAGATTAGGCTCAGGTATTACAGCCCAGCACATGGCTGCTGGCTGTAATGAGTAGGTAGGTGGTTGGGGCTGGGATGTGGGAGTCTTGGGACTTGACTGACTCCTCTGCCTGAGGGAATCTGAAACTGCACATCTCCCCAAGGACATTGCCCACCAGGAATGAAGTAGAATACTCTTGAGGGAGCTGAAGAAAGATGTTGCAAGCACTCTGTCCCTCATGTTGGATATTTTGCTTTTTATAAAGTAATGATAAATGCACAGGATAAAAACTAATCTTCTAGCCCTTGAACAAGTAATTTCAGGCACTGGTTCCTGTTTCTGTAAACAGGAGAGTACTGTGTATTACCCACACCAGGATACCTTAGAGTTCATTTTGTGATGGCAGACCTTCACTTTAAGGTCTTGTGCTGAGACAGCAGATTTGAACCAGGAATGTTCTGAACTCTGGGTTAAAAAAGATAGTAGTGGTTTTCCTCAGTGTTTGAGCCTGGGCTGTCTGGTGAATGGGGTGAAAAATCCAGGGCAGAGCAACCCAAGTTTTTCCAGAAAATGATAAAAAAACCTGAGATCCCAGTCCCCATCTCCTAGTCAGTTTACCTGTGTAAGGCAGTCAGGAGTCAAGGCAATATGAATTTTACCCCATAACTCTCCAGCATTCAGTACAGCTGTTGCTTTATATGTCATGTTCCATTCTGTTGCAAGAATGTCTGTAACGAACAAACCTGTAATGCCTTTCCTTATTATGTAAGCTATATACATACAGCAGTTATTTTGGCTCTTTTTTTTTCTCTCTTAGTTGTCACTGGTGCTGTTTTCAATGCTTCTGCCTATGTTAGAAGTGAATTTGGACCAAAAGACTAAAGAACTGTCATTCCTTATCTAGTAGCAATCATATTCAGCAAATCTGTGTTAAAGTAATATAGTTAGCAAGGGGAAAAATTAATTTCACCACCTTTATTTAACTGTATTTCCTTTGTCCCTTTGGGATTGTTACCCTGGCAACTCAAGTCACCCACTAATTGATCTCCATCATTCCACAACCTGGAAAACAGGTTGCTGTTTCTGGTTGCTGAAATAGGCAACACGTGAGGCATCTCTCCAGTGTCATGCCTGGTATTAGCAAGGCAAGCTACTTTGGCATCTTCACCTCTATTAATCTGTCCAGTCTAATAAGGATCATGGGTTATTTTAGGTGGTGGGCTCTTAGCTACAGTGCTAAAGACCAGTCTTTCGTCTACATCCTTGTGTAAGCAATTCCTCATGTTTGCTGTCCATATGGACATTTCAAGAACAGAGGAGTCTTGTAAGAGCATTTAATGTACATCAGAAACACATTTGACTTGCCAAATTCTGCAATAATCACATTTTTTATTTAATTGAAAACAAACAACAGAATCAGCCAGGTCCCGTATAGTGTAATGAATACATTGATTGTAGGTAATTAATAAACACTCCTTTTTATTCCAGAACAGAACATGGCCAGAAAGCC
Organism: Machaerirhynchus nigripectus; assembly: GCA_013397975.1. Taxonomy (NCBI): domain Eukaryota; kingdom Metazoa; phylum Chordata; class Aves; order Passeriformes; family Dicruridae; genus Machaerirhynchus; species Machaerirhynchus nigripectus. Next base: position 246,138 of record VZRQ01009099.1, read on the forward strand.
AAGTGTGTCATTAGTACCTACTGAGGGAGTAAGCTTCAACTGGGTTAGTATTACGTCCAAAGAAAGCCAATCATTTTTTGGTGTGTTTGAGTTGTGGAGAGGCACTAATATATATCCTCACACTCCTATAAAACACTGTATTTGTTCCACACGGAGGGGTGATTCTTGCTGTCCAAGCCCTGGCATAAGCCATAAAAATCTACAAACAGCTGGGCCAGCGCTTTGCAGTTACACTTAACTCATCCCCTGTTGATGCCTTGGCAGTGAGCCTGGTGTAATGTGAGGCACTGTCTCATGACCCTGAACCCAGACACTGAGAATACTTAAAGGGCTCTGGACCACAGCTGTTTTTCAAGAACAGTCTTCCTTAAACATCAATTACCAGAAGATAAATGATTTGATGAGCTGAAATGACTGCAGGATGGATGCTGCTGCATTCCTGCATTTCTTGAGGAAATTCCCTGCTTCCTTCCACCTCCTGTTCTGTCTGTGTCTGGTGCAATGTTACCAGCATGCAGGAAGCTCAGGACACATTGTGATGGACAAGGTAGGTGGTCTCCAAGTTACCTGTACCTGGCTCATATGTTTTCCGTCAGGTTTTTGAAGCTGGGCCTGGAGCTGTTTGCAATTCTTTTTACCGGCTTTAAGTCTGCTTCATACCTGCTCTGTTCTGAAAGGTCTTTACGCACTTATGATAAAGTTAAAAAAATCCAGGTGCTTCTTCCCAGTGAGTGGTACACAGCCAGCCTGGAGTGTATTTATGCACTGAGACACCGGACAGAGGTTTTGGTGTCCCATTCTGGGAGTGGACACACAAATGTTGCTTCTTGGTGAACACCTGTATTTTCACCACATGCTGGATGTGCACGCAACTGTATGAAGAGGACAGAGCTGGATACCTTTTTTTTGTCTCTGTAAGCAGTTACAGAAACATTCTTAGCACAAGAAAAACCAAAAAAATTGAGTCGATGAGAAAAAAAAAGAAAGAAAAATCTCCTATTTCCTCCAAAAAGCTACTGCAATGTGAGGCAAAAGCATAATTTGCCTTTTAGGTACTAAGCAGGCCTTTGTGGTTGACCACTGCCAATTGATGGTGCACAAAGCCAGGACTTTTCAGGCTTGAAAGCAGTGTGGTGCTGGGAAATCTCTGCCCCACCAACCACCTACTGTTTGGCCTTGGGGTAGTCATGTCATTTGTCTCTGCATCTCTGCTTCCTTCTTAGAATATGCCTTGTCTGTGTACACTGGGTTCTCTGGGGTAAGGACCAGCCCATGACATTTATTAATATAGTGCTTGGCATGCTGGAGCATGACTCCACTGAGGTTTCCAGTTGCTACTGAACTGCAAAATAATTAAAAGAGTATGTTGAGGCTTCTTTTATGTAATGCTGTCATCTAGACAGTTGATGCTTATAGGCTTCTAGGTTGAATTTGATTTAGACCTCAAAATTATGTGTCTTGCTTATAAGATTATTTGCTTACTGTGTGCTATACTGTCACGATTACAACCACTGGAGAACCCTGCTGCATGTGGAAGGGTAGCTGAGCATTGTTCCTGCAGGGCCCTTAGACTGGGATTTGTCCCTGCTTACCCCAAAAGAGCACTCAGCAGAAAAAACTCTCGCAAGCATTTTAGAAAGCGGTCTCTGAATTTGAAAACTCACAGAGAGATGCATTTGTCTCAGAGGTCTGAACAGCCACAAATCAAAGTGGTTGGCAGATCAGAAAACCCTCCACTAGGCATGTGATCCTGGCTCTCTGAGGATCTGAGTCCAAGGGAATATCAGTCTTTCACAGATTGATGTGACATGGAAAAGCTCACCTGCCACCAGCCAAACCAATGCCTAACAAGAAGCCAAGTCACTGCAGTCACAGTGTTCCTGAGCTTTCTGCGACTGCATAGCCGTGGCTGCACCTGATTTGCTTTGGCTCCACTCAGAGCAGGCACAGAAGTCACCCATGTCTGGTGTGAAAGGCTGCGTGGGAATACTCCACGTATATTCTAACACCAAGTCAGCAGCACCCGTAACAGGAGAGCCCAGAAATACTGGGCCAGACTCTATAACCTTTGCCAAATGGGAGCACTCCTTTTGAGACCACTGACAAATGCTGGGACACCCACTAAGAGCAGGCTTTTAGTTCTTGGGCCACATTATTCCCAGACCTTTCACCTCTTCAGCAGGTTGCAGTCTTTTACACGGTGCTGCTGGCTGTGGAGGCCCTGGTGTGACCCAGAAGGGGAAATGCAGGGCAGCTGTGGCTCCAGGCAGGACCAAACATGTAAACTATCAGTAAGCTCGACTCTGAATTTCCAAGTTGCCTGTTTGGTGCAGATGGTGTAGCCCTGAAAGGTATGCTCTGCCACATCACATATGCAGGCAAGCAGTGCAGACTGTGGCAATGAGATGACAATCCCCTGTGCAGGGGCACAAATTGGAGAGGAAATGCTCATTTTCAGTAAATGGCTTTCAAATAAAACAGCTGTGATGGGACAGCTTAAAAAGACTTTTAATTAGTCCATTTTACTTCTGCTACTTAGTGCCTTATGACTACTAAGCTTTTTATTGCTTTACATTTCTTTCTCGGCTTGTATGGTAACCAAGTAGGCTACATCAGGCTCCAGTAGCAGCGAGATCTGTTGTACCAGAAGCAGATGACAGCTTCTCGAAAGCCACCTTAGGTTTTGCAAAACAAAAGTGCAGTGACTTCTGACAAAGGGTTGGTCAGGTACAGTTATTTCTTTCCCTGTACTCTAGTTTTATGTGACACAGCAAGAGGCAAGCCTCATTTGAGGAGGATAACACTGGAACAATACTACAACCAAAGCCCAGTCCCACACAGCTGCTGGCTTTACCTCAGGCACCTGTCAGAAATGCAATGAATTAGAAAGATCTGTGCCTTAGGTTTAGTGTTGGGGTAACAAGCAAGGCAAATGACTTTAGGGTGGGAAGTGGTGCCATGACCACATATCCATCTGGAAACAATGGAGCTCCCTGAGACCAGGTAAATCAATGAAGAACAGCTGGATGGTAACTTACCTGATAAATGATTCCACTGAACTTATCCTGTGTAGTTAATGGGAATGGCTAATTTGTTCTGCGCTCTGCAAGTTCAGGAGAGATCACTTCCTATGCTGTGCTTTGTGACTCCTAGGGCTGATGTACAGAGGTTGATGTTGCTGTGGCCAAGAGCCTGTGTTGGCTCTGAACATTTCACTGAGGTAAACTGCTTGCTGATGAGCATTTTTTGGTTGGCTTATTTCCTCCTGGCACCAGAAAAATGGAGCAAATCCAAAAGAGGGGTGGGATGGATCAGGCAGGTGTCTGGCTCACATCCCTTTGCTGCTACAGTCTTGCCACAGCCCAGGAGAGGCAGCCTGATGCATATATCCAGCCCCATACAATCCACAGCAGGGGTCAGTACTGCTGGACAGAGATGCAGAAAGCCCCTTGGCTGTGCTGGAGGCTTCCAAAGCCAGCCAAAATGAAACACTGGACATGGGGCTCTCTGAGTTGCTGCCTCTCTCCTGAGGCTGGGCGCATATCCAAGGTCTGCTGCCTGGGACTGGGTACTAGCACTTCATCTCCCGGTGTTGCTGGAGTAGAGGCCTGGAAAATCTCTTTTAGGTTGATGGGTTTGGGGCCCTTGTATTTGGATTCTCTGTGCTGGACCTTTCTGTTTTCCTTGTTCTAAGGAAGCTGCAAGAAAATCTTTTTCTTCACCCACTTTAGCACTGGGACTAAACATTGGATTTCCTACTCACTACAGCCCTTTTCAAGGAAATGGCCCAGCTGCCTCAGGCTAGTGAAAGCTCCAGCCCTGGCTTTGGATTTCACATGTTCAGAGATGTGTGAAAGAGACATAACAAGCATTTTAAAGACTGTGGGCAGACATTCAGTGTATTCTGAGGTATCATGAAAAAAGCACACAGGACATGGATGCGGACAAGACACAGACACACGCATACGTGTGTATATACATATATATAAATGTGTGTATATATAGTTGTGTTTATGTACGCCCATGTTCAGTTTCCCCCTGGGTATTCATTGAGCTAAGGGCAGTGTCCCTTGACTCATGAAATCTTTCATCTTGAAGAGACTGCAGTGATGTGGCTGGACTGCTGCTATTATGTTGTCCCTTTGCCTTTTACTGGGGCTGGTGTCTCCTTCTCAGATCTCCCAGAGCTGCTTGGGAACTACAGTTTTCAAGAAGCAGAACTAATCCTGCTGCTTTATTCTTGGAATTACTTGCCAATCCTCATTCTTCTGTATCAACATCGGAAAAATAAAACACTTGATATACTATGTAGGTATGTTTCAGTCCAAAGTGAAGGGTTGGCTTTAACTTGCAAAGATCATCTTTGGTCTAGGAGACATGGGTGACAGAGCCTTGGCAGTGCCACGGAGGTGTCTGATCAGCCTGAGTTCATGAGCTCTGCAAGCAGAGATCCCTGGGGTAATCACAGGGAGTGCACCACGTCACAACTTGGAATGCTGGACCCATTTATAGGTAACCCTCACAGAGATACAAATGCTGCTACTTTGTCCAAAGCCCATTTTGAGTTCAGTAGCCTCTCATAAAAATGTTACAGTAGACAAAATATTCTGGACAGAAATCTGCTGAGCAGAAGAAATCCTTAGTTGGAAAGTACCCTTTCTTCAGTCTTACCCAACCCAAAACACTGGCTTACAAGTTTGAAATTGTATCACTTTTTAATTAAGTAATGACTGATGTTACCTTTAGAATCACGGGCTGGAGACACAGGGTGCTAATGATTAAATTTATCCCTATCCCATAAATCTACTGTTTTGCCAGTTGGCTATCAAAGTATGTCCGGAGCAGAGAAAGCACTTGGCAACTTCACAGCCTTCAGTAATTTAAGAAAAACCTTGAATGACTCCCTAGATTGTTCCAATTTTAATCTATAAGCAGTACCTACAGTTACTGAAGAAAGGCTGTTCAGCATTTCCTAGGTTTCACAAGCTTTGAGGAACAGTCACAGTGAACTCCTTTTCCCAACTGCAAAGAGCTTGGTAATTTAATAGCAGGCTTTGGACAGGAAGACAAAATGTTTCTCCAGGGAGTGACAGTAGGATTCTCTGCAATAAAAAGACCTTAGTCATGGTCATGTATGCACAGTTGAAAAGGCACACTCCTGGCTGCGTCCCTCCCTTACAGTGAGTTTGTCTGGTGAGCACAATTGGAAAATCCTTTGCCGAGGTCCATCCCTTTCAATGATAGGCTTACAGTTTTGTCCTGAACTTTGTGTGTGTGAATTTTCTTCAGCTTGTGTGCTAGGGTGGTTTTTAACCCCTTTAGAATCTACAGGGTATTTGGGTTAAAAACTGGGCTGTGTTTTTCAGGCACTTATCCAATACTGCCACAGTGCTAGGTCTGGCCAGAGGGCTGTCCAGCAGCCAGCAAATGACTTAAAGAGAAATTCCTCCTCTGGCAGACAAGTTTTAATGGTATCACATTCAGCAAAACAGAACCAGACGGGATAGGTAGTCCTTCCTAGCAGGAGCTCACCCATCTGTGGCCAGACATGCTGGGAGCTGGGGCAAACTGGAGACAGAAATCTGTCTGCAGGAGTGGCTTTGGCTTTTGTGATGAACATTTCTGTAACTTTTTCAGAGATGGATAACCCCTCCATTTGCTTCAGTGGTTGCTGTTCCTACCCCTTTCTTTCCTTTGGTTTGATTTAAGGAGGCTTAAAACCAGTGATGCAGCTATTCTCATTATTTGGTTTTGGTTTAGCTGCAGATTACTTACTCGAACATTGCTCTTACCGATACAGACCACTTGACGGGAAAGACTTTGTCTTCCTGAATACCCTACAGTAGCCCAGCCAAAGTTTCAAAAACAGATTTGTAATTGCCTGAGTTTAGCTCACTTTTCCAGCAGATGTGAACCCGGATGTTTCAGAAAAAGCAACTGCTCCAACAGCTTGTCTCTGTTGGAGGATGTGCCCTACTCCCCCGCTACAGGTACAGTATTTGTTTCATTCCTACCCACTTCATGTATTTCCCTGCTGCTATTTCTCCTGAAGATTTCTGAGTTGAGAGCATTTTCCACCATTTCCATGGTGACTTTTTAAAAGCAATTTCCTGCAATGATGTCATATCCTCTCCTCTTGCTTGCTCTGGTCTTCAGGGCCCTTTGGGCTCTCCCCACGTCTTGGGTGGGTGGGTGAAGTTAAATAACAGTGAGGAGTATAACTCAGTGATTTTCACCATGTGGAAAAATGTAAACTCTTTCATGCTGAAAAAAAGATGTGAAAAACTGTTTTCTGGGAGATTTCATTGCACTGATTTTCTAAAAAATGAAAATGGTGTGAAAATATGCATTTCACCTTAGAGCTCCATGTGTTTTGTTGCTTTTAGCACACTGAGTCTGGCGCTGGGAATCACACCCCAGCTGTTAATAAGGTATTTAAGGGTACTTAACATACATTCATTACTAAACCAACTTTTCTGCTGCAGTTGCTCTGGTGTTTCCCAGACACCATTATCTGATCTTCTAATTATCACAATTTTGTTCTTGTGTGGGTAATTAAAAGGCTGTATTAGGGTTCTCTGTGTGAAATGCTGTATTCAGTTTTTAACTTCAGAGCTTATTTAAGAACACTTCATCGAGGGCCTGTAGCAGTGACCCCAAGTCCCAGTTTCTGTGGTGGCTGAGAAAGGGCAGGCATGATCTGTGGGGTACTCAGTTGGGCACTGACCAGAGGTCACCATCCAATAGGCATTGATGCTAGTTTAAATTTAGGGTACCTGGCTGCAAACTGTCACTTGAAGAGTCACTGTGATTTGGCTAGGGTGCCACGGCATGGTGACATCTGCTAGGTAATAGTAAATGGCAGAAATTTCTTGTATCAGCCTATTAAGAGTTTATCTATAGGAGCACCTAACCTAATTTATTCTATGTTTTCCTTAACCCAGCTCAGTGCCAGAATCCAATGAGCCAGAATTAGCCCCCTGAGAAAAACTGACCTCCATTCACCTCAGAGGGGCAGCATGAAGCAAAGGAGGTACCCATACACTGACCAGGCAGAGGGCAAGGAGGACAGCTGGAAGGGTTAGGGTTAGGGTTAGGATTTTTTTTCAAATTCAGCAGCCCTTTTGGGTGGATTTTTAGGGCCAAACCTTCAAGGGGTGTCAAGTTACCACATCACTGCCCAGCTTTGCACTGGGAGAGAGTATGGCTCTGCAGAAGCAGAAAATGCAACAGAGATGTAATATCATGGAGGGGGTCATGTGTCTGCAGTGCAAGACAGACTTTAAAGAGGACAGCAAAGTGCTTTGGTAGCACATTGCCAAAGTGAGGCAAGTGCAGGGAGGGCCAAATGAGATTTTATTAATGGAGAAAGCTGTAAACCAAAGCAAAAATCTAAGTACCTGCACAGCCTGTGCTCTGCCCAATGTATGATATGGGTTTTAACTGTGGTACTGGGTACAAAGTGCCCCTTGTACAAAATTGTGGGGAACATGAAGAGCAAGGATCTTCACTCTTCAGCACTATCCTGTGAAGGCAGAAGAGTTTTTCTGTTCTCCTTCATTCACTTGCTGCCACCTTGAAGCAGTAACCAGTGTGGGATGATGAGGGCCTAGGAAACCTGGTTTTCTATGTGGAAAACAGGTCCGTTGCAGAGGGGAGGCAGGCTGGGAAGCACAGCAATGCTCTGCTGCCTGGCCCCTCTCTGCATGAAGTTTTGGAGTCTCAACACCCGTGAATCTCTGCTAACTTTCATTACTGATCCATTTTCCCATCCCTTGCACCTGATTGGCTTTACTGAGATTTATTCACCTGAGGAAGATTACAACAAAAATAAGTAATCATTCAGGAGAGGTAGGATAATATCTCCTGCAAGAGGGTGTACATTGAGTTGTCAGCCTCATGGGAAAAGCAGGTGAGACCTTTCTGTTCCTAAAAGTCTGCCTCTGTAAACCTTTACTTGATGCTTCTGTCCCCATTGTCTCCATCCTCCACACCATAGATACTGTCTCTGTGCACTTCTTGTAAGTCCCTCCCTGCATGCATTCATTCCACTGTCAGTTATATTAATTCCGATGGGAAAAATTACATCCTTGTCCACTGCATCACTAACCACAATGTCTTCCAGCACCCTGAGTGGTGAGCAGAACATTACACTTATTTTTCCCCCATGCTTTTGACATGCACTCCCCTCTTCACCATTTGCAAGCCTTGGCTGGCCCCAGAGCCACTGCATCCCCAATTCTCCCTTCCAGTCCTCCCACACCTCCCCTCTTTGTGCCTTGTGTTTTCCACAGCAGGAATGTGAACCCTTTTCCAAACACAGAGCTGGGCCACAGCAATGCCTTGCTTACAGGAGGAAGCTTCCAAACATGACTACATCAGAGGTTATCCAGAGGAGTGTTCCAAGCCTAGTTCCCCAACTGCATGAAAAGTGAGATAAGGAGAGGGAGAGCTTGCGTGCCCTGCTCTCAGACCATGAACTCAACATGGAGCTGTGGTCCATGCAGCTCATGTCAAGCTGCATTAGTCCTCCCCTAACTGCTTCCCCATGTGGGCTGTCGCCAGTGGTGACATTGGAAAGCAGATGTTTCTCTCCTGAAAAAGCAGTAGCGGAATCCTGGATTGTGTTTACATTCCCAGCAGATAGGCAACATGGAAATGTCTTGAAATAGGAAACAGTGTCCTGGCTGAACAAGTAAAAGACATAAGATGAAAAAAAATCACTATCATCATTTCCTGAGAGACTTGCCAAATTCCTCATTTCTGTGCTTGATTTGCACATCCTGCAGATGTGTCTGCTCAAATTTCCCTTCTGGTATTTTCCGCTTACATGGTATGTCAGGCACAGATGTACATTCACATGAACGAGGAGCTGGTATCATTAATGGTAAGTGAAATACCGACTGTCAGGGATGTGACCCAGTGCACACACGCACCCACAGCCCCGGCGGTGGGTGAGCACTGTCACGTGGTGTTGTTTTTCTCGCCAACCACAAGTGCTGGGGACTGCAGGTGAGAAATAGCATCTGCACAGTCCTGAGTGCTGCAATGTGTTCCCCGTGGGATGTTAAGAACCACCTTTATTAACACAGAGATGTACATTTGTGCCTTGTGAGATTTGGGGACCATCTGGCAGAAAATTTCCAAATTGATTTCCAAATCTTGTTTAAATGGAAAACATTTCTTCTTGTCTCTCAGAAGATATTGTCTGCACATTTAGTTTTGGGTACTGTTGGGAAACATTGCAAAGGTACTGAGGCAGGCTAGGAAAGGAAGGGGTTCGCATAAATACAGACTGATATAAGATTATGGTTCTGATTATTACTTTTTTGTAATATGCTGGGCTCAGAAGACCTGATTGTGAGCCTCCACGATAGCATATTCTATAAAACACAACTGCTACCTCCCACCAACCAGTCTGACCTCAGCCAGATGCTGACTCCCACTTACTGTCTCCTATGGTTTATCCATGTTGAGGTCAGAGCCGGGCACAGCTAAGTGGTCACCTGGCATGATACCTCTAACGGGACCCTGACCTCATTTTAATACAGTCAGAGTCATCTGCTCAAGCGAATGTGGCCAGTCAACAGGCTTGGGAGCACAGGACCTCAAACTAAGGCAACTAAATACCAGCTGCTTCTTGCAGCAATTTCCCCCAGTCAAGGGACACCAGAAGGTCAGTGCTCCCAAAACACTGTTTCTGGGCTCCTCTTTCTTGCAGGGTCTATCTTTTCTCTTTCTTTCTCTGCACTGTGTTTTGTTTGGAGGGGCTAGAGTGCTGTGAGGAGCTGCAGAGGTGAAGGTTGGGTTGGAGTGGGAGCTCAGTGGTTTGCAGGGGACAGCAAGGGTCTGGCTGGAGTGAGCAATTGTAACGAAAAAGGGAAAACTAAGCCAGTCCTTTCTTGGCATGGCACAGTATTATGTGCACAAGCAGTTGTGGGTTTATCATGAAGGACAGAGCTGGCCAGTGCAGCAGATCCATGTGGGAACCATGCAGATGCCCTCAGCAGCAAGCAGGCAGTGCTGGGCAGGCAGTACAGCACCCATGACTCTAACAGACTGGTGATGGGATGGGATTCCCCACATTTCTCTAAAAATGGGATTGCAGGGCCTGTCAAAGCCAGGAGATGCAATCTGACAGACCCGCGGAGTGATGTGGTGTACCAAACCTCATCGTGCCTGCTACAGCTGGATAAAGGAGAACTTTGTCAAAAGTGGTTGTCATGACAAAGAAATCACCAAGGAACATGGGAAAGATAGTATCAAGGGAAAGAGATAAATTAAGGAGATGCACTTTGAATGTTTAATGGGCTGGAAACGTCGTCGGAACAAATATTGCCGGAGGGAGCTGGAGTGCAAGTCCAACGTCAGCCACAAGTGGAAATGAATTCACAGGGTAGATCCCGGCTCATCCCCAGAAAGCTGAGCACCTCAGTGCTCTGGGCTGTCGAGAGGCCCAGGCCAGGAGGAACAATAGCAAGAACAGATTAAATGGAGAGATTAAGGTCTTGTCTATACAAGAAAAGTTGTATCAGTTTATTTAGGTGGATTTGGAGTGATGTAGTTAAATGGGAGAAAACCCCAAGTGTAGGGGCACTTCAGCTCCAGCTCCTCCAGCAGCACAGCCTCAGCACCTTTGAAGATCAGGGACCAGATGCCTATCTGAGTGTCTGAATGATGCTGGAAATGCCTTCCCCTCAGCCTTGTGAAGTGGGGCAATACCTGCAGAGGTGGGCTGAGGACAGATTCGTGGAAGACTGTGAGACACCGAGGGGCTGTGGCTGCAGGTGCTGGGGCCCAGGGCCCCCACGATGCTCCAGGACACCTCCCTGTCCTCCTGTCCAGGCATGAGGACTATGGGGCAGGTGATTAAGCTTGGCATAGACACCTGTGATGGTGCATGGGGAATTTCCATGGTGAGTGCTTTTATGCTGTCTAGTCCAGGTGCTAGAGGAAAATGTCATCAGAGCAGTAGAGGATCAGGACTTGATGCAGTCTGAACTGACATTGCCCTGTTCAGTGAAGTTTCCTCACATTTATGCAGGCTTTGTTTCTCATCCCGTGTGCTAATCCACTGAAGGTGATTAGGATTTTATTTTGCTTTTTGGGCTGCCTAATTAATGAGTTATCCTCTCAAAGTCTGCCAAAAAGGGCAGTAATTTTTCCTTTAAAAACCATGCACCAGCCATTCATCGGCAGCAGCTGAGCCCTGATGTGCCATTACAGTTGTGTTACCTGAATGCAGTGTGAAACCTGCAGCAAAAAACGGGACAACACAAGTCACTGAGGCCTCACCAACAGCTCTGCATCGCTCTGAGAAAACAAACTGCTCTTTTTCTCAGCCTGTAGAAAAAAAAAAAAGACTGTTTTTGATGGGTTGATCCTGTCAGATGCTGCATACACATTTTCATGCATGGTGCACCTCTACTGACAGAAATATGTAACTAATATTGATGAGAACATTGGTTTGTTGGTAAATCATTGAGCAGCACCCGGCTCTGTGCTGTGGCCAGCACCCTCTCCACTTGCATGCACATACAGAGCTTGCATAACTCCACAGTGAAAGCAAATGCTATTATTAGTTTATAAAGCAAGTTTTGTTGAATTTGGCAGACGATGTACATGTGTAAATTCCCCCAAATTAATTAAAACGTTTAAAGAGATGGTGGAGATAGCAGCACTGCTCATCTAGTAGATAGTTTTAACAGGTTCACAAATGCTTTTATGTAATTAATTAATGCTTGGCTACCTCAGGTGAAATGATCTGAGCATACATGCTTCCTTAAATCAGAGCAAAGGTAGAGGGGCAAATTCATGCTCTGTTTAAGCAGCTTTTCATCAAAATTGGTCTGAAGCCCATTGTGGGCTTTAATTTATCTCTGGAAGAAAAAAGTGATCTGAACTGACTGTATGAGCAGAAGATAGAAAATGCATGAAATAATAAATAATGCCATGGTGCTTGCCAGCACTGAGTGCCAGAATTTTCTTCTTGCCTGGTTTAGCTCCTCTTTTGTAGATGCAGAATGAAACTAGGCTCAGGCCCAGCCAGCTGGTCTGGTGCCAACCCTGTCACTGGCGTGGTGGCATTGTGGTGGCATTGTCAGTCTTCAGGTGCTCAGCACTGGTTGCTTCCTGCAAGAGAAAGTGTGGGATGTTCTGGTGCATGAGCCACCACCATCTGTTTGCTGAATGAGCAGCACAAATTTAATGGGATATATCAAAAGTGTTCCTGCCAAACAAGGACAGCTAATGACATTAATGTGAACATGCTCAGGAACACTGCAGAAAAGAACATGGCTATGTATAGATGCTGTGGCTCAAACACAGCTTCTTTGCCACCTATTGTGTTCCCAGGCTTGGGACTTTAGATCTGGACTCGGCCCTCTATCTGTTTTGTGCATGGGGACACAGACACATGCGAAGTGTGAAATACTGCAAGGAGACAAACAAAGACCTCCTGGAAAAGAAACCTCACAGCTTAATCTGGAGATTTTCTGAAATTACTGTTTAATTCCAGTGTGCCTGGGAACATGGCTGAGGAAAATAACCTTTTTTCATCAGATCCTGTGTATGTTGAGAGTGCTAACTGCTGATCACTGTACCATATCAGCATATATTTACTCACTTTTTGTTAATGCTCACCATGGTGTATTGCCTGTAAGGTAGAATGTATTGTACTGCTCTGTAAGGTAGAAAGCTGAATTTTAGTCCTTTACTGCATTATCAGAATATTTTCTTTGATAAATGGTTGTTTGTTTTCCCTGGGCAAAATCAGGCAGAACTAATGACCACAGTACAAAACAACAAATCTGACCGCAGATGAAGGTGAGTGGAGAACCTTCCCCTCATTTTCCTCTGCGAGAAGGGCATCTCTGATCTGAGTCACCAAGAGAATCAACTTGGAGACCTACCATCCCATTTTCCTCTCCCTGCTTTTCAGAACAGCATCACACTTAAAAAATCTTACTTACATAAAGCACATCCATGTAAGCTATGCTCCTTTCAGGGAGGTACTCAGCTGACTCAAAGTCACCTCTGTCCCTTAATGGAGACCAGCTGGGCACAGCTCAGAAACAGATCCAGTTTACTATCTAGTGTTTTCCAATTCAGTGTTATCAGTCTCTGGGTATAGCCCAGTTTATTTCAGTCCTCTGATCATGAGGCTGCTTCTCACTCATTCATCTTCTGACCTTATGAGACTTGCAGCCCAGGCTGCATGTGGCCCAGCTTTAATATATAAATATAAATAAAGACATATACCTCTTTCCTGCCCCCCGAATGCTAGGGACAAAATATGGCTTCATGGCCAGGATATTCTTCTCTGTGTGCAAAAAAAAGAGCTCATACTCACACAGCCTGGTGATACTGGAAGCCAGGTCTCACTGGAAGCAGGCACTGTTGTAGGCATAGGGATATTTCCCAGAAGTGGATAAAGCAAGTTAAGATGTGCTCTGGACTGATTTGCATGCTCTTGTTATGGGTAGGCTTCCCCTGAGCACACCTGCCAAATCAGGCCCATTAAAAGTTTTGGACTTCTAGAACCTAAACCTGTCCATATCCAACACTCTTTGCATCTCTGTCCAGATCAGGACCTTTTTGAGAATCATCTTAGGAACTTCAAAGTTACCAGGCACATTCTTAATGGATGATCTCCCAGATAAGTGCTGCTGCAGAGCAACTTCAGGTGGTCTGCATTTTATCTTGAGTAGCTCATTACAAAAGTTAACGGGACCACTTCCAGGAGGCTGATGGCACTTTCCCTGGGTCAAAGTAGCTGGAATGCATCTCATTTTCATACAGGTAGTCACCTAGGGATATCTTGTTCAACTCTGGTATTGAATGGATGCTAAATGAGAAAGCCAGCAATGTTGCTTCCTGCATCACATTTGGTATTTTCTTTTCCATGACTGTGATGCCTAACGGACGAGCTCCCACCCTGGAAAAATGGCTTGTGAACTAGATATCCTGCACAGCTGTATGTGAGAGTACTTCCTATTTATTGTTTAAAGAAAATCTCTGGAGTAAATTGTGGAAGAAAAACATGGGTATAAATGTGGATTAGGTTACTCCCTTGTAAAAAACACAACGCTTCAAAGAGTGTGAAGCAAAATTCTCACACTCTTCCTTTGTTTTTACTTTGCTTCCTTTGACCAAATCCTTCTCTAGGATTACTTAAATCCTCAGAAGATTTTATCTGTGTTTGCACTGGTACAGTTCTGAAGTAACTTCAGAGGCTCCAGCAAGGCTGTTCCAGATCTAGGGTTGAGCCAGAGAGAGCAGTCCAGTACCCATTCTCAGTCACTGCATTTGAGCACTGCTATATGGCCTTGCAGATCTGTGTCTGAATCAGGGCCTTGTAGTGTTCAACACTGTTCCCTCTGTTCCCTTCTCTGATGGAAAGAGCATCCTGGTCAAATGGGATGTATGATGTAAGTCACATTTACAACTTCAATTACTCCATGGATTTCTTGCTGTCTCTTACCATTCTTTGTTTTGCCTCTTTCTTGATTTTCCTCATGTTCTTTTCTATCTTTTGTTCTCTATTTATTTATCCAGGTTAGCGGATTTGTACATTCATAAGTATGTGCACAGATATAGATACTCTTTTTCTGGCCTCCCACGTCTTACGAGTTTATCTCATTCTAGCCAAATATGCATGTATGTATTTGAATATATAATCATACAAACATATAAATAAATAAATACTTTCCTGACATCATTCTTGCAGTGGGGACTGGATTTCTGAAATGTTCTGGCCTTGCTTGACTTTCATGTTAAAACTTCAGTCGAGAAAGAAGCACACACCATCTCATTGTGAATAAACTGAATCCAGCCTTTTATTTGTCTGCATATGCTTCTCTGTGTCCATCTGTGCTCACTGTAAAGGGGTGTCATTAGCAGGCACAAACTCTGCTGCTGACCTTCTCTTCTGTGGGGTCTAGCACCCCATCCAGCGGGGTTTGGTTTCCTTCCCAAGTAGAATGGATCTCTATAGCAGAGCTGAGAAGTCCAGCATGGTGGAGCAATTTGGAGGAACAATGGTCTGACTATCAGGCTTAGGGATAGCATACAGTCATAATGACCCTCCTACAGCTACAGAGTAGGATTATTGATTGTTGATGGCTGGGAATCACTTGCACCACAGTTACAGTTTTTATGGTAATGGCCAGGCCTGATGTGCCTGCTACTCAAACCCCACCAGTTTGGCTGCACGGGGAGGGATGCAAATCACGTCATCCTTTTATAGAAGGCTATTAGCATTAAGGACACTTAAAAAAAATATTCCTTAACCATAATTTTGATCTAAAAGGTTGGCAGTGAAAAAGTCGTCCTCAGAGCAGCCTATGCTTCCCGAATGGGTTAAGAGGAGAGCCTGTACTACTGGATTCTCTTCTCTGTGGCATCAGTTGAATTTGGCCCAAAATTATGGTAGTCTGCAACTAGTGGAGGAAGCAGATCTTTAGATTTCTTTTTCTAAAGAAATCTATGGGACTGTCATTCAGATAGCAAAACTATCCATGGGCAAGGGGGAGTCTGTACAAAAGGCTGTGTTTTAGCCTTAAACAGAAAACCAAGGCAGTCCAGAACAGGGGGAGGCAGCCATTTCACTCTCCCCACTGAAATCCTTCCAGAAGAGAGACAAACTGTGTCCGTGTCCTGGAGGAAGACTTACTTTTGTTCTTTCTTGTTGTGTTTCTTCGTATAAACATATCCAAGACTGAAAGTATTTGGCTGTTCTTCCTGTCTGGAAACATAACGGGAGTCATGATGATTAGGTAAGTTAGCTGTGGGGTGATGCATCTCACTGTCTTAACCACCTGGAAATTAGGTGTCTTGGCTTTATGAATTCTTCTGGCTCTATGAGCCGAGGAGGAAAAAATTGCACCTTTTCTGGGCAGTTCAGCAACTGCCTTAAGCACCTGTCTTAGGACAGGATGACTTACCCTCTGGAGCTGTTTGTCTCTCTGCCTTATCTACAGAGGCAATGTGTACAACCAGTTCAGACTGAGTGCATGATTTTTAGAAGGGTGAAGTTAGCTGTCCTTGTGTATCTAATTTTGTAGTCTGTGCTTTTGTAGTCTGAGCACAGTCGCAGTCCTGTTGCTGTGAATGCTGCTGCTTCACAACCAAATTCAGCTGCCACTGTCATCATCTCTGTGTCCAGAAGACTGCTGAAATTAAATATCCCATCTAACAAGGACACACTTTGCAGGCAGATTTTCCATACCTCATTTTGCACAGACTAGTACGTCTCTCATTTTTTAACATGAGTACTTTATGCAAGGAGTCTAAAAACCTCTCAGACAAGGGTAAGGATTCACTCTGAGCTGTGTCCTAGCAACTCTGTGTCAAAACACCCCCATATATAGTTTTATCAGCTGTTTCAGGGCTGTTGGTTTATATCTAACATTGTTATGCTTTGGGACAAGAATACAGTGGTGCCTCCTGGACAAGTGTTTTTATGCTATTAAAAACAGAACTCCTTCTTTCCTTCCCTAAAAAACAGTGTCAGTAGAAGTCTCTTTAAAAAGTAGATTAATTTGCTGTCTACTTCTGGTTAATGCTTCATTTACATTGTTGTTACTGGGCCTTGTAAAAAAGAGCTGCTCCTATCACAACATTTCTAGATACAAAAACAGTCAAAACCAGCCATTTGAAAGCCCTCTGCTCTGTAACCCAATACTATTTAGCTATGGCTTTGATCTTGCGCCTGGAAAAAATCTTTTCCTTGAAACACTGAAAGTTTTCACAGTTCTAATAATGCATCAAAGCTGATACAGTGTGTAGTTCAGCCCAGCTCCAGTGTTAGTTCACTTCATGAACCCAAATAAATATATTTTTCCCCTTCTTTCAGCTTTAATTTTGTGTTTTCTTTGGAGTGATTCTGGGGAGTAGAGTGTTGCTGATGCTTGGGGAAGCGGGAGGGTGAGAGCGCTGGGTAACTCCAGGCACAGCACAGCCAGATGCTTCCTCCCACGGGACTGCCAATGCCCTGAGCACCTCTAGACGTCTCGTGAGCACAGACTGCTGCTCCTGCCAAATTGCATGATGGTTTTGGGGATGGAGGCGAATATCCATTGAGTATTTACTTGATGCTATCAAACTCATTTGTCTCCTAACCAAAGTCAGAGTCCCTAGAGGTGAAATCCAGTGCATCAATCCACTGCTCCATCTTTAGAAAGGAACATCATTAACATGCCTTCCACATGAACAAATGTGGCTTTGTTCCATGTTACTTCATTAATGCATTATTTAGGGTGATAGGTTTGAAAGCCAGAAGGCACCTTCATGATGACCTAGTCTGATCTCATGAGTACCACAAACTAGTAATCTAGGCAGTAACCTGTGGTTGATCTGTATCATGTATTTTAGAAAAATAGCCAGTTTCCCATGGCAGTTTGGACTGATCTCCCTAGATGTGCTGATTTCCAGCAAGTGGTTTGCCAAAGGGAGAGCAGAGAACACAATAGCAAAGCTGATGTTTGTTGTGCAAATCTGGAAGAGGAGTTTCACCCTAGGAAGCCAGACAAGCCCAAATACAAACAAAGATGGAAACAGCACCATTCTGTAGATCTGAATTTAGATCTAACCTTTGGCTGAGGGCCTATTTCCCCTTTTAAATCGAAGTGGAAAGCAGTCTACTTCAGGAAAAGAATCCACTAGTTGAATACCATGGGTGAATTCTTTAAAAATACAGCATTTTGCACTCCTGTGGAGAGAAAGAGTTTTTATTCTAGAGGAAAATAAATACCCTGAAAAATGTTTGGAATTTTCTGTTTTTCATTTCAGTTGAGAAATCTGTTCTTGGGTTTGAGTGTACAGTCAAAAAAGGCTGAACTATGGAAATGCATTTGTTTCCGTGAGCTGAAGTGCATGAACCTGTCCATGCTTTCTTTGCTAGCTTGCTTTGTGAGCTGCTAGACATACAGGAATTTTTTGGAGAAGACTAGGGAAGACGGAAGGAGCCAGTGTCCCTCCCTGGAAACAGCCTCCAGGAGGTGGCTGCTCCTGCAAGGCTCTGCTCTCGCCATGAGATGTAACAGAAGTTCTGATAACCGGCATGTCACCCGTGGAGCTGGACAGACGAGCACACAGTCCACCTGGTCCCAGACCTGACTTTGCAAGCCTGCCTGGGGGAAGAAAGAGATGAACTGACTGCAACACAAGGTTTTGTCAAGTTAAATGCCTGAGTTAGGGACTGAGCAGAAGCACCCCATGAAGGGATGCTCTGTTTAATCTGTATCTGAGAGCAATGCAATAATCATCTATTTCAGCAAAATTCCAGGCAAGCTGTTGCTGAAGTGCTGAGGAAAAGTAAGTGCTGGAACAATAGGCAGGGGCAGTCAGGGGAGGCTGTGATGAAGTTCTGGGATGATTATTGATTTATTGAATGAAGGTCAAAACTACTCAGCAAAAAGGCAGGAAATCTTAGCACAAATAGGCTCAATGTGGAAACAAGGAACTTTAACATTGTGCAGGAAAAAACAGTGCACACAAGTGTAAATGAAGCATTTAGAAAAGCTAAATAAGGAAGGTCAAGGCTTTCCATGACACACATCAATTGATACAGTGCAGCAATAAGCAAACATCTCTCAACAGGCGTGACTGGCACTGTTGGCCTTTGAATGATGAAGGAGAGGCAAAAATGGAGTGACGCATGATGAATTAGCTCAAGTGCCAAAGGAGTCTGGAGTTCCTGGGCTAAGTCTACTCAAAGAACAATTTCTTTGGGCAAAGTCTGACCTCTACCCCTGGAGCTGGCTGGCATGACCATACCACAGCCTCCCTGCTAAGCTATCTTAGCTTCCAAACCACAGTGGCCACATCCTAACTACCTGTGGGGAATTATCTCTCCCCCATGCAAACAGTGCAGTTCATGGTGTTTTCTCATTGCCCAGTGTGACTGTGTCACTTGTAAACCTAGATGAATCTATGCATCCACTCAAAATCCAGCCAGGAGAACACCAGTACATTGCCTCAGTGCTTCAAAATAGCAGAAGTTGCAAGTGCCAAAATCCTCCTACAGTGTCCTTTCTGCCACTCGATGGCTCTCAGTTTTCCAAGCTGTGATTTTCCCAAAGTGAAGGTGTGGGACAAGCTAGCTCAAGAGGGTGGTATGGAAGGGCAGCACCATCGGGCTAGGGTTATGCTGGAGCAAACAGACTGTTGCAGTGTTTTGGCACGTGGCTCCTCATTCACATCTTCCCTGTTCTCCAAAACAGAGACAGACAGTGTTCAAACCTCTGTGGCTGCTCCCCGAAGCAGTTCTTGAGACAGGAGCTCAAGGCTCCTGCTGTCTCCCTGCAGTGTTCAGACTTCTGCTCCACCCTACCCTGCCTTCCTCTTGGCTGTCTGGTTATGAGTGTGGCTTTCCTGGCCACAGACCTGTCTGTGTATATGCAATCATTCATTTGTTTGTGTGCATTCATAAAAAGACAACACAGAAACCAGCACTGGCACATGCGGCTCATGCTGGCTTTGGAGAAAAGCTGGGTGCATTTGTTTGCTTGTGTTTTTCATTATCCAGCCAAAGTTGTTCTGGCGAGGCTGAGATGATTGCCTGTGTGGAGCAGTTTGCCTGAGGATCCTTAGTGCAAGACAAGAAGGAGCAAAGCCGTAGAGAAAAATATCTTTGCAGTGCTTTTTACTAGAGTTAGCAAAGCATTTGTTAAAATGCTGCTTTATTGACCACAAAATGACCCATAGGAGTGTATGAACTACCTTTGGCCATCAAAGCTGAGAGCTGCCTAATCACAAGTGAATGCTCAGGTGAAGAGTTTACATGGACACATTCGTGGGACATCTCGTTACAAGCACTCAGTGCTTTCCAAGTCTCACTCTTGTGGTAATTGACACTCTTGTGGCAATTGTCTCACTCTTGAGACAATTGACCCATTGGGATGGGTGTATCCGTCCCCCATGAACTTGTCTCGCAGCCACTTAGGAACTGCAAATTTTAAAACCCTGCATTGAACCCCACTCTTGGCTCTACAGAAGCCTGTAGTAATGAATTCCACAATGCCATTAGTCAGTGGCTAATAACATACTTTTGTTCGGTCCAAATCTGCTGCACAGTGATTTCTCCATCTGGCCCTTAGTTCTCACCTTGTGATAGTATTTCCTCACAGATATTGTGATAATATTTTCTCTTAATCCATCCCCTTCACAGGATCATTCTTTTAGAAATTTCATTGTTTTCCAGTACCACTTACCCTTTCCTCATGGCAAAGCTGTTCCATACTTGTGTTCATGCTTGTTATGTTCCTGGAAAAGCTTCACGGACCTGCACAACCTCATCACTGCTGGTGACAATAACTGCATGCGTATCACACACCAAGGTCACATTTCAGAGAGCCATCACTCCATGTTTTCTCCATGGTAAAGCAGAGCCTCTTGCTGCTTGTATATTCTTAGAGCTGACATTCCTATGTGTGCCACTTTGCATGAGCTGACCCTGAATTTTCCTGGCCAGCCTATTGTTCAGCCTCTCGACACTGCAGAGTTCTTTGGGTTTTCTTCATCAGGAGCTTTAGGTTGATTGGCCTCAGTTCTTCCCTCTGAAAATGTTATCACTGCACTGTCCAAAATACTGCATTCAAATTATCATGTGTTTGATGATTTTTCATGAATCTCAGCTCAGTGCCTGAGGAGAAACTGCCTGGGACCTGTTGGTGTTGGTCCAGGGCTTGGGCAAGTGGGAGCACCAGGGTCCCTGGTGCCAGTGCGAGCCTGTTCACCAGCCAGAGATGCTGCAGCATCCCCAGAGAAGTTGTCCTTGTTGGTGCCAGTCCAGACAGAATGAATTCCACATGGTGGAGGTGCTCCTCCTTGTGAAGCTGTTTGGAGAATGAGATGGGGCACCCCCCTGCATCTGTGGTTCTGTCATCAGCCTCTGGTCTTCCCAGCGGCCACATGCCTGACACGGCTGCGCAGCAGGACACAGACCAAGCCAGGGACAGGCAAATCTTGGGTGAGGACACAAAGAGAAAGGTGCCATGGCAGTGCTCTGTCAAAGAGTGAAATACGAGTCTCAGTAAGCAGGGGACGGGGCCAGAAGTCAAGTGTGGGATTGTCCCTCAGCATGATGATTGTGACAGTTCTGTTTGCTCCTCTAGCTCTGGGTTGCTGTCCACAGCTGGGCATGCCTTCTAATTTGTAGGGTTTTTCTAAAGTTCCTGCGTGGATAGCAGTGCTGGAAAAGTAGAGAAAAGACCACAGGGCTGATAAAAGGTAAAGAATGGCTCCTGTCCAGGCGGTGGAATAGACTGGGAAGAGAGATGGCTGGAGGAGGATGCAATACAAATCCACATAATCATGACTGCTAGGAAGAAAGCACCTAGGGGATCACTGTATCTTCCAGTAACAGAATCAGGGGATGCCAAATGAAACTCCCAGATGGCAAGGTCAGTGCAAAGGAAAAGAGGCAGTTGTGCTCCCAGGGAGGAGGTGAAGGTGTGGGACCTAGTGCTGCCAGGGGTGGTAGATGCTCAGTGTTTACACGAGCTCAAGTTCATGGAAGAATTATCCATTGATAGTTATTAAATATGAAACCACAGCCTCTGCTCCAGGATATCCATGAAGGGTGGAAGAACATCCTGAAGCAGCAGTATTATAAGCTTGTCCTTTTATACTCTTTCCTGGCATCTCTTTTTTGCCAGGAAAGGAAAAGATCCTGAGATAGATGGATCCTTGATCTGGCACACATGGGCATTCTTAAGAATGCAGGCGTGTTCTTTACATGAAGACAAAAGAGGGGGTTTTGGGCATTCGGAAAATTTTGATCCCGCTAATCATACAAACTCAGTGAAACAAGGTTATGGTTAAGACAGCTCCATAGGACACCAGTGCCCAAATCCTTTTGCTGTTCTTGGCCCAAAATGGCTGCTGACTTGCCCATGTATAAGTCAGATACAGAAGAGGAGCAAGGTTTCTCTGTGAAGGAAAGACAGTGCAGACAGAAGAGCTAGCTGAGTTTATTTAATATAAACCAATGTGTTGGGTGGCCTGGGTGCTGGTGTCCTCTGTTCAGTGTTCAGGCTGATCCAGCTGTATTAAGTCATTCAGCTTGGCAAATTACAGAGTGTTGAGCTGTGTCAGTAAGTCAAATCATAGCCTTGTACTCCAAAAACATGTGTATGAGAGGTACGGCAACAGAGCTGGGTGCTCAGTGATGTCAGGTGGAGCAGCACTTTTTTCATAATGGAGTTTTGTTTGGAAAGCAATGCTGGATGAGGTGACATAGTTTTTGGGAGTGCTGAGGTACTTCGTGTGTTTGAAACCAAGTGGATGCAGCATATGAAAGAATCAAGGTCACCCTTGAGATGTGGGCCACCCAGCCTGAGAGCTTGGCTCAGCCGCACAAGAATCATTTCCTCAGCCTGCCAAAGCATGAACCAGGGGTTAGCCTATGCGTGTGTGTGTCATGGTTTTCATCTGATAACACTGCCTGATGATTAATCTCTACAATTAATTGCACATTAATATAGTTCACTGCAGCATATTGAAATGGCAACGGAGATTCTCTTCTCAGCAAAACAAAGGAGTTTTATGGCTCGTAACACAACAGGTAGAAGAAAGAACCTTATTTTCAACTTGTGTGATGCAACACGTTGAATCCACGTTTCACTTGTGTTGTGATATCCAGCCATCCCTCTCTCCCCTCCCTTTTGACACCCCACATGCAGCATTGCTTTTTACTACTCTGGCAACCATGGACATGGAGAGATTGTGGTTATCTTGGGTGGTCTTCTGCTGAAAGAAGGAGACTGAATATCTGCACCAAGCCTCCTCTGCCACCCTGGGCTGTATTTCTGTTGGGAGAGCAGTATCACGGAGCTGCCGTGGGGTGGGATGCTGTCCTGGTTGTAGGCAGATAAGGGAGCGTGCTGAGCTCTTCAAAGGGCTGTGGGGCTGCTCTGAGGATGTGTGTCTCACCCCTCCCATGGCTGTCTAGGAGCTTCTCCAGGAGACTAAAGCCATGATTCAGTCACTTCTTCCTCTTGAGCTTTCACAGTGGCAGGCAGTTCTTCACTTTGGGTGTGAAGTTCAGATGGCCTCTGGTCTAGGGGAAAGAAGAACCTTCCTAGACTGTATCTATTTCACCTACAAACGAAACAGTGAAACAGTGAAACAGTGAATGAGAGAAAGTGCAGTTCCTTCCTGCAGGGGACCAACCTGTGCCATGCGTGCATCATGACAACACTCTCGCACCAACATGTCATTGATAAAAAGGGATGGACCCAGGATGGACTAGGTCTGTGAAGAAACCAGCCATGGTACTGTGGTCCTCAAAGTGGAGAATCACAGCAAGGTAACACAAGAATGACAAGAGCATGCAAATGTCAACAAAAATGAATCACCTCAGAGCATGTGCAGAAATGCATAGGTGAAGTTGATCAATGAACAAGTTTTGCACAACTTCTTCTTTGTTGTAAGTTCTATAAAAGCCCTATATAGTTCTATAAACTCTCCAAAATACTGAACTGTAAGTTCTATAAACTGTCCAAAAAAGCAGCCTTGCAAACTATCACCTAGTACCCTTTTCTGCTGAGTATGGCATCAAAGGTTAGCAGGTGGATCTTGGCTCCATGTGCTCACTGGGTCAGGCTCTCTGGGCAAGGACCTAAACCCCATCTGAGGGACAATAGTGCAATGGCTGCATGACAGTCATTCCAGCTGGTGGAAAAAAAATGCAAGAATGCAAAGTTAAAGTTTGTAGGGACAGCCCAGTGGAACTGAGCAGGTTCTGCTCTGCTTCTTAGCCTTCTTAACCCATTAGGCCCCAAATGTTGTAAATTCTGCACACTCCTTGGCTCTGAGTTATTTGTGGAAGGAAGAAAGGAAACCAGATGGAAAAATAGGAAATCTAAAGCACAGCCCCAGAAGCAGAGAGAAGTTAACCCATATTCATTTGCATATAGTCAAGCAATGGGTGCTAGAAGGGAAGCAGGTAAAACCCACTCACGCTTCTAGCAGTAAAACTGTGTCTGCAGCACTGCACTGTGGTTTTCATTCGATCAGGTGGGGGATGCTCTCAGGGGCTCGTATCTGACAGAGCACTCATCTGAGAGATGCTGAGTGCCACATGAAAATAGACCTCATGAGCAATAGGGTGCTAAACAGAGCAAGAAGAGGACACTTGAAAATTTGCAGTTGACCTGAGGCCATGGCTTCTAATCTGTCTGGCCACCACCACACTGTCCTTGTCCCCTTGGAGTTGCCCCATGTGTGGGGCTGGGGCTGACCCAGTACCTTGCTCCTTGTTGGGGGTGAGATGGGACCTGGCTACCAGGTCCTCCATGACAGACCTCCATGGGGAGTTCCCACGGTCCCAGCACTAGGGAGCCACCAGCCCACGTGCTGTTCTGACACTGGAATGGGGCAGAGGAACTGAATCTCCCTAAAACTAATATGATAGGAGTGAGATGGACAAGGTCTCCTTCTGGGACTCCCCACATCATCCTCTGACGAAATAACTGAATTTTACTAAGCAGAAGTCACTATAACCTCCAGATGAGAATGTGGACAGTCTTCTGAAAGGTGGGACCCCCAGATGCTGCAAGGCAATGCAATTCATGCTGGTAACTCAGCAAAACCACTATGACTTTAAGGGGAGTTTCTCAAGGCTAGGTGACATTTTATTGACTGCACTGAGATGGACATTCCTTAAGTCGTTGTGAAAGACATAAAATACATGTATGAAAGTCATGTGAGAACAGGAAAGGCCTCAGGTGGTTTATCTTAACCCTAAAAGAAGAGCAAATGGAAGTGCTGAGAGAAGTTCCCACTGTCAAAAGCATGGATCTGTTAAATGACAGGGCCTATGTTAGAAGATGCAGCCTCTGTAACAAGGTGTTAGTAGAAACTTTTGTCCTTCAGTTAAAGAAGTCATGCATTTAGGGGAACCTACATATCAAATCTAATAATTTTGCTGTGCTATCTGGTGTTTAGGCACATTGCTGTCGTTGACATGAAACTATCCAGTACAATTATCCCCAGTCCAACAAACTGGTGGAAAATCTATCAAACTCACAGGAAACAGCCATGGCAAGACAAAGAGAAGTGATCATAAGGCAGACAAATGGAGAATAAACATGGGACTGCTCAAGAGTTAGGAAATGGAAGTTGTCATTTTGGAAGGAAACATAAGTATGTCATGTATTAGCTAAACTGTCTGTAATAGCCTTCATCACATGATGAAAGAGCCGAAGAACTGATGGGAATATGGAAATTCAGTTATGTGGAAATAGGGTATATGTTGTAGAGAGATGTATATTGAGGAGTCCAATGTAGGTCTGGGAATTCAAGTCAGAGATAGCTTCATCTCAGAGGGACAAGTGTAGGAAGCTGCTCTCTGAACACTTACTTCTCCTTTGTGAGCACTTGCTAGGAGTAGTAATGAGCGGTTTACCCTCATGGTAAAAAAACCCAAGCTGTTTCTCCCAGTGAAGGACCTTCTTCCAGTTCTCATCTACTGATGTTTTGCACAGCTAAAGCTGGGAACAACAGTGCGTGGCCTGCCAGAAGCCGAGAGTAAGGTCACTGCGCAGAGAGCCAAGACAAAAGAAGCTCCAGGAGAGCTGGGATCTGTGGGATTGCCACTTCTCTGTGGGGAGGAGGCTGCCTTTTCGGTTGGTACAAAACAATTGCCACAAGCAGCTGTGGGGAGCCTTATGGGGGAGGTTATCCCAGAGGACACATGGGAAATAGGCAGCATCTCCCCCCCAAGCCAGAACCGAGAGCCCTGAGCTGGCTGCTCTGCCCAAGAAAGCCTCAGATGAGCCCCAGCCACAGTGGCCTGAGACAGCTGAGCCCCAGGGCATGGCACAGCCAGAGTGATGAGCCTTCTGGTGCTTTGCAGCTGTGTGCTGATGTCTGGCTGGAGACACACTCCATTAGAGCTCGGCACATCCACAAACTACACATGCACTCATTGTCTGGTCTCTCCTGTCTGGAGGACACGTATGTGGTACATCAGCCTCAGAGGTCGCCCCTTATATAAACTGCCGGGAAATAAACTCAAGAAGAAATGCTTCAAAATATCTATTTTTCATAGAGGAGGCTGGAGTGGGTGGGGATTTCTTTCAGAATTCAGTTTCCAGAAGAAAGGAAGAGGCTCTCAACTCTTCTGGTTCAGAGGCTGAGTCTCTCTAGAGTATGGCATAATTGATTTAACTGTTCTGCCCCTTCTTCCCTGCTGTGAAAAACAGACAGTGAATTCTCAATACCAGGCGACTTTATTTACAGCGTAGATTATTTATACAGATCATAAATACAGTGTCAGGAGTAACCATGACTGTGGAATGGCCCTTCTCCCAGTGTGAGCACCAGCTCTAAATAATTAAAGCTTCTGAGACTTCTCTAAGCCCTCAAATCCACATGGGACCAGGGAAACAGGAATGCTGATTGTAGAATCATTGTCAGCTTTGCTGGACAAAGCACTGAACTTCTCTTCTTCAGCTCCTCTATCGCCAAACCTGGGATGTCTGTTGGTTTTACAGTCACGTAGTGAAGATTGATTTATTGTTTAATTTGTGTAAAGAATTAAATAAGTACTAAGTATTATTATTATCAAGCCAGAAGGATGAGTCAATGACCCATTTCCTATCTGAGCTTGCCTTCAAGGTTTGATGTTTCTGGCAGATTACAAGAACTAAATATCTGCCATAGGTTGTATTCATATAGAGATGCAAAAAAAGCACTTTTTGTGGGCATTGTGTTGCTTCATGCCTTGTGATCACAGAATAAAGGTGCATAGATTAAAACTGCTTTGGGATGCACAGCATCTTCACAGGCTTTGCCATTCTGGGAATCACAGCAGTAGGTTCCTACAGACACATGAAGAGATGGGTGCATGGGGCAGACACATAGAGAGGAGAGGATGTTTTGTTCTGCTCTTCTGCAGATTTCCTGTATGTCTTCTGCAGGTCAGCTGGGAAAATCCTCACAGACCACTTTGGAAAAGCTCAGATGTCACCCATCTGCTATGGCTGTTCAGGTAAGACCATGTGTCATTTGGGCTGTGCAGCACCAGTGACTTCTTATTCCTTGACCATGACATCAACAGGGAGCTCACCTATCTCTACCGTGTAGTCACCGAAGTACAGTGGTAGTGTCAAGACCATTTCTGCTAATTATTCACTGAGAAGCATCGTTGTTCTGATATCTATTAATTTTGCTAAAACTTACGGGATGTGTGCCAACCCCCATGCTCTCCTGAACTGATCCCAAAGAGCAAAGTCAAAGTTTGCATTAATTACTCAACTATTCCCTGGCCATTCCCTGTTTTCCCTTGTCCCCTGCAGTTAATTACAGTGGAAGTGCTTATAATGGCCCAATCTTGTCCCCATTAAAAACAATGGGATCTCTGCCACTGCCTTAGGAAATTAATATCCTAAAAGTCATACTGAAGAGGGAGTTTATCTGGATTAAGGTAGACTGTGACATTCAAAGCAAAACAGAATCTCTCCAGAAGGAAAATGCCCTGTCTGAGCCCTTTTATCCAGAGGCAACTGGGAAAAAATGTTTAATTTAATTTTACTTTTTGGAAGTAGGACCTCACAGAACCTTCTTCTCAGATACTGTTGGGATATTATTTCACAACCCAAAAAAGTCCTCATTTGTTAGTGAAATAAATCTCAAGGAATTTTGTCAGTATTTCTTTGGTCAGTTGTGAGAGTCTAAAAGGAAGTCCTGAAGCCATTTCCTACTTATTTAGGTAGCTAAGAAACAGATTGTTGAATGCTGACCTTTTGTAACCTTCTACTGAGGTTAGGTTGCTGGTTTTGAAGCTATCATTAGTTGTCCACTTGCACCTTTTGGCACTAAAGTACCTGTGCAAATCTGGCCCATAATTCCCAAGGACAAAAGGCAAGTGGAAATTGAAAGAGCACCTGCAGCTTCTGTAAGAACTCTTCATGCATCCTTGGTGCTGTGAGCTCTTCATTTCATCCATAACCACATTTCATTTGGAAAAACACAAAATCAGGTGTTTCAGAACTGACTTTTTGCTCCACTTCTTTTCAAGTCTGAATGTAAGGAGTCAGTCAAGTACTGAATTCTGAGTCAACTATCAGTCCTTGTCAAGGGGATCAGCACTGGCACACGATCTTGCCTGATCCTGTTTCCTCACACTCACCTGTTCCTCGTGTTTGCTTTAACCGCTCCCTTGGCTTTGTGTCTCACTGCTGACTTGGCACCATGCTTCAGCTCACCTTTTTTCCTAGAGCAGCCTCCCACTCATGCCTGTCAAGTGCCCACCATCCCCCAGCAAGAATACCTTTATCCCAAAGGAAGCTCCTTTACAATCTTCCCTCAGTGTCTCGGGGTGTAATCCTTGCCTAGTGAGATGGTATCTGCCTCAATAAACTGATGTATGTCTGTGAACTAAAGTCAGCAGAAGGTCAGCAGGGCTGATGCCTGCTAACCTTTGTGGTAAGTGGGTCTGTAACGGTTTTGCACTCCCATAGGCCTGGTGCTGACAGCCTAATTAAAAGCAACAATTTGCCATAGTGTTCTGGGATTTCCACTGATGTCATTGCTCTGTTATTCTGTTTGAAAATCTGCTGAATTCTGGTGTTGTCTCTTTTCTGCTAGCAATCACCCTAAACCAGGATGTTTCCACCATTACACAGAAGACACATTTATGTCCCACAAATGCTTTTGCATAGTACAATGGAGCTTTACATACCTTTTTCTTTTATTGAATATGTTATCATAACCATTAGGATGAGTAATACAAAAAATAAAGGGGACAACCATCTCATTTGGTAAACACTGATGGCAGCTAATGAGGCAGTCTTAGAAAGGACCCTAGAAAGACAGGAAACAATGAAGTTGGCTAGATACAGAACCTTCTATCTGCATATTGTGCTCAATCAAGCAAAAACTGTCTCGATACTGCTTGATAAAGTCAGTGGAAGAGAGGAACTTTTGGATCCATGGACACTTTGAGACAAGCGCAGAACTGGAACAAGAATCTGAAGATGTGATTTTCATCTTGATCACCTTGCTTCCTTGGTCCATTTCTAAATCTACCTCAGTAGCTGTCTTTCAACCTAAAGAGATCTTTCACACAAGATAGATTTTTCCATATGTGGTGGTGTTGCGTATATCCTCCTTGTCCAGGTCCAACTCTTTGGCAAGAACATGTGACTAATAAAGGCAAGAAAGAGAACACCAGGCAGTAAAAGAGGAAAAGAGTTGAAAAAAACACAGCTAACACCAGCATAACAGAGAAAGGAATTATGAGTCACCTGTAGATAGAAGGAAGAAAAAATAGATATCAAAAATCTAGGACTTACATGGGCAGGCAAAGGAAGGTCTCTACAAATGGGCACTGCTGACCAAGAAGAATTTCTGTTCTGGTTGTCCTCATGTTTGCAGAGAACAGCAAAGTATTCTAGCTTGCCACATAAATTGTTCTTGGAGTCAAATTGACAACCAGTTTTAACAGGTGGCCAGAGTAAATCACAGACCTGTCAAGCTCAATGCCAGACTAGATGAGATACATGGTGTTAGGAGTTAGCAGTAAGCCTGCAAAGCATGGAAGAAAGCATGGATCAGCAAGGAAAATGGTGTCTGGACAACTGCCAAAACCCAACCAATTTCAGCCTTGTAAAATGGATCGTAACAAATGGCAGACTTCTTTGCTCTATAAATAAAAGGAGAACAAGGAAGAGGAAGTGGTTCTGCTTTGCAGTGAAAAGCAGCAGAGATGAAAGATAATATAGGTTTGGCTCCAAAACTAAATGAGTACTTCACTTGAGTTTGTCATTAGGACACCAGGGTAAAACCTGTACGCAAAGACACCTTGTCTAATGAGAGAGTCTTTATGTAAATGAAAACTACAGCAGTTGTGGTGGAAGCAAAAGCCATAGGGTTCACTGTGTACACACCAAAGGGAGCTGACTGCATTTTTCTGACTATATTAAAGAGCTTCTAGGTAAAATTGCAGTTACAGCGAGGAGTCAGGCTACCAAATGCAGCTTGGTATGTTCTGTCTGTAGGGTTGCGGTCATAGTGCTTTGAAAGGTGGATGAAAAGCCATCTGGGAACCTTGAGCCATTAGTCTGACACAGAAGTAAAAACATTTTTTTAAAAAAAATGTGACTGAAAAGCTATTAAAATCATGTAGGTAAATGGAAATTTTAAAATGCTGTCGAGATTTATCTAAAGATGAAGACTGTAGAATTAACACATTTCTAGACAAATGATACCTTAGGAAACTCCAGCAGATCTAGTCTACTTGGACTTCAATAAGGTTTTTGTTATTGTACCAAGTGAGATAACTACAATTGGGTGAAAAAGAACTGGTTAAAAAGAGGATGGCAGATAAATGTGTCCAGTGGGAAGCTGATGGGCTTGAACGAGAAGTTCCTCTGCAGAGGATGAGAGTTCAGATAGGAAATACTTAATATCCTTATCAATGACTGAAGCAGGAATGGCAAAAATCCAGTGTATTAGTAAAACATGATGATGGCCATCATAGGTGCAGAAAAGGACATGCCTAAGACCAAGTTTAATTTGCAAATTTGCAAATGCAATAAAAAAGCACTTTTCCCTTTAGCCATTTCTGCAAGTGGTTAGGTACTTCTCCCATTTCTAAAGAGTCTCTCTTTGTCTCTAGTGACAAAGGAACAAGTGATTCTTCAAGAGGTAAATCCACTTTCTCTGTCTTGGCTATGTTGGAACTGCCGCATTACTCAGATGAAAAGTGATGTAAACATTTATTTTGGCCTGAGTATGGCACTTGTAGAGAAGATCTGATGAACAGGATGATGTCAGTTTTCATCTTCTGATCTCAGTCTGGGTGTAAAGACAAGAGATAGATAAACAACTCTTGGGCAGGTCTGTTGTTCTTTGATGATGAAAACCAAGGAAAGTGGAAAGAAATGGAGAAGAAAATTGCAGTCTGAACACCCCTGAGATGACTCGACCATGGGAATGGTCACTGTGGGGTGGGTGGAAGAGGAGTTTAAGACAAGGCTGCTCTGGGTCTAGCTTGGGAGGTAGCAGTAGAGGGGGAGTAAACTTCAGAGAAGTTGTATACAAATGGCTGTGGTCCTCCTTGGCTTGTATCAAGGTACTCAGAAGCTGAGCCAGCAACAAGGGACAGGTGAGCCCCGTAGCTCTCTTTGGCTGGGACCATCACTGGGCCTTCCTGTGCCATGGCCAGAGCAGCCAAACCCTGAGACTTCATCCACAGAGACACAGAGTTCCATTTTACCTTGACTGCTGGAAAGTCTCAGATTAGCTCCAGTCAAGAGAAGTCTGTACTGAATGTGTCATTATGACGATTAATGTTAAAACCAGGGCCATTTGCAGTCTCAGACCTGTTTAATACCACTGCCAATGCCAAGCAGACTTCTTTAAGGATGGGTCAAAGGAGCACAGCACAGAAGACACTGCATCAATAAAAGGCACAGCCTGAAGCACGGCAGTGCCTGGGCAGAGCTCAGCCAGAAACCGGGGAGGGTGGCAAACACAGTTGGTGCAAAGTGCCCAGAGTTCAGGGGTGGACAGCAAGGCCTTGCAGAGAGGGAAGCAGAGCCTCTTGGGCCACAGAGCTTGGGGGATTCAGCACTTGTCATCTTCCTCTCTGCTATGCTCAAGGAGAGGATGCTTTATGAACATTTTAGAAATCCATTAGAATTGTATCAAGTTCTTTTCAAGTCCTTGTCCCACCATGTTCCCTACCTACATTATCACAGGAGCAATTTGCTCTGTTTCATCCTCCAGCAATCAGGTGTTCCATTTTTTAACCTCTGCTGGCACTGTGCAGCAGATAAACTGAGCAGCACCAGGGAGGCTGGCAAGCTGTGCACTTAGCAGCTCTATAAAGGCATGTCAAGGAATGAGTCATTGACAAGCCTGCAAGAGACAAAAAGATTGATTACAGAAGAGCTGAGAAATAGATTT
The DNA here is from genome assembly GCA_013397975.1 of Machaerirhynchus nigripectus. NCBI lineage: Eukaryota > Metazoa > Chordata > Aves > Passeriformes > Dicruridae > Machaerirhynchus > Machaerirhynchus nigripectus. Next base: position 278,058 of record VZRQ01009099.1, read on the forward strand.
GATGATGACTCACAATATTCCACCCTTTTTGCATTCACAGACCTGCCAGCTGATTCATAACTGCATTCTGCCTTGCTTCTCCTCCCTGTCAAGCTGATCCGTCAAACAAGCGTCCATCAATTAAAATTTCCACTTGAAAGAGGGAGGTGTGTGAGGGAGCACCCATCCCTTTCTTCATTCATACCTGGTAAGCCCCTTGTTCTGCCCTTTAGCCTGCTGCAAAGCCCATAATTTTCAGGAAAGGAGGTGGTGTAGAGCCTGCGCTTAGGACACCACAAAAACTGAGTGATGCAGGTAGGGCTGATTCCTTGCTGAATGTCTGATTTTATAAAGTGAGATTTACTGTGTTCCCTAACTTCACCATCATTCTGAGGTCTGGAGATTTTTGGAGGAGTTTATCCATGGTGGCTCACTGTCTGTTTGCTTCTAAAATCAGGTGAGATATAAGGAATCACAAGAAGAAAGCAGAAAAAGCACAAGTAGATGTAATTGGTTGCAATTTGACAAGCAGTTCAGAACACTTCTGAAAATCCCACTCTGTGTTTCTAATATTTTCCAGGGCACCTAGAACTCAGGATAGATATATTTTAAGAAGAAAATTTTAAAAAAGAAAAGAAAAAAAATTATTTTATTTTGCAAGGCGTAGTCTTTTTGGTCTTTTGCCTACTTGCCTCAAGAGTCTCAGGAAAAAAAGGTGAAATAGAATTATCTTAGGGAAGGGTAAATACATGTCTACAGCAAGAACCAGTCAAACACATACAGCTCTTATCTAGGGTGCAGCTCTAAAAAGCTGGAGGGTTTCAGGAGTGTTCACTCAAGAGGTCTCAATGACTTCACCAGTTTGCTTGGGTCTACATTTACAAGTGGTGTCATCTGCTAGCACCTTTCCAGCACACCTGACTTAGCTTCCCATAGCTCAGCTGGGTTCTCACTGCCAAATATATCATCACCAGTAACACGACTGGGGGTGCCTGTCTAGGACAGGGCTGCTTTTCCTGAACACTACCACTGCATGATCACCTTTCCTGCACCATGATCCCCTGAAGGGGCACCATGGACTGGACCCTGGCAGAAAATGGTGGTCTGGCCACTTGTTCACCACAGACCTGCTCATGTTGTTGTAAACAGAATATTTTGCAGAGTTGATGCTGTGTCAAAACTCAGCGACAATAGAATGGTCCTCACTGTACCGAGGGACATTTGGAGTGTGAAGCCCTTTGACCAGGTTGAAGCCTCCTCCTGGTCCACTTGCCAATCCCAGTGTGGAGCACAGGGGCACTTGCTGACCCTGCACACAAGAAGAAATTTCATCCCGTATCTCAGCCTTTATTACTTAATACCTCAATTGTACTTAATTATGTGTTTTATTTTATAAGCTGTTTTAGTTTATGACTGTTCTCTCGGGTGGATTAATCTCTTATTAGTGCATCATGTTTGAAAGGCTTTTGTTTCCCCCGTTAAACAGTTTAATGGGCTCGGCGAGACACTGCTGGGTGTGTGCTGTGCCGTCTGCCTGCGCACGGCGCGGGCGCAGCCAGGAGCCTGCACGCACCCCGGGTGCCTCAGGGGCCAGCTGGGGCTCATTTCCTGCTAGCAGATGCACCCCATGCCACTGCAGGAGCTGCACCTCCTGTGCAGCTGTGTAGGACCCTCATTTAGTTCTGCAGACCTATAGGAGAGGCTGAGGGAGCTGGGGTCATTTAGTTTGGAGGAAAGAAGGCTCATGGGGGACCTTATCACTCCCTAGAATTACCTGAAAGGAGATTGTAGCCAGGTGAGAGTCGGTTTTCTTTCACAGATGACAAGTGTAGGACAAGAGGAAATGGCCTCAAGTTCCATAAAGGGAGGTTTAGATTGGATATTAAGAAAAATTTCTTCAGGGAAAGGGCCGCCAAGCTTTAGAACCGGCTACCCGGGGAAGTGATGGAATCACCATCCCTGCAGGTATTATTTAGAAGTTACACAGATGTGGTGCTTGGGGACATGACTTAGTGGTGGACCTGTCGGTGTGAGGTTAATGGTTGGACTGGATGATCTTGGAGGTCTTTTCCAACCTTAATGATTCTATCACTCTGCACTTGTTCCTACTACTTCTTGTCACTGCCAGAGTGTCCTGCCCCTGTGAATCCTGTCTGTTCACAGGCAGGGATGCAAACCTAGGGTGGCGTAGCGTGTTCTGCATGTAGGGAAAAAGCTTAGCTCCCCCACAGCCCTGAGCAGAGTCGGGCACAAGGGGGGAGCAAGGATCCCGTGCATGTTCAGGTAGCATGAATTCAGGCTACGGCCAAAGTGGGAGGCAAATCCAGGCTCCAGAACTGATCCCGCCTTATACATGCAAATAAATACATAAATAAATATTAAAAATATATTTATAGCCTGTGGTAAACAAAATAAGTGAATTATCCCTGCTCAAGTCATACACAGAAGCAAAATTAAGAAGTGGTAGGATTTCAACTTACAAATTGTGCTTGCCTTTACCTACAGATATCTGTGTATGAAGATAGGTCATATTTGTGCTTTTTTTTTTACATGGAATATGAAAAATAAGTATGAAGAGATGACTAATTTACACAATTAGGAGTCAATATAATAGAAACACTGTGATTACTTGACGTACCATGAGATCAGCTTTGCCCATAGTCTTTTCAGAGAATTACAAGGCTGGAGGAACCCCAGAAGATCACCTAGTCCCTTTTCAGTGATCCTGCCCAGCGAAATGATTTTCTGGGGCTGGCAACGGGCATACATAGAAAGCTCTTTTCTTATCCACTTAAATAATAAGACTATGAATGAAAAGCTTACAATGAATACAATTTTATATTCACTTTAAGCACATATGCAAATAGAAGAGGGTGAAACCAGCCATCTGCCAAGGGATAATTCATATATCTGCAAACATGAGAGTCCACAAAAGTGCTGACAGGCACAGAACACAGTGCAGCAGCATGAGCTCATTTCAAGACAGGCATTTCCCTTTGGTGAGTGCATAGCTCACAACGGTAGGTGCAATTTGAGTTGGGCACAGCCCTGCAAGCAATACCACACAGAACCAGATGCTAATCTCCCATGCACTTTAAGGGCCCTGATCCTGCAGAAGTTTGAGTGGGAAACAGAATTCTCCGATGACAAGGTCCCTGCACCATGGGGAATGCAATGTGTAGTCCAAATTTGGTACCTGGCTTTGTGTGTATGTACAGTCATGCTCCAGGGAGATCCCCTGGCTGTGGGAAGGGACTTGCACAGATGCAGGACCTTTCCTGCATTTCTGGGTGCCAGACCAAGGGGGATTTAGATCTCCTGTAAAGCAAAGGTGTCAGACAGCAGTCAGGAGGAGGTAGAAAGAAGGTAGTACTGATGTCCATCCAGAGATCCAACTCAGACAGCCCCACCAGTGCATGCCTACTCTGGCTCCTCTGAAGGATCAGCTTTGATTAATTTGACCCTGTCAGCAGGCTGGGAAGCCAGGAAGGTTTCAAAGGTTGATGAAGCCATCATGAAGGTAACCTTCTCCAGTGTCTCTTAGGCTCAGATCTCAGGCCCCAATTCAAACCAGCATTCAGAAGTGTGCTAAAGGACTGTAGACTGCAGGACTTGAACTCAAGGTTAAATTTGAACACATGATGAAGTTCTTTTCTGTACCAGGACTATGGCTTTACAGCTGGTATCCAAATATCTGGGCAGGATGGATCTCAGTGAAAGTCTTCATGTCCAAAGAAGGGCAACGAAGCTGGTGAAGGATCTAGAAATCAAGTCCTATGGGGAGCAGCTGAGAGAATTCGGGTTGTTTATTCTGCAGAAGAGGAGCCTTAGGGGGAACCTTACTGCTCTCTACAAATGCCTGAAAGGAGGTTGGTGAGGTGGGGATTGGTCTCTTCTGCCACATCTGAAGTGAAAGGATGAGAGGAAATGGCCTTAAATCATGCCTGGAGAGGTTCAGGTTAGATATTAGGATTTTTTTTTTCCACTGAAATAGGGGTCAGGCATTGGAATAAGTTGCCCAGTGCAGTGATGAAGTCACCATCTTTGGAAGCGTTCAAGTGGTGCCTGGATTTGGCACTTGGGGATATGGTTTAAGGGTGGTTATGGTGGTGCTGGATTTACAGTACTAGATGATCTAGAAGGTTTCTTCTAACCCTGGTGATTCTGTGGTGAAAATCATGGGTGGATGTCAGGAGACTACTACTTTTATAGTCACTGACATCAGCAGGGCTCACATGAGCTGCACTGAAATTAGTTATCAGCTACTGATACCCTAACAAAAGTTCTTGGGGACACAATAAGACTGAAAGATTAAATTATTTATTAGATGATTTCTAGAAATGGAGGATTAATTTGTTCACGGCAGATATTGCACTGTGATCTTCAAACAGGTAGAAAAAATGAAAGATTGCTTCAGCCAGCTACCTGTTTTCCTCCAAAGAAAGGTTGGTTTTTTTCCTTCCAATCCCTGTGGATCACCTTAGACACATTTACGGTGGCTCATCTGAAAAGGCAGAAAGCAGCAGTGCTGGAGCACAACAGATCCATGACTTTAACTAGGACAGCATTTCCCAGAGCAGCTTTGCAGCCAGAAATGCTTTAATGTGGAGCAGCACCCGCAGATCCAAAACTCCCTCCAGCAGCCTCGTGGTGGCTCGCACTCATGCCCAGGATTCCCTGCAGCTCTGGGGATGAGTGACTGCAAGGGCATTTTCATCAGCTGAGTGGCTAGCCCAGCAGGAAGAAGACTTTAGGAGGAAGCAAAACTGCCAGTATCCTTTTGTTTCTCCTTTTCCCACAAACCCTCTCACGAGCAGCTGAGCACTGAGAGGTGAGCTACGGGAAGGTCAAATGTTTTACCTGAGTCACACCTGTGAACTGCAGTTGCCCTCTTGTTCTGCCCCATTGTAGCTCATCTGCAGGCCATCCCCTGAGGCAGAAATGTTCCCAAAAGGTGGGAAAGATGCCACAATTATCTCAGGAAAGGGAACAGAAGCATGGGACAGGTCTGGGCTTTGGCATTTGATTGCCCATGCAGTTGGCACAGTCCCTGGAGTGGTTTTGGTAGAGACTCAAGTAATGTCCCAAACAGTGGCCAGGACCAGCCCAGGGGATAGTATGGGTCAAGGGCTACCAACAGCAGATCTCTCAATGTCAACCTGACCCTCTGTTTCAGAGACCTGAGTTTTTTGCCCTCTGTTGGCCTCATGACCAAAAAACCCATAGCCCTTTTTTTTGCCAGTGCAGGAGTTACTGATGCTTCTGCAGAGGAAAGGTTAGCTCCTTTGTGCTCCCCCTACCCTCATTCTTGATTGTCTGGTTCCATGAGTGGAGAAGTTTTAGTATGGTTTTCAGAATGTCTGGTGGTGAAGTGCTTGTTTGCCAAACCTTTGGAATGTTTCATTCCACAGAGCAGTGGGCTGCCTCTTTCCAACTCTTGCTATGGCTGGAGGTGGGCCAGATACATAAATCCAAACACAGATTAGGTTAAGGCGAGGACTCAGTGATTAAGCCAGGGGATAAATCAAAGCTTTTGTCTTAGATTGAGGACAATGATTTTCATGCAAGCTTTTCTTGCAATATTTAGCCTCAAAACTCTTTCTGATTCATTCTGACAGTGTTCTCACCAAAGATCAATGAATATTACTGAACCTTTTAAATGAATATTAAATTTTGTATTCAGTTCATCCACTGGTCTTCCTCTGTCTTCTATTTCCTGGAAGTTTCTGCCAAATAGTCTTGGAGAAAGAAGATTTTTAGTACAATTAATTATTAAATGGGGATGTGTCATAGTTGTAGTCACTTCTCTCCAGCCACAGAATTGGTGGCCATGCACAACATTCAGCCTCATTAGTGGAGTCAGTTGCAATGAATCTCAAGATCTGATTACATCATGGTTCACTTTACCACTTAAATCAGCCTGGCTAGGCTTGCTCTGAAAAATGAGGGAGTGAAGATAGCCAATAAAAACTCTTAGAAAAAGAATGAAAAGTGAAACCATATTATTAGTAGCCATGGACCAATAATAGAATCACGGTATGGTTTGGGTTGGAAGAGACCTTTAAAGGTCACCAAATCCAATCCCTTTGCAATGAGCAGGGAGAGTAACTAGATCAGGTTCCTCGGAGCCCCGCCCAACCTGACCTTGAATGTTTCCAGGCATGGGACAACCACCACCTCTCTGGGAAACCTGTGCCAGGGTTTTACCACGTTTAATCCACAGACTCACTTCTTGTGCTGTCATAGGTAGCTGTAGTGGTAGTGGCCACAGGGTCAAAATGGGGTTTGATGTACTCATGGTGAGAGGTCCATAGATGGATACTAAAATGGCTGGATGGGGTTGCAGGCCTGAATGTCGCAGCTGACCAAGAAGGTGACCATGCTCAAATGCTCTCCTTAAATAGCATCTCCTGCTGCTGTCCTCAGACCCTGGCTACTGCCTGTGTAGATCACTGGTCTGACACTTCAGGTCCTTTCTAAAGTCCTTTTACCCCTTCTGCCAGTGTCTGCTTTGTGTGCACTTGGGAAGGAGACACAAGGCAAAGCAGAGCCCAGGCTGTTCCTGAGAGACCTCTGCAGTGCCCAACCCACTCAAAGGCAGATGGCAAAATATCACACCTGGAGTCAAGAATGAGCATCCCTTACAGCTGAGCACAGTTCTCATGCCCAGATCCTGCAAGAGGGTCAGCTTCAGGAAGGTCAGTGTTCTTACCAGTGTAATAACAGTGCCATCCACAAAGACCAAAAATTCCATTTTCAAATACCTGGTTCTAAAATAGCTTCACTTGGGTATTTTCTCTAAAGCCTGAAAAAGTTCTGTATGCATTCAATTCAGCAGAGTTCTGATTTTAGCAGGGTTTGCAAGAGGTGTCTGCTAATGTTTTTTCTTCTTTTATTTTTTTCTGCATAAAATGCATAGGAAACAAAATAAGTCAAATGATCACTGCCAAATACCACAACTAAGCATACTTTGACTATCATACATGTCATTATCTTTATTACGGCAGCATTTCATGTGGATTATAAAATGTCATAGAAATGTCATTGCTCCTTCTGTCCAAAGATATATAACAATAATAATAATCCCTTACAAGTTTATTTTTTTCATCTATGGATGTCAGAAGCTCTTTAAAAAGGTCATCATCGTTATCCTCTCTTTATGGCAGGTTAAAAAAAGACAAAGGCGAAGCTGTTCCTTCTAGCTTTAGGCATCTAGGATCCTTCTGCCATCAGTGAAGGAAGGCAGCAAGATTGACATATGCAAGGAGATCTGAGTCGCTTTTTGAAAGGGAAATATCCTCTTTGTGACTCCCTCCTACCCAGGAGTCACCTGGTGCCTTGCTGTCAGAAAACTAAAGTTTGGGGGTTGAATTCGAGCCTGATCATTTGTGCCTGGTTTCTACTCATTCAACAACAGAGAATGAAACAGAGCCGAGCTCCTGATTCCCACCCTCATTCTGTGTCCCCTCTCTTCCTTTCTGAAATAATGACAGTGGTGTGCTTCCAGAATTATCCCTGCTGCCAGGCTAGCATGATGTGCTGCTTTTGGCTGGGGTAGAGTTAATTTTTCTTTGCAGTGGCTGGTATGGGGCTGTGTTTTGGATTTGTGCTGAGCACAGGGTTGGTAATATAGAGATGGTTTTGGTTTTGCTGAGCAGGGCTTGCACAGAGCCAAGGTCTTTTCTGCTTTGCCTATTGCCACACTGGCAAGGAGACTGAGGGTGCATGAGAAGTTAGTCAGAAAGACAGCTGGGACAGGTGACCCAAACTGACCAAAGGGGGATTCCATACCATAGAACATCACACTCAGTATATAAAGGGGGGGAGAAGAAGGAGAAAAGGGGAGACCTTTGAAGCGATGGAGTTTGTCTTCCCAAGTCACTGTTATGTGTGAGGGGGCCCTGCTCTCCTGGAGATGGCTGAACACTTGCCAGACCTTGGGAAGTGGTGATATCATTCCTTGTTGCTTTTCTTTGTGTGCATAGCTTTTGCTTTCCCAACTTAAGTGCCTTTATCTCAACCCATGAGCTTTCCAGCTTTTACCTTTCTGATTCCCTCCCCAATCCTGCTGGTGGGGGAGTGAGCGAGGAGCTGCGTGGGGCTTGGCTGCTGTTGGGGGTTAAAACACGACACATAGGTTCTCGTGTAAACAAGATTTAATGCTGGGTTTGTGGTAGAGCCACTTTTGTCTGCCCATGACTGATGGTACAGTAGGTAAATTACTGAAAGAAATGTGCACTCAATGTACTCTGCAGCTCTGCTTTCCTAAACAACCAAGCTGTGTGAAGTAGTTTATCTGAGAAACCTGATCTTCCCTCTGCTGTGTTACGTCTGGCCATGGCTCTGTGGGGGAAGTAAGGTGGAAGCAGAGCTAACCAACATGCTCCCGTTGCAGGTCCACAGCAGCCAGAGTCATGACAAGAAGTTCACCCAGCTGATAGCCTCCTCTGTTTCCACCAAGGATGCTGCAAATCAGCTGCTGGTCATGAATCATCATGAAGTGTGACTGTCTTTGGCTGTGGAAATGTCCTTGAATTAATGTCTTCTATTGTGAAAGTAATCCTAACATCACCACAGTTTCCCTAATTGCCTTTTTTTTTCTTTCACAGTGGACAGTGTCAGCATTATTGCCACTGATTTCACCCACAGCACAGGCTGATCTGGTGGTTTTCCCTGTGTGTTTCTGATATACTTTTCCTTCCTGGGCCTTCATTACAGTGTAATTCTCCTGATAAAATCTATCACAAGTATCTTTTAAATACTGCAACTTCCACACAGGAAATGTTTAAGAAATATGATACTTATAATAGAGAAAATAGTGGAGTTATTAATATAATTCTACACATACATACTAGCATTAGTGTCAATGTGTTAATACAAATGTTAATGTAGGCAAATGTAAAATGCACAAAGGATTCTCACAACCCACCTGCAGAGAGGTGCTGTGCATTGAAGCTGCTGTGCATTTATGCACACTGAAGGGCATCCAACCTAATAAGATGCCCCCAAAGCTGGGACTTGCCTTGTAGCCAGCAATCCTGTCTGCCTGGTTTCTGGACCGGGTAACCCTACAGACAGGTAAATTCACTGGGCACATCCATGCTTGGTTTGACAGCTGTCTGGATGTCCATATCTGGTTTGGAGAGCTCTCACTTTTCGATAGTGCTCAGAGTCCATCTGTGCAGGTGACCTGAATCCAAGATGAGTTAATCTGGGAGACTCCTCAGAAGTCAGACGGGTAGTGACAGCACAGTGTTCTCCTCCTGCACGCCAGCCAAGTGGAGCAGAAGTTGTGAAGGAGGACTTCGATGCTGTGCCGTGAGAGATCACTGCTGTTGCTATCTCACCTGGGAACACCCACGTGCTGAATGAGGCTGAGTCACTGTGCAACCAAACATGAGAGCAGGGAAAGCAGGAAGGAAGGCCTGACTCTGGCCTTGTGATCAGGGCATTCATCTGATGGTTTGAGGACAGGGAAAAACAAACCTCTAACAAAACACTCTAACACCATCACTCAGCCTACTTTGAGCAGGAGGTTGGCTTGGGAAGATAACTCTCAAAGTGCTCTCAGGTTAAAGGAAAAGTTGAAGGTAAATCCAAGACTTTACTATACCACAGTAATCAGTTTAATTTGTTGTCACCCATGGAAAGACTCAAGAAAATAACAGCAACTAAATAACTGCAGTATGGTTTACCTGTACAGAGCAAGCTGCTTATACTGGTCAATTCTCTCATACTTCTTGCTTCAGTAGGTTGGTACTCATGGATTAAAACCCAAGGCATTTCTCCTCCTGTGCCACTCTGTGTCTGAGGCTATATTCAGAGCACTTGTTAACAACAGCATGCAGTGAAAGCCACTGCCCAGGGCCAGATGTGTGCAGCTTTCCAGAGGATTGCAATACTGACCAGAAGGGCTACTAGAGAATAACCCATGTTTCATTTTTATTCTGTTTTTTGTCCACTCCATGCCCCTTTGTATGAAATAGCACATGCATATGAAGAATTAAGCAACTGTTGAAGGATCTTTAAATTTCATTAAGACTGACTATTTAGATTATCTTCTCATCCTGTTGAAACCCAGAAGGTTGCCTGAAGAGCAAGATACAATTTGACATGGGTAAGAGCAGAGGAATCAAGGTCTTCATTCCTCAGAATACAAAATACTTCGGTCTCGTAGTGAAGTGCAGTTCTGCTCTCTTGATAACAGCATTGTAACAAGGCTGATAACAATAGGTCTTGTGCTGTACCTGTTGCACAGCTATGAATGCAATGAAAACAAAGGCCAAATGTTACCTGCCCATGCAAAAACAAGGTCATTTTATCTCAGTTAGTAGAAGAAAACACGCCAAGAATTTGGCTAAATGTGTGGCCTGATAACAACCAAGTCCTGGTATTGGACTATGAACTGCTACAAAACACCACTGATTTACTGTGTTTAGTCATAAATAATTCTTATCTCTGCAGCTCCAGAACTCTTCTCAATATCAATTGGTTGATCTGTGCAATATTCCAGTGGTGAAAGGGAGGCAGTGCCGATCTGGGGTGCCCCAGGCTGACCCTGGCCTGGCGCCCAGGCTCTGCTCTGGCAGCAGACACTGCTGCTGGCTTTGCTGAGGGCTGCCTGCATGGCCCCTGCAGTGTTCCAGGTCTGCTTGGGCCACGGGACCCACCTGCCTGCAAAAGGCAGACTGTACTTTCTTCTTCACCTCTCTTCTCCCATCTTGGATAGCTTTTGCAGAGAGGATTCTTCCTCTTATCTATATCCAAAGGACTATACTAGGAGCAGAGTCTCTCTGGCTCCCCATTTTGAGTAAAATCTCATTTTTAAATAAAAAATTACCACTGGATCTCCTTGATGGCTCTACATCAAATGTTTTCAACATTACAGGTACTATCTGCCATTCATTCCAACCACACACTTGAAAAATGCTCTAACAACCAGTTCATCACAGATTTTACAAAACCTTTCTGAGTTATTTTGAGACTTTGCTTTATTTTTCTCAAGTGCAGCTTAAGAAGAGTCACCAAAACACAGCACCTGCTGAGCCAGGCAGTTGTGCAGTGGGCCAACACGCGGGATCCCAGCCGAGGGCTGCGGCATGGCATGGGTACGAGTGAGTGACACGGAGCACCTGAGTCATTCCCGCACGCCTGAAGGCAATGGGAAAGGAGTAGCCAGGAAGGAGTACAAGGCACAGTGCTGCACCGATTGCTCCGTGGGGACAAGGTGCTGAGTGGAGCCCCAGAGCAAGCGTGGGGCACCCTGGCTGAGAAAGCATCCCTGAAGGCTGTAACCACCCTACAAACACCTGAGTCATAATCCCCTGTCCTCCTCCTTCCTCCTGGGAGTGGCAGCAATTTGCTATCCGTGTAATCCTGCCAGAGCAAACCCCAATCAGAGGCCAAGGGACAAGCCTCCACCCTACTGTCCACCTACACCTCACCCTCCTGTTTTGGAATGAAGGGAACAGGAAAGGCTTTGGCTCTCTCCTCCGGGCCTGAGCAGCTCTGAGTTGTCAGAGGTGTTTTTCCCCAGGATGGATTTCTTCCTTCTCTTTAGGTTGTTTGGGATTTTTTTTTTGCGTGCAGAGGAAGAATTTGTTCTTGCTCTCCATCCATGTGTAGGCATGCTGCCAGACACTGGCTCTCAAGCTGGTTTTGGCATCTTCTCCTTAAAGTTAATATTCCATCTGCAACACCAGACCATTGCTGGGTCTGCTCATCCAGCCTTTTCCTAAAGGTTTTACAGAATAACTCTCCAGAGGAGGTTCCAAAGTGGCTCCCAGTGATTTCCTCTTCATAGCTGGGGATGAGTGAAGCTCCTGGTAAAGGATTCTTCCATTTAAAAAAGCAGGTCACTTCCTGGACTTGTCTAGTTCACCAGTTTCATAAATAATAGAGTGAATAATCAATAACAATCTATCACCTTGGAATATCGATTCCAGCAAGTTATGGAGAAGTGTGTGTCTGTCCCAAATTCTGCATTTCCCTCCACTCTGGACTGATGAAGTATGTGCATTAGTTCATTCACTGATGTCTTTCTGGTTTCCCCATTTAACCTACTTATCTTAAACTATCTTATCCTATTTGCCCCACAAATTCTAAAAAAATCCTACCCCAGGACAAGATCATTCTTGTGAAATTTTTGTCTGTATTGGTTTAGTTTTGGCAAAGTTAGGAGGTAGTTAAAATGAGACTTATAATGGAAAGCTAGCTGCTAGCGACTCTCTATAATACATGTCTACCTTGCAGGAGAGTTGTGAGGATTAATTAATTTGTGTTTGTTAAGCACTTTGAGATCCTAAGATTAAAGGTTGTATAGAAATGCAAATTGTCATTATAATGATAAATTCTTTATATGAGCTCATATGTTTTGCCTTAGAGGCACAGTCTCACCCTGAGTTGCGTAGTTATACACGTAAATCTTCAAACATTATGATGAAAATGTACCTCTGAAGGCCTGATCCTTCCTACTGCTCTACCACTTCATGCATAGAGCTGCCCTTGACTTCAGGCAGGTCCCATCCATGGGACAATTGAAGGACTCAATTTGTTTGGGAAAAGAAAAGACCATCGTGTGCCTCTGGGCTTTGCATTGAGACACGTAACTTTCTGTCTCACTCCATAAATCCACTACTGCTGTCAGTAGTTACTCCATGTTACTAATGAAAGGACTGAACAGATGACAAAATCTGGATCTGAATTTTGACCATCCCAAAACTCAGGTTTTCAGGGCTTTATTTAACCTGTTAGAGAACACGGGAGGTAAAAGCCCACTAATGGATATAGGATCCCATCAGCATGGCTGAGTGTCATTCCTGACACATAAGCCATGCCTGTTTGGCCCATCCCACTGTGTGCTTTGGCAAGCAAACATTTTCAGGCATAAGTTGCCAAAGGACAACCCCTTGCAGGGAGCAAGGCCACAGCTGCACAAGCTTGACAGACCTGTGTCCCCCTCCCAAAGACAGCTCTCTGCTTTTCCTTCCCCCTTGCACAGGCTTGGAGCACCACACTGCCCATTTCCTGCCTGCAAGGGACATTGGACCATCCTGGTCAATGTCCTTGTCTGAAGCACTGGTCCAGCACAGGGGATGTGCAATGGACAGGAAGCAGGTTCCTGGGAGAAGTGGTCACCCATCTTCCATCACAACATGCTTCTGTGCCTTCCTTGCCATATCTCTAGCACACAGACACCTCAACTCACACCATTAAAGAAACTGGGTCAGGAAAATGTCATGAGGGTTGTCTGCATCACCCATGGGCTTATCTGAATGCAGAACGCAGTGCCAGAAATACCAGCTGTAAAAGAAGTCTCCTGCCCAACCTCACACCCAAAGTAGGATTATCAGCAGACACCAGATCAGGTCAGCCATGGCTTTTTCTCACTTAAACTTGAAAACCTCCAAGGGTGGCCTCTCCACCTCTGTCTCAGGGTTGCACTACTCTCCTGGAGAAGAAGTTTCTCCTGATATCCAACCAGAACTGCCAAGGCACAACTTATGGCCATTGCTCCTCCCTACAATGTCTGAAAATACTGAGAATTTTGCACTTTCTTTGTAGCTACCCTTCAGATAATCACCTCTTAAACTGCTCTTCACCAGATTAAATTTATCCCAAAATAAACTCCAGTCTTAATCCAAAATGTGGGGCTTTCAATATGAGATGGTACTTCATGTTTGCACTGGGTAGTATATAGGTAAGATTCAAACATTTCCTGATTATGAAATAAAAGTAAGGAACTCTACTGCTTCGAAGTCTTGTATCATTCATCATTGTGTAGTCTCCAAAGGCTTCTGTTGAGAGCCTTTTCAGCAGTGGAAGGTATGATAAAGAAATGTATTATTCCCTTCCCCTGACATGAAAACCTTCAGCAGTTCTCAGTCTGGGAAGCTGTCTGCTACATGATATATACCTAGAATTATCACTGAAGAGAATGAATACTTGTTATGTTTAACATATCCAGAATTTACAGTCTCCTAAATTTTACACTTGTCTCTTTTTTCCCCCAAATGTTCTGAGCCCTGTCACAGGTTTGATACACTATTCAATATATTCACCTTTACCATTCACATCATCAATTCTTCCTATCAAAGGTGATAACCCAAGACTAATATTGCCACAAAACCCAGGAAACCATGCTGACTTCTGATGGGCTTCTTAAATTTTCCACTGCCCTAAGAGAAAAAGATGACCTACATGTTATTGACACTCATCTATCTGAAGACAGCAGAAGTCGGAGGAAGGCTGTGGGGAAAACCAAGACAATAAGCTTTCCAGCTGTCCTTACTTTTACTGCAAATCATTAGTGTGTACTCAGAGCTCTGTGCTGGGACACACATCATGCAGAAGACAAACCTTAGTAAGCAAATGTCAGTATGAGCAACATGCACACACGAAGCCCAGCAGGGCTGGGCTCTGCTCAGCAATACATGCCATGGGCCACCATTGTTCCCTGTCTCTTCACACCATGCAGTGAATTCCCCACCAGCAACTGTAGTTTGCTGGAGCAGTCTGTAATCTCACTGTGTTTGCACAACACCTGAAGATCTAATCCATGGGAGAGATTTTAGGATTTAAATTTGCAAAGTGTTAATTTCTACAAATTGTGTCATATTCAGGTCCTGCTGCTGGTCTCATCAGACAGCATTCTCCTTTCTGAGTGGCCATTGCAGTATGTGCCAGAGAAGACACATATAGGGGTCAGATCCCGCACTGACACCATCAGTGGTCATCATTTGATTGTGATTCTTGATGGGCATACAAGCACCGAGTGCTTCCTCTCTCAAAACTGCTCAAACTTCCAGGCTGTTTCTGGAGTAAGTCAAGGTCTTGACCAGGGTGGGCTCAGAAGCTGGCTGTGAATTATGTGTGACAGCAATGCCCCATGGCCCCAGCAGTGTCTTTACTGTGGGAGAAGACAGTCCTTTACATGAGAGAGAGATGCAGTGCATGGGCTGAGCACCGCAGTGCTATGCCAACAGGACTGGCCATTGTGTCCCTGCTTGCTGGCTGCACACACAGCATCTGCCTGTCACTTCCATGGCTCCCTTTCCATTGATCCCACAGAACAGGCTGACCTCTGCTTTTCAAGATAATGTTCAACAGCCTGCAAGAGCTCTTCTCTTTCTTCCTGACTCTCAGAGAATTTTGACACTGTCTTTGTTGAGAGCAAGATGAGAAGTCTATTAAAATAAAAAGTGTTTAAAAACTCTGCTATACCACCATATATTGCCTACAGAATCCATGTATTAACTGTAGCAATGCTACAGTCAAATCTCATTATTTGGCTCACTTCTGGTGGGTGATGAGCTCTTACAGAGGATGATGATACTCAAGCACCATGATGTATCAAGTATATTTAACAAAATGCATATGAGAGCACTGACTTTTGTTTTTTTTTTTGTAGTATGTATCTATCTCAAATCTGTAACTGTGAAGGATTAGACAAAGCTCAGACATAAAACTGGTGCTGTAATGTCAGAGTTATGTGCTTCACCTCATGGCATGTGAGGTTTTGAACTAATTTTTAACCATATTGGGCTACTAAGCCCAAAAAAGGCAAGTCAGAAAACAGATCCATAAGCATTTCTGGAGCTGAGCTGCAAAGCAAAGCTTTTCAGTCACTTCACAAGAATTTTGGTTACTCTGTCTCCTCTGGTTTAGCTACTGCAAGGAGTTATTTTAGTTTTTTGCTCTGACTCAAAATGATGCAACATCACATTTGTAGCACTGAGTGGCAAGAAACTGTATTCAAATGCCTAGAAAATGCGTAATACAGGATGACAAAAATGTATCCTGGAAACATTGTTTTCTCTAGTGGTCTTTGCTGGATGACAGGGACAATTTGTAGGTTTTCTTTTCTCTGTGCAATGGTCAATGAACTGAGAGGGAACAAAGAGCTGCTGTCCCAGGAGAGCTGGAGGCAGCCCCATGAGATTCCACCATGCAGATACCTTGCATCCCACAGCCCACAGAGGACCTCCACCTCGCACGGGCCCACAGCTCAGCACACCCCTATCTGGAATTTACTCTCTGTAATCCTTGGTAAGTCACTGAATCTTCCTCCAAGTCACTTTTTCATCCATAAAGTGGAGGTACTATTTACCAGCCTCCATGGGCTGTCACACGGCTTAATTTCCTAAGAAGCGCAAAATCCCTGGATAGACTCAGAGGGAAGGAAAGAAGTTGAGAATTGCCAGGCATTACCTTGAGGTTTCCTCCAGCTGCTGTGGTGGTGCTGGCCAGCTCATCTCTCTCCCATTGGGCAACTCTCCCCACCTGGCCAAGGCTGAAGGAACCTGGGGTTTGGCTCCAGCTCCTCCCAAATTCGGGGGTCCGTAAGAGCCAGGACACCCATCATTCAGCAGGGTGAGGGACCACCAGGCTGCTGCTGCTGTACTGCAAGATGAAGGAGACACTGGCAGCCATGGGGAAGTCAGACAGTCCTCCCCATCCCCTGTCACTCCACAGCAGCAATGACCCTGCTTGGAGAGAAAATGAGGAGGGGAAACAGCAGGAAGATATGGCCACAGACTCCTACCAACAAATGCTTTTCCAGTGCCCTCTTCTGGAAAACATTTTTGGCCCAAGCAACTGCTTCATATAAGGTAGTCTGAGACTAGTGGTGGCTTGCCAAGAGCTGCAGGAGCATTCCCCAGCTCTTCACACCCAGGATCTGCCCCTGTGACTGGTGGACCTGTGCAGATGCTCATGCCCTTCAGAGCAGCTTGGCCAGACCCTCAGGGCACTAGCCAGGAAACAGGAAGCAAAGGAATGCCTCCTTTTTTGTCTGATATGCCTGAAAGCTGCCCCTGACTGTCCTCTGGCATGGGGACCCTGAGGTCCTGAACTGGAACACCTCCTGCAAACACTATGCTCCTCAAAGCTAGCCCTTGTCACCAGCAGCTCTCAAGGATCCTCCAGAGACAAGAACTGGGAGGAGAACAAAATATTTTGGTAATCCCATCCTTTCAAGGAGCTGATAAAACATTGCTATTAAGCATCCTCAAACAGCTAATGAATGCATCAGTTCCTCAGGTAATTGCATCCTGTGGTCGTTTTTGTCACCTCTTTCCCTTGGAGCAGTCCAGCCTTTGCTCCCCAGCCTCGGGTACAGTTCCATGTTGGCTCACACCAGAGCAGTGCCTACCCATTGGCCCCTGCTCTCCTGCCCCAGCCAAGATCAGTCAGTCTGGACACCGCTGGGGACAGCTGCAGGCTCTTCTCCAGCCCCAGCCAGAGGGGAGAACGTGAAGAGGGAACAGCTGGTACCTGGTACATAGCAGGGATGTGCTGGAGTGCTGGGGCCAGGTGATGGCTGTTGTCCCTATCCAGACCACAGCCCTTGCTTTTGAGCCAGCTCAGTGAGCAGCTGGCTCCTGCGGTAGTGGCACAGCCCTTCCCTTCCCTCTCTGTCTGCTTTTCCAGTGCCTAATTCCAACTCAAACTATTCTGTGATTCTGTGATCTCTGTTTGTTCACAGTCAGCAGAAGAAAAATTAAATTAAATTACATCTGCTGCCCACAGAGCCAAATCTCGAGGCATGTGAACCCCATTATTTGCCTTGTTAACTGGCAAGGGAGGTGGTGTGAAATTCCTCAGGGATTTTGATGAGTTATTTCAGCAAAGACAATGCTTGTGCGGTGACAGGAATCTTTGTCAAGGGCAGGTAGTGTCCTGAGGACCAGCTGATATGGGTGCTACACACTGGGACAGTTTTCCCCACTGCCTGCTTGCTGTTATTTAGAAAACCTTCTGTAATTCAAGCCTGGATGTATGATGACATACACACACACCAAATATATGTATTTTTAAAATGTTTTAGGATGTTTAGGAAAACACAAAATCTTGGTGTTTTCCTTTATTTCAATCCTTCAAGGGATTCTTTTGCAGCCCCAGCCCATCTCCAGAAGCCAGGGACTGTGGGGTGGACAAGGACATCCCACTGATCTGCTTCTGCCTGAAATACAATGGGTTTTCCAGCTGAGCTTGGTCGAAGAGGTGGGAGGATGGGACCTCTGAGGCCAGTGAGCACAGCCTTTTGCTTTGGGTACCTCCATGAGAGCATCCCACACCCCGCAGCAGCCAGCATTTCCCATCCCTTTTCCTCACGTAGGACAGAGGGTTTTCTCCATGTTGCAGGGCTCACTCACCAGCTCTGCAGGAGGGCAAGGGCTGCCCAGATGTCTGCTTTCAGACAGCCATTAAAATAACCTTCCGTGGCTTGGAGATGGGGAGCAGGAGCTCCCTGAGCTTTGTCCTGCAGCTTGGGCTACCGAAAGGTTCCTTGCCGCTCCTATAAATGCGCCAGAAACGACAGGCTGTAAAAATCCCCTTTTCAGCACGGCAAGGGCAGCTCCATCCTCCCACAAACATTGACAGGGCAGGGACTCAGTCCGTAGGGGATTGCGTCTACCGTAGGGTGAGGCTCGAACCGTTTAAAGAGAAGGGGAGAGGGGCAGAAAATGTCTGTCCTGGCAAGGGCAGAGAGCACAGTCGTTCCAGGGCTAAGCTAAATGTGGATTGAAAGGATCTATTGATACCTTCTTACACCTTCTATCAAAGCCCATTTTTAAAACAAGCCAGCAATACAAAATAACCCTACAGTGGAAACGGCGACCAGTGTCAGAGCAAGAGCAGATGGAAAAACGGCGGTCAGTGTTACGGGAAGTGTTTTGGGTTACACCCTCGGTGGTCAGGGATGGAGGCAGGGGCAGCACCGCTGCGGACAGCAGCCAGTAACAGCACGCTGAGCACAGGGGCTACGACAGCCGCGCAAACTGGATGGCTCTGAGCGGGACAAATTCTTCCAGAGTGTCACCCCACCGACACGCCTGGTATGACACACTCCGGCTCCCCTGGCTCAGTACCGCTTTCCTCCAGCATCTGCCAAAGGCATCGCTTGCAGCCGCAGCCCTCCGGCCTCCTGCAGCCGCCTTTTCACGCTAAGGCTGTGGTACCGACCCGGGGGTACCGACCCGGGGGTACCTAACCGGCGGCGGGGGCGGCGCGGGTCTTACACCTGCTGGCAGCGGGCAGGGCTGGGGGCGCGCACATCACCCCGCAGGTGGATCCCGTCCCGGGCGGCCCCACGGGGGAAGGGGCCGCGGGGGGACACAGCCC
>VZRQ01009099.1:297654-389913 GCA_013397975.1 Machaerirhynchus nigripectus
CGGCCCCGCCGTGGCCGCCGGGCTGTTTCCGGGGTGGGGAAAGGCAGGTGCGTGGCAGGAACAGGGCTCGGGGCGCCCGGGCTCGCCCTTCGGCCGAGCGGGGCCGGGGCGCGGGGCGCTGCTCTCCTGCACACCCGGCGTGCACTGGCCCGGGGCGGGAGCGAATCAGAGAATCACAGAATAGTTTGGGTTGGAAGGCACCTTAAAGACCACCTAGTTCCAACTCTGCCTACGGCAGGGACGCCTTCCACTAGACCGGGCTGCTCAGAGCCGCATCCAGCCTGGCCTTGAACACCCCGAGGGATGGGAAGGGAGCCCTTCTCCCGCGGAGAGCTGCTCTCCCGCGGGTCTCGGGGTGGGGGCCCAGCCGCAGGGTGATTTGAGCTGTAATAAAGGTGCACCCCGGGGCTGACAGGCGCCTCCTCGGGAAGCCGCAGTGTGAGGCTGGGCGTGCAGTGCCCCGCTGCCGAGCCGGACAGCGCAGCCCCAGCCCGGCCGGGTCCGGCTTCGTTGCGGGACCGTGTGGCTTTGCAGGGAGAAGGACGTCGGTGAGCGCAGGGCAGCCGGCCCCGTCCGTGCGCACCGCAGCCCGCAGCGCTCTGCAGACTCCGGAGTCAGGGCCGCCTCGGGCACCTTTTCTAGACGCAGCTTGGCTGTTTGAGTACAGAGCCTGCGGGCATGACTCAGCTTTGTCTAAATACAGCTGCTGAATAAGGGAATATTCTGGAGAACAAATTCTAAATGAGCATAAATTGCCTTTCTTCTGGGGAGCTGCAGACACTTTGCACACAGTCCAAATAGAAACATACTCTGGGAGGCTACAGTTTGCACCTACATGATCATGTTCTGTCTATATTCTGAGTAATTACACTGTAGTTAAAATTGTGCAATGAGGTGGAGGTGGAAAGCTTGCAAGAACTTCTTAACAAAATCTGTTGTGGCCAGTAAAAGTCATTTCCCTTTTACATGTTAATAGGAAATGTGCTTTTCCTAGTAACAAGCACCTTCCTGAGAAGTGTTTAATTTGCTGTTTCTTATGGTCCTTTCAAAGAGGCTTTTAAGAGAAGACTTTAATCCAGCTTCTGGGAGATTTATCATGCACGTGAATGAGAGCAGGGGGAGAATCGGGTTCAATGGATTGTTGGGTTTATTAGAGTCAAAGCTTAATCTAGTTTGAAGCTCAGATTTGATTTGTCTCATGAGTGAGAAATGATCAAAAGATGTGAAGTAGTTCTTGTTGCCATATGTTTCCAAGGGTTGAAATGAATTATAATTGGTGATGTTTCAAAGTTACTCACTAAATAAAATTCAATTACTTTCGTTATACACATATATGGAATGAATGATTCTGTTGGTCTTACAACCTTGTTAATCTGTAACAGCTATAAAACATCCTTTTTCAATTGGTTTATAGGCAGACTTTTTGAAAATAGAGGAAACAGTAACATGACTTAAGATTAGTGAATAATTCAGAGTTCGTGTAATTTTCGGTCCTAGTCTGCGTGACTAGTTTGAGTGTAAAAAGTGCTGAGAGAAGGAAGAGGGCTGGACCTTAACAGCTTGATGGAGAATGCTGTCACTCTGTATTTGGACTACCCAGTAAAAAGATGGCCCTTGGGCTTACTGGGTCGTGGATGGCAGAGTAGTGTGCTTTTGCTCTTTAGTTCTGGTTCTCAAGGGACTTTCTACTTGGCAGGTAGATTTCTGTTAGCAATGAAGATTTGTAATGGACTGCTGTAAAATCCTGTTCTAAAGTGCTATTTGGGATCACTGTTAAGAATTTGCAGGTCAGAGTTACGAACCAGTCTCAAAGTGTGTATCTGCCACTCATGACAGCTGTATAACTGTAATGATAGGAGCACAAAGTAGTGGTCTTCTACTGTCTATGTGAATCCAAGTGAAGTATTGAATGTAAACTATATTAATTCAAATTAAGTAATTATCTTTTTTTTTTTTTTCAGCAGTTCATACCCAAGTCCTTTCACGTAAACCTGAAATCTTGGGAGTCATGAGTAACTTCAGCAAAGAAGAATTTGAGTTGACCTTCCTTGATGAAGGCTTTACTGCCAAGGATATCCTTGACCAAAAAATAAACGAAGTGTCATCTTCTGTAAGTATGATGGGAAAACCACTACATTTCATGATGCTACAAACTTGTAAACTAATAGAACAAGTTGTCCTTGCAAATGATCTGCAAGACAGCCCCCTCAAATGCTGACCTATAGGCTTACCCTGTTATCTGTTGTTTGTAATGTTAAGAGGTATGTTTGCTCTAGGATGATAAAGATGCCTTCTATGTTGCTGACCTTGGGGACATTGTGAAGAAGCACATGCGGTGGCATAAGGCCCTTCCTAGGGTGACCCCCTTCTATGCCGTAAAATGTAACGACAGCAAAGCTGTTGTGAAGACTCTTGCTGTTCTTGGAGCAGGATTTGATTGTGCCAGTAAGGTAAGATCTCAACTATCTTCTGATCTGTGACATTAGTATCTATTCAGCCTTACAAGACATGTATATATAAAATTAAACATAACTGAGTGGTGTTGCTTTTGTTGTTCTGATTAGATTAATCATCCATCTAGAAATATCCTTTACAAGTGTAATCTGTTCTTCCTTCAGACGGAAATACAGCTGGTACAGAGCATTGGTGTGTCTCCTGAGCGAATAATATATGCAAATCCCTGCAAACAAGTATCTCAAATCAAACATGCTGCCAGCAGTGGTGTACAGATGATGACATTTGATAGTGAAGTAGAACTAATGAAAGTTGCAAGGGCCCATCCAAAAGCCAAGTAAGTAATGATAATTGTTCTGTAATTCTTCCTTGGGTTCCCAAGATACAGAAATATCTGCTTTATCTGAAACTTGTTCTTTAGTTTAACATAGTCTGCACAATTGTGAAATAATAAACATACTTTTAACCAGTGAAATCTAATCTTGTAGATCTTACTGGCACTTGAGGAAGAGATACACAAAGCAGCTTGTATCTTTAAGCTCAGTCTCATTCTGAGGTCATACCTGCCTGATGATGATGTCTGTTACACTGAACTTAACTCCTCATTTTTCCCTGTTTCTAGGTTAGTCTTGCGCATTACCACTGATGACTCCAAAGCAGTCTGTCGTCTGAGTGTAAAATTTGGAGCTACACTTAAGACCAGCAGGCTTCTTCTGGAGCGTGCAAAAGAACTTGACCTTGCCATTGTTGGAGTTAGGTGAGCTGACAGTATCAAAACACACTCATGTTAAATAAGCTTTCTTTAAATGGTCTACCTGACGGTAGAGATGCCTTTGCTTGTGGTGACATGAGTTCATACAAAACTTCTTGACTAATTTGCCAAATAGCAACTGATCGTTTGTATCTTTTTGTAGTTTCCATGTTGGAAGTGGATGTACAGACCCAGAGACCTTTGTTCAAGCCATTTCTGATGCCCGCTGTGTGTTTGATATGGGAGTAAGTCTAGTTCTACTTTCTCTGGAAATACCGCTCAACTGTTGTGGCAAAACTGCATGAAGTGTACAACTTTTATGGGGTTAAAGCTAGCTAAGTCACTGACTCCATGTTGTTGAATTTTTGAGGTCCTGGTAGCTTACTTTGACCAGCTTGGCAAAACTCATCTACAGATGCACTAAAACTGGCAGCTCAAACTCAAATGACTGTTACTTGAACATGAGTTAGCTCTGTTTCTACTTTTTAAGCTAAAATGATAAGTTATAAACTGATTTCTTGACAGTGTTGCTGTTAATCTCATTTTAGGCTGAACTTGGCTTCAATATGTATCTGCTTGATATTGGTGGTGGCTTCCCTGGCTCTGAAGATGTCAAGCTTAAATTTGAAGAGGTACAGCTTTGCTAAGAACTTCTCAGGTTGTGGTGTCTGTTGGAGTGTTGGTCTGGATTAAATAAAATCTTGCTTTTTCTGTTTGTATGCAGACACATTTGCAAAAATGTGTCTGCTTGGTCAGAAATGTAATTAAGAGGAAAAGAGGAATTAATCTGAAAACTGAAACGTAGATTAGCTTATTAGATTCATAGCTAAATGACTGCACAAGCATACAGAAGTCTCAAACAAGTAAAGCAGGTTTTAACTAGAGGCTTGATTCTTACTGGCATAGACTTCTTCCATTGATGCTGTTCTTCAGGCTAAATAGATTGGCACTGCTCCCAAATAGGGTGAAAGGGTAGTCCTGAACCCATACTATCCTTAGGGGTGGCAGCATACTAGGTCAGTGTCCGATTTGATTTAAAACTAGCTTTTGGGTAATTTTTTTAATTGTTCGGTGTTTTCCAGTCTGCTTTCACTCAGAAATAGCTCTGCTTTCAGAAGAGACAAGGAGGCTGGATATTAGTAGGACTTCTACTTAAAGCAGTGTTGTCAGAGCACCTTGCCTTCTAGCCCCAGGAGGTGTTAAATGTTGTTACATAGTAACACAAGGAGACAGTAAGTTATGTAAAAAGAGTTATCTTATAATAGTGTGAGCTAACATTGTAGCACTTCTGGTAGCTCCTAATGAAGTATGTCTTCTCACAGTGCAGTATGGACATATGTGAGGCATCAAGAGCAAATTGTGTCATTGGGCTCCATGGCATGATACAGTCATATTGCAGTTGGAGGCAGCTTAATGATAACTGCAGAACTTGTAAATAGCTGTTCATTAAGGCAACTGAATTTCAAGTATGATAGTGAAGCCCTCTGTATTCTTATGATCCCATGAGATGACATCTTTAGGATTCAGTAAGCTGTGGAGTAGTGCATGAGTAGCAGCACTACAAGTGGATTACAAATCAAATTGGAAGTGTGAGGACTTGCAGGGCATTAATGTTGGTTTAATGAGCCTAGGAGGGTGATTTCCTTCAGCCTCAAACATGACCTGTTTTGTTACTTAAACTTTAGGCTGCAAGTGATGTCTGCTTTTGTTGTGTTGTATAAATTTAATTGCAAACGAGACTTTGAATGAGAAAAAAGCAAAAGCAGTCAATAGAAATTACAGTAGATGTTAATAGGTGTTACATGTTTCACTAGTATATCATTTTGGACTTGAGGGTCTTACTTCATCTCACACTTTTAAAGCAGCACCTGAGTGGCTGCTGAAATTATAATACTGGCATCTGATTTTTCCCTAGATCACAAGTGTAATCAACCCAGCACTGGATAAATACTTCCCTTCAGATTCTGGAATAAATATCATTGCAGAGCCAGGAAGATACTATGTTGCATCAGCATTCACACTGGCAGTCAACATCATTGCAAAGAAAATTGTGTTAAAGGAGCAAACAGGTTCTGATGGTATGTAAATCTAGACCTAGTCTTAGTTCTAGCCAACTGTGTGTTTCTTTCCAAGCATTTTCTCACTGGTGTCTCAACTTCTTCCAGATGAAGATGATGCAAATGACAAAACTCTTATGTACTATGTGAATGATGGGGTCTATGGATCATTCAACTGCATCTTGTATGATCATGCACATGTTAAACCAGTCCTGCAAAAGGTATGCCTGTTCAGAAGTACCACATACTAGCTATGTATCATGGATGTAGGAGAATTCTTGTTGCAGCAGTCACCTCTCAGTTCACTGCTCCCTTCGTATTGCCAGACTTTGGCATTTAACTTATGCTGCATGCAGTGGAATTAACTCAAAGCCAGAGGTGAAGAAGAATCTACAAGCAGCTCTTCCTTCTCTTCAGAGGTGGAATGTCACACTAACTACAGTATTACTTCTGGAAGCTCTGTTTTGATAGTCAAATAATTATACTCCACTCTTTTCTTCAGCGGCCTAAGCCAGATGACAGCTGCTACTCCTGCAGCATCTGGGGACCAACCTGTGATGGCTTAGATCGGATTGTTGAGCGTTTTAATATGCCAGAGCTGCAAGTTGGTGACTGGATCCTGTTTGAAAACATGGGTGCCTATACTGTTGCAGCAGCTTCTACTTTCAATGGATTCCAGAGGCCAACAATACACTATGTGATGTCAAGACCAGCATGGTTAGTAGCTAAATACCTTGATCCATCAGTACTTTTGAGATCACTGTAATGAATAGCTCATATCAGTTGGCTACCCCTTAACAAGCAGGGCTATAGTTTTGGTGCCACAGCTCTTGTAAAACCTCCTGGTGTGGAAGAAGGCATTGCCTCTGAAGGTTTTTGCTGTGCGCTTAGAACAGTGCTGATGCTACTAATTACTTTTCTCTGTTGTACACACTTATAGGAGAGATGCTTTTAAAGGAGTAATGTTAGGAGTCTTCATTAATCTGGGTTCTAGCTAGTGTTTTTACTTTTGCACAACATTACAGAACCATTATGAATTCTTGACATTTAGCTTCCGTGCCTAGTAATCAGAGACCAGTCAATCAGTTCTATTAATACGTTGTCTTCTAAACTAGTAGCTTACTAAATCCTGACTGCAGGATGCAGGGACATTCAACAGTGTTACTTCACAGTATGTTCTCTGTGTTTGTTTGAGAGCTATTCCTTGGTTTAGGTTGAGCTCTGGCTCAGTGCTCAGTGCAGAGTGCTAGCTCTCCATGGGAAGTTATTAAACAGGTAAGCAAAGAAAGCAGGACTACCTTTTAAGTGCAAGGATACTGCGAAACTGCAACTTAAACAGCAGTTTAAAGTAACCTGGGTGCTCTTCAGTGCAACACAGGTTAATGGATTGCACCTTCTATAAAAGTGGGGTTTCCTGTAAGAGCAAGCCCTTACCTCTCTACTGACATCTGCCTACGGAACTGGCAGAGGACTTTTGGGCAGAAATGCTACCCTAAAGCATGATTAGCTCTCCTCTTGGGCTGTTTTCAAATTTATTGGAAGTCTTTAAGTTCAGGTGAATTCCTGCCATACAAGAAGAAGCTTCCTCCATTCTTTTGCTAACCCTTCTGGTATAAGCAAGGCTTGTATTGTTTCTTCCCCTTAGTGAAACCTCCTTTCAATTGAAGCATTTCTCAAACCACATGAAGCTTTTAGACTTCCCTTAAGACTCCAAAACTGTGTCTAATTGAACTAAAAATGGCTCTGCAGGAGAATAATCAGCTTTTTCACTGTATCACTAGGTTGCTGTTAAAATTTAATACTTGGTCTGAGGCATGCTGAGCTTAATTTTGCAGACACGACTGTCGTCCAAGGCCACAGCACAGCCGTCTTTCAGCCCTACACGTGTTTTCTGTTTTGGCGAGAGAATACTGTGATAAAAGCTGGCCCTTAACTGGGAGGGATCCATCAATGACATGGTGCAGATCTTCTTAGGGCAGGCAAAAGTCTTTTGGAATGTCATCTACATATTATAAAGGTGTACAACTAAATTTGTGGCTAGAAACTGTGAAAGATAAAAGACAAGATAATTACATGTGTCTAAGTAAAAACTAGTAATACATGAGGAGCCATGTACTGGCACAACTGTTTGCCTTGCATACCTAAGATAATTAGAACTATAAGAGGACACCAAGCTGAGTGTTGCTGTTGACACACCTGAGGGATGGGGTGCCATCCAGAGGGACCTGGACAGGCTCAAGAAGTGGGACTGTGGGAATCTCATGAGGTTTAACAAGGCCAAGTACAAGGTTCTGCACCTGGATCGGGGCAACCTGCGGTATCAACCCAGGCTGGGCAATGAACATATCCAGAGCAGCCCTGCCAAGAACTTCTTTGGGGTGCTGGTGGGTGAGAGGCTGGACATGACCTGGCCATGTGCCCTTGAAGCCCAGAAAGCCAAACGTGCCCTGGGCTGCATCCAAAACAGTGTGGCCAGCAGGTGAGGGAGGGGATTCTGCCCTTCTGTTCTGCTCTGCTGAGATCCCACCCACAGTGCTGCATCCAGCTCTGGGGTCCCAGCACAGGAAGGACATGGACCTATTGGAGCAAGTCCAGAGAGGGCCACTAAGTTGATCAGAGGGATGGAGCACTTCTGCTATGAGGAAAGACCGAGTGAGCTGGATTTGTTCAGCCTGGAGAAGAGAAGGCCTTGGGGTGACCTTATTGCAGCCTTCCAGTACTTGAGGGGGACTTACAGGAAAGAAGGGATAAGATTGTTTACAAAAGCATGTAGTGACAGGGTGAGGAGTAATGGCTTCAAATTGAAAGAGATTCCCCATCTGTGGAAGTGTTCAAGGCCAGGTTGGATGTGTCTCTGATCAACCTGGTCTAGATGAAGGTGTCCCTCCCTGCCCATGTCAGGGGGGGTTAGAACTAAAATTTAAAGGTCCCCTTCCTACACAAACCATTCTATGAATCTATGAACTAAGTCCAAAAACTCAGTCAACTGAAGCTCTTCTGAGGCTGTGTTTTAGCACAACTCCTGTCTGAGTATAGAAGAAGTTGCATAGCTCTCGCTGGTCTGGTCAGCTCCTTTATACTCCTAGTCTGTCATCCGTACTTTTTCTTGATTCAAGTTACCCAGGAATGTGGGGTGTGGGATAAGTGACAGTCACGTTGTCAGGGATTTTCACATCTGAAATTCTGAACTGTTGAGCACTAAGTCAGTAAATCTGTATTGCATGAGGTATACAGATGTAGCTACAGTTATATAGGTGCATCTTTGCAGATCTGAATACGACACAGAAATGGTAAAACCAGCTTGGTACTGGCACTTATCCTAAAGCCTAGCCAGCCACAAGTGACCTGCATGGATTCTGCTTTTATTGTTTCTATTTTTTCCCCCTATGATAATAATGTCTGGATTGCATGTGATGCATAAAGAGTTCATTTCATACTCACTGGCAATAAAAAAAAAAAAAGTACCTTACTTAAATTTTTCGGTAGATTGCAGTGAGGCAGTTTATTATTATTATTATCTTTATTTTTTTTTTCCTTCTAGGCAACTAATGCAGCAGATCAAGGAGCAAGGGTTCCTAGCTGAAGTGGAGGAGCAGGATGTTGCTAGTCTGCCAGTCTCTTGTGCCTGGGAAAGCGGAATTGAATATCCAGCAACTTGTGCTTCAGCTAGTATTAATGTATAGGTAATATTTAGTAACTAAGTGCAAGGTTAGTCATTGAATTTAGGGCATTTGGGGGACTGTTAACTTAATTCTTGGTAGAATTTTTAAGTGTTTTTTTTAACATTTAGGTTTGGCATAAATGCAAGAAAAATGACTAGGAGATGGGTCACAATTATCTGTGTTCCTATGGAAACTATTTGAATATTGTTTTATATGGATTTTTATTCACTTTTCATGTATGCTACTAAAGACTGACCCTCAACTGTCAGACAAGTATTTGTAGCTTGTGTATGGCAGAATGGGCTAAGCTTAGTGCTTGGTGACCTACCTGTTTCAAAATAAAGTATATTGAAATAACTGGTCCTGTGTTTCATTAATCTGTAGAAAATTAATGTGTCATGGATAGCTCTTACAGCAAATACGAGGGCAGACCAGAGGCT
The DNA here is from genome assembly GCA_013397975.1 of Machaerirhynchus nigripectus. Taxonomy (NCBI): domain Eukaryota; kingdom Metazoa; phylum Chordata; class Aves; order Passeriformes; family Dicruridae; genus Machaerirhynchus; species Machaerirhynchus nigripectus. The sequence continues at coordinate 307,019 of VZRQ01009099.1, forward strand.
GCAAGGCCAGAACTTACTAATAAATGCCATCTCCCCTACCCTTGCCCTCCCAGCTGAAGTGAAGGAAACCCTCAATGGGTAGGGAAACTGAATTGTCTTTTATTCGTATGTGATTAGAATAGGGTTGACTATCAACTAATTGAATACTGTATGAATTCTTGTGAATTCACATTTGTTTTTCACTACTGAACATGGGCTTGACAAGTTGCATATTGCAAGTTCAATGCAGTGCTGGTTTTCTGCAAGTTAGTCTACAGGTGGTGTGGCCAGGACTGAAGGCTGTTTATAAACACATCTAGTCATGAATGAGAGAATGCAGGACAGGCTCCATGACTGCCACACTGCTTGTTATGTGTGTGAGAACTGATACATGTTATGGGAAAACCCAGGAAGCTGAAACTATGTGGCTGACAGGCTCTCTGACCTATGTTGCCTAGGACTTTAGTATAAAAGACATCTTTTGTATTTGCGATACGATTAGAGGCTCTTACTTAATGTTACGAAAAGACATGCTACCCTTCTGACTTTGGATTAAGTGTGATAGATGACACTAACTAGTAAATACTAGGAGCTAATACAGGGGGTGTTTGTGATAAAATAGTCCGCTGATTGAAGCAAAGCATTCTGACTTATGTTTAACCTGATGCTAGTTTGCTGCCACTTACTTAAGCACTAAAATTGGAAGATGTTTTTGACAAACTAATTGGCCCGGAGCTGGATTTGATCTGTTTGCCAGAAGGTCCTGGACTGCAGGCATGCCATAACAAATGCCTGATATATAAAGAGAAAGATCCTAATGTATCAAGTAGATATGTAAAGCTTAAGCTAACGTGGAGGAAGTGTTAAAATTTAAAGGGTTGTCCAAAGGTTGGCATTGCTGATAGAAACAGTGCTCTAGCAAGATGAGAAATAAAGCAGTTTTCTTACAAGCAGCTCTGAAAGGTAGTGTTTAACCTCCATTCTGTGCTTTTGGCAGAAACTGTCCATTGGCTGAACTAGTAGGGTAAACAAGAGTGATGGTACCTCATTCCTGACTATCTTGAAGCATCCCAAGTGATGTTTTTATTTGCTTTATTCCCAGCTTCAAGCTTGTGATTGAAATAGCACTTGCCTTTATTATTATACATATGGCATACTTAAGTACATACACATAGTGGAGCCATAGCCTTTATCTCATAGAAACTCACTGCATCCAAACCAGGGTTTCTTATAGCTTCTCCGAATTCATCTGGAAACTTAATGATTCTTAAATGAAAGCAGAGGTAGTGAATGGTAAGCAAATGTTAATACTGTAACAATTCCACATCTAAATCTTGTTCTGTGAGAGCTAAGTGCATTCGAACAGGTATGCAGAAAAAATACTCTGGAAAGCTGCAGTTGTCTAAAGGAGATGTAGCTACTTTTTCAAAGTGCCTGTTTGAAGGCTGTGGCTGTTTGAGTCAGAAGGGAGTGCAGCTGAACAGAGACCTGACGTGATGGCTGCACTAGCACCTAGGGCCCTGCTGGGCAAGTGGCATAGTCTGCCTTCCTCTACTCACAGCCAGTGGAGATCATTTCCAGCAGGTACTTTGAAGGCAATCACTTATGGAAACCAATTAGTGAGCTTCACTGAGAGGAAGTTGATAGCTTGCCAATTAATTTCTTAATCTTCATTTACCTTGATTGGTTATTTTGGCTGTTTCACTGGGTTTTGTCTCAAAAATACGAAAGTTACATCTCTGCTGGAGGCCAGGACTGTGGTAACATGCTAACTAGCATTTGATCAACATGATGCTCCCCAAAAGACATGTAGCTGACTGTAGTTCTTTACCTTTCTCTCATATGGCAGGTATGTCATAGACTTGGCTGGTGCTCTCTAAGCCATGTCTAACGAGTGTGTCAGGTGTTTAAAAACTGCTGATCTGAAGCATCTTCTGTGTAAAGAAAACCCCAATGAATTTTGCTAAGGGACTTTTAGTATTATCTGGGGATACTAAGTGTTTTACAGTAGTGCTGGTGTCTTTAAGCAAGACTTAACTTTTTCAAATTGGGTTATGCTGAACAGATGTTCTGGGTTTTGGGATACTTCATCTCACAGCTGCACAGCTCCTGGCTTCCACAGCATCTTAGCTGCCCATTTGTTAATTGATTATAAAATACACCAAGTGACAGCATTTGGTCATAGGGTGACTATGGGGATTCCCTATAATCCACACTAGGGAAATATGTTAACACTGGAAGCTGGAGCGAAGACCATGTAGGACAGCAAAGGTGTAAAAAAGTAAGCAGTGAGCTCATATGGTTTAGTTTGACCTCTCCTTGATGGCCTTTTGGGACATTAAAGCCTTTGCGCTGTTGTGCCATGTTTATTGATCAAATCTAGTTGTTCTAATTGCACGTCTTAATTATTCCTCCCTGGGGCAAGCTTGTCTGATAGAGGAGGAAGGGAGGAGCTGCATGCCAGAAAAATTGAGATCAGCTGCATCTGTCTGAGGTAATTAACTCAACAAATATTAAAGTTGGAGCCAAGAATAGCCTATGCCTTTCAGCTTGCTCCTTGCTAGTCTTGCTCTGTGTGGTGCTCTGTCTGTGTCACTGTGGGCTTTGCTGGCGCATTAGCAGGGGCTGTGGCATCCCTGTTCCAAATGGCCCTGATGCTCACTCGCTGGCACTGGTGATGGTGATGTCAGTTCTCTTGGGATCACACTCGTAAAAAGCAAGTCATATCTGAGGCAAATACCAGGACATCTGCCTGAGATGGCTTCTCATCACCCCCTTTCTCTTTTTTGAACAGTGAAGCCACTTTGAGATCTAACTTGAGGTCTAGCTGAGACCTTATGTTTAGTCCCCATGTGGTCATATGTGGCCTGTCCTGGAATTCAGCTGACATTCTTCGGTGCAAAGGTAGTATACCAAAAAAAGATGAGAAACACTCATTCTCTGGAACGACATCAGATGGAAAATCAAAGGTGGGAATGTTTTAGGAGAGACTGGAGAATACTGAAGCAGAGTGAGAGGAAGTAAGGGACAAGGGGAAGTTGCTGATGGCAGTGTGCCATGGGGCAGATATCCCTTGTCTTACTGCATGACCATTTAATTCATGTTTTCATTTTTAAGCTGCTGACTTCTAGGCTACCACAGAGGCCTTGTAGACAAAGTGTCAGTGCACAATTCCCTGTGGAAGAGTCAATTCTGTCACCTCGCTTTCACCAGCAGAGAAACCCAGAGCTGGGAGCAGCACTGAGCAGGGACCCCATGACTCCACCTGCAGGAGCAGGAACAAACCTGGAGCTGGAGGGAGCTCTTCTGCCATAGGCCTCGTCCCCAGAAACTACTATTCTTTATAGGTGTTTTATAGCTAAACACAGCATCAATTTACAGTAAGATTGGACAGCTTGCTTTCCAGATCAAAACCAACCCTCTTCCACCAAAAAAAAAAAAAAAAAAAATTAAAAAAAAAAAAAATCATTATCCAGAAGTATTTCAAGAGGAGCTTAGATGAATACTATTTAATTGGCAAGAAGTAAAAGATCATCAATCATTGCAACAATTATTTTTTATTTTCTCTTGAAAGAAGCACTGGTCGGTACCAAAAGAAGTGAGAGTAACTTGCTTTAGGGAAGTGTCCCTGGTTTTGATATGCATCACCTCATTTTCTTGAAGGTAATTGGTGTTTCCATGCCTGTGGTCTGGTTTCAGTACCCATGTCACAAATGCCTTCAATTCAAAATTGTCTTTAGCACTTTAAAACACTGTATTTGACCACCCCAAAAATACATTGACCATAGTGAGCATATATGGGGCTGGGACTTAAATTTTGTCAAGCCTTGCTCTTGCTCTTCAGTTGGTTTTGTAGTTCTCAATACAGGTGTTTAGAGCAACTCAGGCACGGTGGTGCCACATGTGGAAAGCTGATGATGAGAACCCAGGGGGGCACAGCCACCAAGATGATGTTGCCCTTTGCATGGTGAGTCTGAGGGTGAAGGTGAGTGCTTTGGACATGAACAACACCGGCCCCTTGAGTCCTCTACACTTTGGCATGGAGAAGCCACAAGCGTTACAGGGAAATCACTGGCAAATGAAGAGAGCACCCTCAAGGGAGCACACTGCAACCTTGTGTGTCCATGTAGTCTTGCAAGTATTGTTACAGTCCAATAAATGTTAGACCCTTATTTGCATGTGTTTCTCGATTGTTTCACTGCAGCAACAATTTTCCTCCATCTGTTAGTCTTTGCCTGAAGACAAAAGCATTAGCATGCTGAATCCAACCCTTCTTTTTCTCACTCATTTTAGGGAGCTGGTCCCAGTCTTACCCACAGTATTCCCACAAAAAAGAAGTGCCTTCCAGTTATAGTCTCTTCAGTTCATGCTCTTGGAGTACTTTGCAAAGGACTAATTGGTTCACCCTGCTTTTCTGGTATAGAGCCAACTGCCATGTTCCAGTCCAGAAAGCAGCCAGAAGACAGCAAGGCTGTGCAGCAATTCAGGGAGGAGAGAGGCAGAGACCAGTGCTCCCAGCTGGGTCGCTACCAACACCTTATCACTGCTAGGTATGTGGAGGCTCAGAGCACCTTGACAACTCAGCAAGCACTGCATGCAAGCTTAGAAAGGGCAACTGTAGCAGCTCAGTACAAAAAGCATTCCTGAAGTATTTTACACGTATTATTTAATCTACCCTGAGATAGCAGTTCCCTACAGTGTGAGTACAGGATTTGGCCATTCAGTCAGCTTAAGCATCACCCTTTTATATTTGGCTACTAAGCTCACTAGTTGGATAAAAGAAGATACTGGCAATCTTGCAAAGCACAGGATGGCAGTGCATGAACAGGATAACATGGATGCAGTTTTCAGTAAGAACAGAGGTGCTGCTGCCCTTACTGTGAGGATAAGAAGAAAATCATCTATTGCATTGTTAGATTTAAAAAATCATGCTTAAGAGCTCCATTTACTTGCTGTTAACTATAGTTCATCAGTAGCAACAGCATTGCACTGTAACAGCTCAATAAATATTTCTCAGCAATGGTGGTCCCACTTTTATGCAGTCAAAACACACATTAAACAATTAAAGCATCTGACTGAAGTGAAAAGCAAAAGAAAATCCAACTCACCAGAGACTGCTGATTTAGGGGAGAGAGATTCCTCCTGCACCCCATGGGATGGCTCCCAAACTCCCCAGGAGTCACGTGCTATGGGACTCACCTGCTTCTGCCATCTGGGTTTCATTCCCCAGTGGGTTATTTGGGCAGCCTGGTCTAGTGGAAGATGTCTTTCCAGGGGCAGGGTGTTGGAAGTAGTTGGTCTTTAAGGGTCCCTTCCAACCCACGGCATTCTGTGACTCTGTGATTGATTCTATTATTATACCTGACCGCGAGCAAAGCGGGGCGTGTTCCTCCGACCGGGGCCAAGGGAGCTCCTCCCAGAGATAAGGATGTGGTGACTAATTAGCCATGCAAAAGCCCACAAGATGGAGCTCAGCTCAAAAAAAATGCATCCAAGAAACCGTGTCGGTCAGAGCCAGGGAAGGAGGAGGAAAGGAGTGAAACGGAAAGCTTTCATATGAATCCCACACTCACGATGTTAGACCACAGCATGAGTGAGATGTTAATAGAGCAAACAAATGCAAATAAGAAACTACAAGGAAAAAGTATGTACAAAGTATAATTAAGCTATTGCACAGCTCAAAAAAACCCCAACCAAACAAAGCTCTCATCCCATCCATTCACAGAGATGGGAAACAGAGGGTGGGAGGGTTTTAATACACAGAAAACTTCAAAAAGAGCTGGGGTTTCTTTAATTATTTATTAAGGCTGTTACCTCAACTGTCCTGTCAGCTTCCAGTTTCCTGCTTGGAGCCCAGTCTGAGGCTTGGCTCTTTCAGTAGCTATTACTGTGATGTTTTTTATTCGTCTCTCCTGTTCCTGAAGTTAATTTAGGATTGCTGTTGTCAAAGTTTTTGGGTTGTTTTTTTTTTTGAGTAAGTACATGGAATGGATTTATGCCGCCTTCTGTAGAGCAGCTTTGCAGGATTGCTAATGTCAAATGCCAGTGGACACAAGCTGAAACCAGGGAGTCAGGCTGGATGCAAGGAGAAACTTTCTTCGTGGGGACAGCCAGGACTGGTGGGGTTGGTCAGACTCCATCTCCAGAAGCTTTTGACCTGACAGGTCAAGGTCTTGAGCAACCATGAGCTGATCTTGCAACTGATCCTGCTTCTAGCAGGAGCCTGGGCTAGAGACCTCCTGAAGTCCCTTCCAATCCTAGTGTGCTTGTCATCACCCTGCTCCCTAGTGGGTCTGGCACTGCCATTGGACTGAGTGCTGCAGCACAGTTCCCTCAGTTCAGCAGTGGGGTTTGCCAACACTACCGGCTCCTTGGTTGCCTTTCCCTCTATGGGGGTCTGCTTGGTGAGGGCTCGTGCTCCAGTGCTAAAATGGATCTAAATGGGGCAGCAGCCTCTGAGGAGCTGCTGAAGGGACAGGACCCACTCCTGCCTCAAAAAAAAAGAAAAAGTAGCAGGGAAGAAGTGATAATGGATGCTAAACCAAGGCCACAATGTGGCTGTTGGAACAAGACAGATGAGAGCCTCATCCTGCTCCGTGGCGTGAAGAAGATTCCTCACCCAGGAGATCTGAGTGGCCTCTCACCTTCATGAAGTGGTTTTCCTGTTCACCAGCTGAATATGCTGATTGCTGTTTGCTTCTCCTCCTGGGAGAGCAACAGACACTGGCGGGAGTAAATGTCTTCAAAAGCAGAGACCCATTCCCAGCCTCAGGTTTGGGACACTGGTGATGTCCTTAGGACAGGGTGGTGGGAGAGCCGCTGGATCCAATAACCATGGCAGCACCAGGGCACGAAGGGTGTCCTCCTCCAGGAGAGGTGACTCTCATGGAAGGATGCAGAGCAGCAAGCGCGGCCCCACAGAGCCCGTGGGGAGCAGGGCGGAGTGACCGGCACGGCTGTGACCGCCCAGCTGCCACACAGCCCCGCTGTGGCAGCAGGATTGGAAAGAGTGGGCTAAATGAACAGATGTTAAAAGATACCTTCTTCTTGGTGGCTCAGAAGAGGAAAGCTCCAGAAAAGCAGTTCTGTAGACAGAACATAGCTGGAGAAGGTGGGGTGGGTGAGGGCTGAACGGCGGCAGACATGGCTAGATGGCAGCAGCAGCCCATGCTAGGGCCCTGCTTCTCCCGCACCATGCTGCATCCATCCCCAAATTGCTGCCACCTGCTCCTCAGCAGCACAAGGCCTTCAGCTCTGGGACCTTCCCAAGGCTGTGGTTAACTGCCCGCACACTGCATTTTTGGGAGGAGAGAGGAAATTTTTTTATTACCAGCAAATAAATTGACTGGCACTGGGGCAAGCTGAGAGGGAAACAGGGCTTGTAGGGCTTGCATAATTCCTTAAATCTTTGGCTTTTGAGCTTGAGGAAAGATAGTGGGGAGGGAAGATGGTGGGAAGAGGTCAGAACAGAGAGGCACAGAATACCTGCCCAGGGTGCATCCCTCCAGATGGGTTGCCAGCAGCTCCCAGCATCCTTCTGCCTGATGCCACCAAGTCCACGGGTTTGTGGGACACAACAGAGACTCCCTGAAGTGTCTGCAGCTGATGAGAGATAAGGGCAGGCTGGTAGAGGGCGGGTTCCCTAAAAACCTCTGCAGGGAGATGAGCCCAGGTGTGCCCAGCTCCCTGCACTCCTGACCAGACAAGCATCCCATGGCTCAAGGAGGGCTGGAGACAGATGTCTTACAGTGCCTATTGCATGTGGAAGGTGGAGGTCACCCCTTACCCAGAGCTGGACAGCTTAATCTGGGTGTGTCCTTAGACCCGCCCCAAGACACGCTCCGGGAGAGGCCCTGAGTTTCTCTCACTGCTGTTGTCTCCTGCAGAAAACCACCCTGTTTGGGCAGAAGACACCAGTGGGACTGCAGCAAGGCAGAGCACATCTCTGCTGCCCTGGCCTCCTGATACCGTCCCCAGTAATGCACAGGGACATTCTGCAACCATCATCTGCCATCCTGCTTCCTGAGAGCCTGTGCACAGGCAGAAAGGGGAAAAGGAAAGACAAAGTGAAAAGGGGCAAAAAGCTACCCTGGTCAAGTTATTTATTACTATGAGTGTTAAGTGCTGAATTGCTGGTGCCTAATGAGAGTTTTTTTCTGTCCTGAGCAATACCATGCAATAAAGTACAATTTATCTTTGGGAGAGATGGATGCAGCTGAGCCGGTACGAGACTTAGGACAAAAGAGTATTGACGTCACTCTCAGGAGTCCAGCAGCAGATGTTTAGCATTGTCTCCAGCCTCAGGCCAAAGGTACAAGCCTGGTACACAAATTACCAAGGCAGATTCGCTGGCCTGCATTAGCTGCGGGGTCAAGAGGGGCTGATCAAAATGTTCCCTGCCCTCATTAAACAGCTGGGAAGCCACTTGCCACTGCTCTGCACGGGTATAGCTGACACTGTACGTGATTTAGCCAGGTACCAGCTGCCAAGTAGAGAGTTTAAAGTTCAAATTTTCAAGCAAAGAGCTAAGGGCACAGAAACATGGGCACGGATGCTGGACAGGGGGGACATGCTGTGCCAGAGCAGGGGTGGCAGGTTCTGGAGGCCACTGTAACCCCACATGATGAGTGCGATGCCCAGGGAACCATTTTATCCCAGTCAGTAACATTCTGAACTGTAAGGCTCCCCAAAAGCTTCTTTGTCTTGTAAGGTGAGCATTGAGCTGATATCTTCAGATCTCTACCCAAAGTGATTCCAATACCATTTAAATTTGGATCTCAAAATGTATGAATGGTTAGAACTACTGTTTTTTAGATTCCTTGTTGTCTTTTAGTTAATATTAGATAAATAAACTAAGCTTCAGTTATTGGGTAACTTTGCTGCCTCAAAATCAATTTGGAGAAAAACTTCTGCAATATTTTGCCTAATCTCTAATGATCCTAAACAATCCAGTATCACCAGCAAACTTCTGTCTATTCATCCATCCATCCATCCACACATCCACCCCTCTTCAGACCATTTAAGAATGCGTAATCTCTTCATTCCTGCAGAGATCACAGATTTATCAGGCACAACTTCCATTTTTAAGAGCTCATTTTATCTCTTCCCTTTATACATCACATTTATCCTAGCATCTGCAATGTCTGTACTTTGCTATAGTTTCTACAGATTTTTTTCTGGTTCAGACATGAGGCTTACTGATTGGGAATTCCTTAGACCATACCCTGGAGTCATTAAAAAAACCCCAGCTAATAATTCGGTATCGTGTTTGCCAGAGGCTGATTTAAGGAAGAGGCTATACTCTAATTCTTCTGTTCTTTGGGTGCACTCAGGTGGCTACCACCTGATCCAAGCAATTTCCTTCTGTTCATTTTAGCAGGCTCTTGGAAAGCCTTTCCTGCAGCATTTCAGGTGGCAGCAGCTCCTCAGCCTGGGTTGCTGTCACCAGCAGCAGTGGTTGCAACTTTTGTATAAGGAAAAGAAATTAAATAGCTTGGCTTCTCACTGCCATGCTGGTGGCATAAACAGTAAAATACCACTATTCTGGGATGGAAAAAAATGCTTGCTACTTTAAGATACACTGATAAAGGTAAAAACAAGCCCGAATCAAATACATTCATTTCAGCTCTTCTCATCTGTATGAAACCCCAGCTTACCCAGGTACTCACTGTGCAACTCCATCCTCTCTTCCTGGATGCAAAAGGGGATTCCTGTGGCTCCAATAATTGTAAATCACTAATTAGTCATCCAAGATGGCCAGCCAGCATGGTAAGGCTGTGGTCAAATCTCTGAAGCACCAACAATCCTCTCAGTCCCATGGGCAGAACAAGTGAACTTTGAGCTTTGTTTCCCGAGGCAATCCCACCATGCCAACCCCGGCAACTTGGTCTTAACAACTCCCAGCATCACTCCTTTTCACATTAAAAATAACTTCCCCTTATTTTTAAGGAAAAGACATGACCTGGAGGCAAGCTGGAGGGTAAATCTCACTGCTGTTCAACAATGTGCGTGGCTACATACCATCAGTGGGACAGACTCCCTCACCCTTCAGGGCTTGATTAAGCACTGAAATCTCTGAGTTTCAGAGGGTGCTGGGCCACCCAAAAAAATCTACCCACTGTGGCCATGAGCTTCTGGCGCAGGTGAAGAGAGGATGCAGGCAGGGGTGACTACAGTGCTCCAGTAGCACCTCCCTACAGCACTCAGAAACTCTTTCCTTCTGTATTATTGTCATGTACGACATGGGAATGTGCCATTTTTCCTGTTTGTGCCCTTTTCCTTCATTCACCCTCAGCAGAGAAACCAACGGATCCAAGCTTGGCAGCTGCTTCTCAAAAACCCACTAGAAATTAAACCCATTTCCTAGAAGCATGTTTCTTATTTGAGGTGCTAATTTGTCCTTATTGCCACAAGGTGAGGAAATGACTAGTGATTGAAGGGTGATTTAAATCACATTACTGAGGAGGGAATCAACTTCAGCAGTCTAGCTTCAGAAAAAGCCTTTAAGATAGAGCTGTGCTGCCGACTGAAAATTTTGAAGTGACTCAGGTGGGACTTGCTCATTCAAGGGAAGAACAAGGCAAACTCAGAGGCAGGGCATTTGGCTTTACCCTTAGGAAATGCTTGTGAGTCTGAAGCAATGCAGTAGGGAACCACACTGCCAGTGCCATTAGCTTTGTGCACTGCTGGTGGCATCAGCCAGGAGGTGGACATTTGCAAGAAAGTCCCCTTGCCACCAGTGCCTGCTGCCTGCCCGCAAGTGCAGCTGCAGGGAGGCTTGCTGAGATTTGTGGCACACCCAAAGCAAGCAAGCATGGGCTGCTGGGTGAGTTACCATCAATTGGTGCTGGCTCAAGCATGAAAAGGAAGTTTAAAAACACATGCCACATAAAAGCACTGAAACTTGTAGCTGAGTGGAAGAGCCTAACAAAGGCAGCTGGCACAGAAGAAACTAAAACTAGAAAAATGGCAGTGTAAATGCAAGAAACAGCACAAACCTTGCTGGTTGATGGTAGAATCACAGAATATCCTGAGTTGGAAGGGCCCCACAAGGATCCTCGAATCCAGCTCCTGGCCTTGCACAGGACCATTCCCAAGAATCACACCATACGCTCGACTGTATTGTCCAAATGCGTCTTGAGCTCTATCAGGCTTGGTGCTGTGAGCTTTGCTTTGAGAATCAGCTACCAGAATATGGAAATTCATCATAATTGTCCTTCACAGTCCTTTTTGTCCCTTTCCCCGTATTCTAGGTGATGCCAAATTCCACCCAAAAATGCAGGGGAGCGCAAAGGGTAAGTGCCTTGAGAGTAACTTTGCTAGACATTTGCTAGAACGGAGCGGAGAAAGAAGACTTGGGTCCCTTCCACTGCCTCCTCGCCAGACCAGCCCATGCATGGTTGCACTCATGCTGCTGGACAGGGATGTTCTGTTCCTTTCAAGCATCCTGCCCAGTGTGGGGGCTGTGAACCATGTGCAGAGAAGGTGAACATAGGAAGCTGCAAAGTCACCCAAAATGGAAGGTGAGGTTTCAAGCAAGTTGCTTTGCTTTGAAAGAAGGAAAAAAATACACTAAACTCCTGGCTCCTTTTTTGTGTTGCCCTAGCAACTGAGGTGTCCCTGACCTCTGCTCTTTGGAGAGATGGGTACAATGCAGTGGGCACAGGAGGGGCCACACAGAGGTGCAGCCAGGGTGGCCAGCGTCTCCCTCACAGGCACCACAGGAAAGCATCACACTCAAGGGAACAAAGGGAAAAGACCTTTTTTCCCCCAGTTTCTAGCAGCCGTGCTGGCAGTTATTGAAGGCCTGAGCAGACAGAGTTGATGAGTTTCACCAATTGAGCAGTCCTGAAGGCTTCACCAATGTGGCCCATGATGCCTTGGTCCCAAAAGACATTGGGATCCTCATGGGAGAGCTGGAGCCCCACAGCCTGCTTGAGGAGCCCTGCTATACACTGCAGCTGTCAGCAGGTCCCACAGGGGACCGGTGGTGACATGCCTGAAAGGTGGTGGATAGCACCAGCAGCTCAATGAGAAGCAGATATGGAATTCCCTGCCAAGTAGTTCAGAAGGGTTCAGCAGCTGCTTTTAAAGCTGACTTAAGCCACTCCTGCTTAAAAGCGAAGTTCTTTTCTTACACACGATTATCGTTAGTCCCCAGGGCTCCTCGGGTGGGGCACGGCAGTGCTATGAAAGCCAGTTTCCACAAAGACCACATTTCTCCAGCATGATCAGGATGTCTGGCAGCAGCAGCTCCCTTGGGCATCACTGCACACGATGCTGGTGAGGTGGACGATGGTGCAGTGTGGGGTAAAGCCCGGTACCTGAAACCCACTTCGAGCACCGGCACCGTCTGCAGCGTGCAGGCAGCCCCGCTCCTCGGTGCCACCACACGCATGCAAGGACACATACCTGTGTCCTTTACCAGGCATCAAACCTGCCTGTCATGAGCCTCACATGTATTAATAATTCATAAGAAAAGCAGCAAATGAATAACCATGGCTGTGCAACACTAACATCTAAATTAGCTGAGTTTATTTTGTTTTCTCCAAGGAAAGTGTCTGTAATGTTTGTGTTTTGTTCCTGATCATTAATGGTGTATTAAGGCACAGCCAGTGCATTCACGTTTTCCTTGAGGAACCAGCTGCCAGCACTGCGCCTGCTGCCCATGGCATCCGCTCAGCAGTGGAATTTGCCCTGAAAAGGTTCCAGGAAATTATTAAAAAAAAGAAGAGGAAAAACATGTGTATTCAGTCATTGCTGCAGCTCCAGGAGTGGGGTGTTTGCTCACACTAGCTGGGTCTGGTGGGAGAAGGAGGGGTCTCTTCTCCCACCCCAGCTTTGCCACTGCACCTTTGCACTAGAGCGGGGAGGGTGATGGTCCCACACAGCAACCCAGAAGGAGCTGGAGATGGGAAGCCTGCTGCTCCTGCCAGCTGCAGCAAATGAGGGCTCAGTGTCCCCAAGAGGATGATGCTCCCCAGCCCCATGCTGTGATGCTCAGCACATGGCATTTCCCCTGGCTGCTCCCAAAACACTTTAAAAACCATTCACGAGACATCTTGCTCCTGAATGACTCCAACGGAAGACAAATTCCAGCTTCAGGTAGAGAATTATCTGTACCAGTTCTGTTTCTCCCTAACCTGCTTCTGTTTCTCCATAAGAGGGGATGGGCCAGTATCCTAGTGAGTTAGCAGGCACTGACCTCTGAGCCTGGGCATCTCAGTGTTTCTTTAAACAAGCCTGATTTCTCTCATTGCCCATTATTCACGTTTGGTTTAAGACCTGGGTGAGGAATGCTCCAGCCCTGCTCCACGGATCTCCAGCAGAGTCTCATGGCTATGTGCAGAAAGTGTGAGATGGGCTGTCCCTGCAGCCACCACCATGGCGAAGATGCAGTAGAAAAGTTCTTAGAAGCAACAAGGGTCCTACAGAGGTGAAAAGGAGAGGCTGCCTGCCAGATACCTCCTTTGGAGTTCACGACCACTGGTGCAGGCTCAGCAGAGTACTGGTTACAACCCAAACCCCACATGGGAGGAGCAAGGTGTTTCTTCTTGCACATACCCACAGTGGGGACACCAGTGAGACATGGCAGTTTACATGTTCTTCTTGTGCAAACAAGTCAAGGAAGGATTAGAGGTTCTTTAGTACATAGAAGAAATACATGGCTGGTCTTGTCAGTGAGGACAGGCCGGAGCAGAACCACGCACAGCCACAGCACAGTCACACAATTATGCAATCATTTAGGCTGGAAAAGACCTGTTAGATCAGAGAGTCCACCACTAAACTATGGCCACATCTACATTTTTTAAAATATCTCCAGGGATCATGACTCAACCACTTCCCTGGGCAGCCTGTTCCAAAGCTTGACTACCTTTTCAGTGAATAAATTCTTCCTAATACTCAATCTAAGCCTCCCCTGGTGCAACTTGAGGCCCTTTCCTCTCATCCTGTCACTTGTTACTCATCCCCACCTGGCTACAACCTCCTTTCAGGTAGTTGTAGAGAGCAATAAGGTCTCCTCTCAGGGTACTTTTCTCCAGATGTTGCTGAAGAAAATCTGGATTCAATCCTGTCCTGATGTATATATACCCACATATATATCCTTAGGCTTTAAGGATAATGTTTCTTTCACTTGGAAACTAAAAAGCAAAATGCAAATAGTGACTGGAAAGATGTCTGTGTCCTGACCTGGGAAAAACAAAGTCATGCTGTGGGTGACTTTGACATGATGGGACCCTTAGGCAGGACTTGTCCTCTGTTCCTGTTCTCTGCTGCAGTGCAACCACATCCCCAGTGCTGGGAAACAGCAGGCACAGCCAAGTGCCAAGGAAAAACAGGCTCCCTTGCATACACCTCATCTCCTGCAGAATGGCCTGGGTGACACTGCAGAGCCAAATTTCACCCAGGATGTAATTTGTCATATTTGCTGTAATATATCTGTGACCAACTTGGATTTTAGAGTGTGACCTGCCTTCTGCACTAAGTTCCCAAACTGCTGCATGGAACAGTTTATGTGATGCCTGAGATGGCCACCTAAAAAACAGAAACTAGACAGGAATAAGGGAATAAAGGCAGGTATTTATTTGAAGGGCCTTCAAAGGTACACCCTGGGCAGGCCAAAGGCTACACCCAAGATGGACCCCGAGTCACGAGTTCTTCACACTTTTGTAAGTTTGGTTCATTTGCATATCAGGGTTAATTGTCCAATTATAACCCCAGTTAATGATGTAACTACCCCAAGTTTGCCCTCCTCTTCAGAGGCCTTAGTTTACACATTTTGGGGCCTGGTGTCCTTGAGGTGCAAACCTAGGGAGGTTTGTTATGTCTAACCAGCATGAGAGAACAGCAGCTAACAGGCCCCACACGAAACTTCCGAGTTACACACTAGGCAGTACAGGATTTGAAAAATATAGAAGTTAAAACTTAAGGCCTCATATGCAAATGAAAAAAGAAGTTAGGGCAAAGGAAGCTGCCAAAGTCCTGGGCAAAACAGTTGCTGTGTTTTGGAAAGGTAAAAAATTGCTGGGGTGGGAGCCCTGGGAGCACAGCTGTGAGCAGAGGTTTAGTGATGCAGCTCCCAGTGCCAGGTTCAAGGTAGAGAAGACACTAAAGATGAGTTCAAAGCTACAGTCCCACAGGCAGGGAGGGGGTTTGAGGGAGCTGAGTGTGACCCATGGTGTCAGTCCCAACCTGCCCAAGCACCAGCACCTCCAAACACAAAGGTGTGGGAATATGTGTGGAGAGGAGCAAGGAGGGGATCCTGCTTCTCACCTTCAGGTGAGAGACAATTCCCTCTAGTGACAGCCCAATCGATACAGATTCTGCTTGTGATAAATTGTTCCTCCATCAGGAAGAGCCACCTTGCTCTCAAAATAACCCACCCAACTGGTGGTTGTGACCTTGCCCGTGTGTCCCCGAAGACACCAAGCAGCTGCCAAGACAGCTCCTTGCCTCCTTTCTGGCAGTGGTTTCTGACTGGTGTGACACGGGTGAAAGCCTGGGATTACCCCAAACCTCTGGTGATGCACTGGTTGCCCTGTAGCCACAGTGAACATGAGTGTTCAGAAGTGTGTCTGCCTGCAAACCGTCACACTGGGTACAGGTGGGCTACGGGTAAGGTCTGTTTGCAGGCACACTGTTCCCAGCGATGCAGGCACTTCTCCAAAGCTCCTACACAGAGAGATGCTCTGCTCTCCTCTCCCACCCTTTTCCTTCTTTTCAATAAAGCATCTCTCCTCCCAAAAGAGATAACAGCAATTATCAGGTTCATCAGCACTGTATCTGCCATGGTGCAGCCTGGAGAGCTCAAAATGCCAGTCTGCCCACTGGACCATTAAAGTCGATGGCTGTTCCTAACCTTTAAATATGAATAGAGGGTGCCCTGCATAATGGATCGAGGACTATCCATGGAGACCATCTGCCCTGTGCTTGCAGAAACGCTCACGTTGTTCTTCACACGAGTTTATTACTCAGAGGCTCATGCTAAAAATACATTGCAAAGGGCCTGATTTAAAAACAAAGGGCCAAATCAAACTTGGCAAGGGATATACACAAGACTGAACCCAAGCACCTCCGTCACCCACGCTGGAGTTAGGCTGCAACCAGGCAGGCTTTAACTTCATCTGAAAGGCACTGACATAATTCTGAATTAGCTTACAAGCAAATTATTACAAGCAAAATTCTGAATTAGCAAACAAGACCTGCAATTCATACAGAAAAGCCTGAATTTATGTAGCAATTAGCCAGAGCTTTCAGAGTGTTAGATATCTCCATGGCGAGAAAATAATCACATTGGTTATTAAAGTGAGGTAAAAATGGACACAGTGGTGAGATTTTTTTTGTGCTAAATTACTTCTGCTAAGTTAGACTTCATTTTTCACTAAAAATACAATTCACAAAAACACTTAAGTCACTTAAGTTGAAATTTTCTATTAATCACTTGGACTTCATTTCCCAAGTGATTAACCCCTCTACACAACAGTCCCTCTACAAAAGACATTCCTGGGAGCCCAACAAGCAGTAAAGCTGTCTTAGCTTTTCATTGATTTCTCCATTGGTTTTGAACTCTACCTTTATCAACATTCAAATGACATCCTGGAGAAGGAGCCTGGAAATCGCTCTCCCCTTTGAGTCCTCATTACCAGTAAGGAAAGCAGAGACATCCTCCAAGCAGCTGCTCAAGCACAGCCAAGATGATCAAAGTTACCCAGTGACTGGAGATGCACAACCTCAGACTCTGAAGCAGGTCTGATTTTAAGAGAGCTGCTTGGCAGCAGCAGATAAAACCTTTTCCAGTACTTAGCTGGCCTTTTAATTAAAAGATTCCCCATATCAGAAGCCACCTTTGAAAAGCTCAGCCTGGATGGGCTTCAGAGCATCTCTCATTTTCCCCGGGATGCCATGCATGACCACCTTCCCTGGGCATCTTCCTTTCACTTCTTCCTGAAAGGCAAGCTGGGGGCATCTTACATAATTTGTGCCAATCCCAGTCTGAAATTAAATCATCCTGCCCTGAAGAGAAGAAACTCCTTAAAAGCTATGAAAACAGTGAGGAATAACCGAAAAAAACCCAAATCTGGGATTGGAAAGTTTAAAGAGGCAAAGGGAAAGACAGAAGAAACTGGGTCTGATGAAGCAGGACACAATCCCAGTGTCTGCACAGGGCTGTGCAGGGGCTTGTCAGACCATGGCAGGCAGCAAACTCCATCATGGATACCTTGGCCCATTTCAGAGAAGAAATTGTAACATCAAAGAAAGGGGAACTTTCTGACCTCTAAAATTCAGATTCTTTCACTTTATTTCTGCAAAACAAGGTCAAAATAAGCTTCTGTAAGTAGATTTTTTTCCCCAAATGAGAAGAGTTTGGGCTTTGTTAATCAGCTACTTAAACACGCTATTCACTACAGACAGCAGTGGAAACCAGAAGAAGTGAGATGCCAATAAAAGGCAGAAATATTTCCACTTAGAGGAGCAAATGAATGATGACAGAAGAACTGCTGCATTTATGAGTGCTACAGAAAAAGAGTTTTTACATCTTTGGTACCCAAGATATCACGCAATGCTTGACTGGAAATACGCCTGACTCATTTCAAGATTGCATAAACAAGATTCAAATGTTGTGGTCCACCTCAGAGGTACCATCCTGGGACAAGGTCAGAGACATTTTTTCACACTCTCCTGAATATGAAAACAGTAAAGCCCATGGTGGCCAATTCACATCTAAACAGCTGCTTTTGGACCCAGCCCATGCAAGAAGAATCATTAGTGTAAGAACATCTGCAGCGTCTCTAACACCACAGCATCTTCTGGCAGACAGACTGACAGCATGAACACAAGCAGGCTGGAGACAGGCTATCAGCAACCGTGGAATTACATTCTTTTCAATAGCTGGGTTTTTTTGCTGGGCTCGCCCTGAGAAAGCAGGCAAGCTTCTGATTAACATCCCTTTCAGGGTTGCCTCATCAGCAGGGTGTTTTGGTTGAAAGGACTGCTGGTTTAATTGTTCAAATTTGAATTCCCAGGGGAAAAAAATGAATACACTTTTGCTTGGCAGCACTGACACAAGTTTGTATCATAGACAAAGTCTGACTAAAGGTATTTCCACTTGGAAATTGCAACCATTTCTATCTCTTTCTTTTAATATTAAAGTATTATCATGTAACCACTACTAGAACATTCTACAAAACAAAAATCCCTTCATTACATGCTCAACATTAACCTGAGGCCAAATAATTTGTTGATAATTTATTTTGCAGAGAGGGCAGACTTATGCAGCTACCTGCAGACCTGATGAATGTGGAGAAAACTGCTTCCCATGCTACCAGTGCCAAATGTTAGTCCAACAGCAAGTACCTGGTACTTGACAGGAGTTTTATTTTGTAAAGTTGGGCTGGTAGCCCAGCCAGCAGGGCCAGCAGCTTTTCCTTCATTGCCTTGAGCTGCTAAACATCCAGCAAAAATTGAGCTGTCTTACCCTGGATTCAGCTGGGATGAAGTTGGATCCCACAGGCACCCACAGGCACAAACACCACAGCATTAACCCAGCCACAACAGCCGGCTCCCAAAACCCTATGTACTTACATGGCAACATGTCTTGGACAAGACTGGGAGACGTTGGGCAGGGAGCCATCCTTCCCTTCCTCAAATACCTGATGCTGGGAACTTGGTGCATGGCTTAGACCAAGACAGGCAGTGACAAGAAAAGTAGTCTTTTATTTCAATTAATATTTCTTGGCATTAGGCAGATATTAAATAACACTGGAAATGCACAAGACTATTAACATATCGACAGCAAAAGGGAAGAAGTGTAGCCAAGTCGAGAACAGCAGTGCCAGTCACGTCACCTCGGGGCACTCAAAAGCCATTTAACGCAGCAACCACCAGAAAGTAGGACTCCACTGAGAAATACAAAATGAGGATGAACTCCTTTCAGGTCTTTTGTTAATACAGTAATGCTGGAATGACTGACAGTAAAAATGAACAAATATTTGCATTCAGGAATTAAACAGAGTGAAAAATCCACAAACTGCTAGTCATGCATTTCTTTTGGAACAGCAATTTGCTAATGCATAAATATCACACAAAAACAATCTCCAAGATTTGAATAAATCACAGACAACTAGAAGAAACAAAGCTTGAATTCTATTTTATGCCTTAAATAGATGACCTAAATATTTAAAATTTTACTTCACCATATATATATAATTTATATATATATTAAAAGAAAGTAAAGACCGTTAGATAAGTGCAAGCAATTTTCCTCAAAAAGAAAATTGGAACCATGCCCAGGAAAGCTGCTTCTTTTTTTTTTTTTCTTTTTTCTTTTTCTTTTTTTTTGTTTTTTTTTAAACTTTCTGCCCCATTCAGTCCACCTTTTTTTCCTTTTTCTTTTTCAACATAATATTTCTGAAGCAAAATAAATTATCTACCATCTGCTATTTTGGGTAAAAGTCCTACCTAGCATCTTCTCGGGAACTACAGGAACATCACCTTTCTTATGGACTAAGTGAAGTGGTATCTCACCAGCCACTGAACTCTCTCGTAGCTGCATGTAAACATACCTTTCAATTAATGTTTAAAATGTGCAGAGTGAATCGTAACATTACGGGGAAGCAGAAACGGAGCTGCCGCAGGAGAACTGCACTGGTGTTAGTGGGGGGAGCGAGGGCTGGTTCGCTCGGACACACACACACACAACCTGGCAACGGGATCTTATCCGCAAAGTGTGGAGGGATGGTTGAGAAGGCATCCGTTTGCGAGCAAAGCTTGAAGGACACAAGCCGAGATTCTCTGAGCACACTGTCCGCTTTAATCAGAATTGACTCGCGCTACTGGGGTCGCACTGTAACAACCGCACGATGGACGGATCGCTCTTGGCACCTTTGATGAACTCTTCCAGCGACAGTTTACCTGACAGGGAGGAAAACCAAAATGGAAATAATTTTTAAAAGTCACTTGTTGCTGCCACCATTGCTGTAGCAAAGAACCCCTCCTCACCGAGGCAACGTAACATCCATTTAATCTATCGCAAAGGCATCGAGGGGAATTTAGTGCAATGTACAGCAGCTAAATCCTACTCAAGCCTTTAAGCCTAAATGCATTTTTCTTCTGCAAAACAATCCAGCATAATAATTGCTATTTTTTTATTTAAAAAGACAGTCCCAAATCTAAAAACAACTGTTCTAGTATCACTTGGCAGCTTTTTGCTCAGAACCAGACTATACAAATAACATGACACATGAACACAAGGTATGGTACTTGAACATGTATAATTTGAAATGATGCTTGCATTACTGCAACATTTTAAACCTAAATATTTTAAATATCCCCACTTTGTCCTGTTGTTTCTTGTGACACACAGGGCTAAGCAGTGATGGCTTCTCTGGCACGTACAAGGCTGGACGGGGGGTTGAGCAACCTGATCTAGTTCAACATGTCCCTGCTCATTGCAGGGGTGTTGGGTTAGATGACCTTTAAAGGCCCCTTCCAACCCAAACTATCCCATGATTCCATGATTCTGCAAGTCACTTGCTGTGCCCTGCTGGGTGTACAGGAACAGGATGGGTTTTGTTTTTTCTCTTTTTTTCAAGAAGAGCCAGCCCTGGGGGGGCCACCTACTGCTATGTGTTGCTCCTGAGCACTTCTGGTTTATACATCTTCAGTTTAGGCCAGAGGCACTGACTTGGATGGACCCTGTAACAGTCTGAGGGGCTGAAAAGTGATCTCTGGAGGAGCAGCCACCCCAGCATCCCCTGGCTCCAAAAGTCCCATGGAATGGCATGGCACAGCATGGTACAGCAAGGAGGAAATATTCCATCTGGTCTTTCAGACCTCATCCTGGGGTGACCCAGCCTCCTGGCAGGTTTTTCCCAAGCTCAGGATCACTCCCCTGCACAAATACCATCAGGAGTCCATGAGCAGCCTCTGCCTTGCCTGCTAGCACCACTACCCTCCTGCTCCAGCACTCTGAACCGTGGCAGAAATAGGACATGGCAATATTAAGGAAAAATGAAGCAGTTTGCCCTATGAGAAGGAGGACACAAGCATTGACATCATGTCTAGGGATCTCCCATTTAGCTCATGCATTAAGCACAACTTATCCTACCCTCACACAACACCACAGGGCCATCCTTACCCACCCCAAGCTGCTAGACTCGTGATACGACCCCCACATGAACATTGAGCACTTGGGAGGTGCCTGCTGCCACTTTTGGCCACATGCATCCAAAGAGAGGGGCACCAGCTCATTGTGCCAGTTTTCGGCAGCCCCAGGACACTACCAGCCTGTTGTGGGGATGGAAGAGAAATGACCCTGGTGGCCAGCACCCAAAACAGGTTGAACAGGGAGGAACTCCTCTCCTAAGTAAGCAATAAGGTGAGAGGAAATGGCCTCAAGTTGCACCAAGGAAGGTTTAGATTGGATATTAGGAAAAATTTCTTCACCAAAAGGGTTGTCAAGCACTGGAACAGACTGCCCAGGGCATTTAAAAGACGTGAAGATGTGGCACTTATGGACATGGTTTAGTGGTGGGCTTGGCCATTTTGGGTTAACAATTGGACTCAATGATCTTAGAGGTCTTTTCCAATCTAAACGATTCTCTGGTTCCATGAATGAGCAAGCCTTCCTCTTGTAGAAATTACAGAAGCTCAAAATCCAGTGGCACACTAATTTCTGGCTTTTAAACTAATGTTCCCAAACCAAGTGTTTTTAACAAAAAAGAGGTCTCCTAACTATCAGGATATTTATTAGTTTGCCCCTTCCCTTGCATTATTTAAAAGCAAAGCCCAAATCAAAATCTATTTGCAATGCCCAACAGTCAGGGAAGAGAATTTTTTCCAGCCACCAGACACACACTTGCAGATGTTACTCCTTGGCACTGCATGGCTTGCAGGGCTGGTATTTTACTGGGAATAGGATGATTTTATTTCAGCAATGAAGTGCAACAGATGGAGGATGTATATATATAGCAGATTTTGTGACCACTACTCTGTTACACATCTGCACGCACTGCTACTTTCTGCAGACCAAAAATATTTTAATCATGCTATTTTAGGGCCCTCCACATGTCAAGCCAGGGGATGAAGTGCTAGTTTGGATGAAGTCAAAGGTACAATACCTGAGGACTTCAGCAAGACCAGGAACTTGCCCTGGGGACTGCAGCAACAGACACCAAAACGCAGTCATAAAAGTCTCTTAAATAAAAACCTTTCTGTATGTAAGATGGCATCTTTTAAGGTCTCCATATCTCAGTGCTAGAACCAAATCTTTGCTCCCACTGAGCATATCAGTAGGACACAGCTCCTGATTTTGATGTGAGCAGTTGTCACCTCAGCCTTTGACAGGGTAATTCCCAGAGACAACTCCACCTCAACTGGGAATAGAGGAAACATGTCATCAGGCTGATGAGCGGAGGAAATTGATCATTTTTTGCCTGTATTTTTCAAGCCCAAGGAAATGAGCCAGCACAGGTGGGTTGTGATGGGTACAGTGTCAGATAATTTATCAAGGAGCTCCATAACCTGGCTTGGGAGCTGCTACATCCCCCTGATGCTCCTAGTGCAACAGAGGTGTGTGACCATATACGTATGTACACATGCCATAAACATGCACAGAAACGTGCACAGAAATAAGTATTATGGACCCATGGGAATTTTTGCTTTCAGGTGCCCAACCACATTCAGGACCTGTGTTACTGATGACAAGCCCGGGAGTGCAACTCTATCAGGGGCAATGGGAGCAAAACCTAGTGCCAAGTTTGTGCTATGCCCAGAGAAAATAACCCAAAGACAATGGACTTGGGAATTTCAGAGGAGCCTTTGCAGAAGGGGATTCACCCATTAAATGTTAGGGAAGGACTGCTCCCCTCCCAGCCCGCCAGCAGGAAAGTCACCCTCTGTTCGCTGCTCACTTATTCACCCTATTTGTCAGGGACCAGAGATGCTCAATGAGGCCAGGCAGAGACCAGAGGCACCGGTGGAGAAATCCCTGCCCTCTTTCCCCTCTCCCCAGATTCTGCCATCTACCAAGGCTGGGCTAGAAAACCTCTATTTCTAGAGCCTAGGGAGGGGTGCCAGTATAAATCCTACCATCATTGTTTGTGTCCATCTGTCTGAAGATCTTGTCTGTTCGCTTCTCAGGAGTGGATTCATCCTCTGGCATTTTCATTACTGATGAAACCATTTTGTAAATTGCCTGAGTATAAAAAAGAGTTTAAAAAAGAGAGATATAAGAAAAACACAATCCAAATGATAAAGCATGGGACACAGAAAAAGAATTTAAGCCTGTAGCAATAAAAAATGGCAGCTGACCCTGGCAAGCAGCTGAAGGACTTTATAAACCAAAATTAATAGGAATTCTGACTGCAGCTTTTTTATTTTCCTTTCTTGTATTCATCCCTGCTTCAAAAGAAGCGCTGGATCAGTTTAACTGAAAGTCAGGGTCTAGATTAATGTATGAGCAGGACTGGGCTAAAATGGTGTGCAACCCTCTCTTCTGCAACTGGACTGAGCCATCATCATCCATCCAGTTACAGGTATGCATGTGGGGTATTACATGGATTACGGTGATATGAATATAGCAATAGATGTGGTTTTTCTTCATGGATAGGTAAGGAAATGCATCTTCAGACTTACAAGAACATGAATAATAAAGAGACGTCTTAGAGATCTCTTTAGAGGTCTTTAGCCTTCCACCTAAATTATCCCACCTCAGCCATGAGGACCAAGTGTCGGGGCACTGGCTGATGCATGAATCCCTTGCACTGCACAGGACACACATCTCAGCTGCACAGTGGGTGACACGCAGGCACTACTCAGGCCAAACCCCCACCAGCATGTGGGGTAGGGGCACAGGGGACTCTGCCCTGCCCACCCCCACTACAGCCGGTGGTCTACATGTCCTCTGCCTTCAGGAGACAAAGACACGCTACAGCCTTTCATCCAGAGTTCACAGACTGACTCGGATTTGAAGATTCAAAGCACTAATTTTGAGATTAATCAGGTCAGTAGAATTTGCATTTAGGGTTTTTTGATCCCATGAACATCACACTAAGAAACGCCCAGGGAGAGCTGCAGAATTTTGGCTGCAGGCCAGCTGCACAAGTGCCTTGTTAATATCTCAGTCCCTTTCCTCATCTGCATCTTATAGGTCCCACCATGTGTCAGTGGTGCACACTGGATACAATGGGCTCAGGAACCTCCCTGTGGCAGGAGTGAGTCAGCTCAGCGGATCCCTCATCTCCAGGCCCAGCTGTCTCACGGTGAAGAGGTTCCAGCAACACAGATAAGATGTCCAATAGAGATAATGCCTCACCTGCACAATTTCTAGCATTTCCCCACGGCTGATGTACCCGTTGCCATCCAGGTCGTACATACTAAATGCCCACTTCAGCTTCTGTTCCAGCTTGCCCCGGGAGGTGACGCTCAGGGCGATGATGAATTCCCTAAAGTCAATCGTCCCGTCGCCGTTGGTGTCAAAGGTGCGGAAGACGTGCTCCGCAAACTTCGACGCGTCGCCATAGGGAAAAAAATTTGCATATATTTTTTTAAACTCCTCTACAGTCAAATGGCCCGTGGGGCAATCTTTTAGGAAGCCTTTGTACCACTCCTGCAGCTCGTGGTCTGTGAACTCAGTGTTCTCACGCAGGTCCTGGAGCACCTCGGGGCGCAGCTTGCTGTTCTGCTTCCCCATCCTCTTCCGGGTTCAGCAGCTGCAAAGCAAGAGAAAATCTGCCTGAGCTCCAGCCCCACTGGGCAGAGAGGGGTTGGGGAGAGGTAGAACCCTGCAAGAAACACAGACCCCCTGGGACAAGGGGGAAGAAGTAGAAAAAGGATGCTATAAATCACCAGGAAAAACCTCCTTTAATTTGTCTTCCTTTCCTCTCCTTTAGGCTCTCCCAGAGACTAATATGGTGTGGAAGGGAAGGTAGTTTGGGAGGAACTATTTGGGAAATATTAGTTCTTCTTATTAATCCTTATCATATGGGAAATAATGAAGCTCAGTATTTTATCTCTCTGCTACAATCCCACCCCTCCATCATGTGGCTTGCGACGCCCAGCTCTGGATTCCTACACAGGCTGATCTGCTGCGATGGCTGAGTGGGAGCGGGCAGGGACAGCAGTACACAGCAGCGGCAGCAAAGAAAAATTCATCTATTCAAAAGTGAAAGTAAATGCAGCTAAACAAGAAGCAGGAAGGGCAGGTGGCTCCATGCCAGTCACATTTGCATTGTCCAGATGCTGAAACCTTTTGGCTTACACAGCTTCTCCTCCCTCCCTGCATCCCTTGCCCCACAGCAGTGCGGGCTTGCCCCTGTGTGGTGGGGCTTGGTTGGTGCTCCTCCTGGCACCTGAGGGTCACAGGAGGGTGCAGCAAGGGTAAGTTCAGCACAGACCATGCTCAACAGCAGCACCCTGAAAGACTTCTCCATCTTTTTCTCAACCATGGAGGCAGCATGAGCAGATGGATCACTGCGACAGCAGCATCAGCACAAGGGATTTCATCCTTTCCAGCCCTCCTAAACAATCAGAGAGTAGGGCTTTTTAAAGCAAAATGTTAGGCAAAACAACTCTTTTCAGGTTTACTAGGGTTTATACTTTTAGAGAAGCTTATTCAGTAGGTTCAGTATTCCCCCACAAGGGCCAAAAGGCATTTAAATTCAGGATTTCATCAGGATGCCAGGGGAGGGCTGGGTCTGTCCTCTCCCTTGACAATGCCCACGTTGTGCCACACAAGGTGAGACTTCCCAGCAACAGCAGAGCTCGTTCAGCAAAATGAAAGATGGTCAATCTGCACTTAGACAATAACAGGAAAAAAACAAAACTTTGATAATTTCTGGCTTTTATCCCTTGCAGTCTTTCAGGGCTACTCAGCAGTATCAAATTGTGCTGCCAAGCTAGAGGCTGAGCTGCATGTCCTTCCCCAAATTCAAGAAGTTTATTCACAAGTGTCCACAAAGTCACATCCAAACCCCTGTGACTGGTTTGCATAAATGATATTTCTCTGCACAGACTGTTGTGCCTGTTGGGTTTGCTCAGAACCAGTGCAGAAGACAGGCCAACACTGCAGACCCTGGAAACTGCAAGAGCTGAGCAGCAAAGCATGCAGAGAGCAGGAAAAACAGGGGCTAAGCACTTCCCAGAGAGTAAAAATTTGAGGCATGCATAAGAACCCAAAAAAATTTAAAATGCTAAAGGTCAGCAAAAAATAAGTTGCTCTACAGCAGAATGTAAGCTTGTTTTATTTGTATTCCACTTAGTCTGTGCACTGCCTCAGCAATGTAAAAAATCCACATCCTGCTCTGTGGCTTAATGCTCGGAGACAAAACCCAGCCAGCTGCTCGTTAGCTCAGCGCATCGGGCTTAACGGAAAACTGCGTTACCATCAGCACTTCTGTTTGCCACAAAAGCTGCCAATATTTCAACTCCAAAGCTGTATTTTTGTCCATTATATTGCAGAGTTTTCTCGACATACCTGACATACCTCTGCTTGTGCCCAACATGCAGGGATGCTACAGCTCCTGGTCCCTGCCAGCATCACCCCTAGGAGAGCATCAGACTGCCTTCCAGTTAAACCACTAACTCTCAGCTACTGCCACTGCCTTTTAATCTTTGAATCTTCTCTGCTCCAGATAGTCATCCTTGCGGTGCCGAGGGCGGAAAACACAATATTCCACTCTGCTGAAGTCAATTTGCAGAAAAGAGCAGCTTGGAGCAAATAATGGATCAGATGTGGTCCTTCTTTTTAAAGAGCAGAAATTGTAACAGTATGTTCCTGTCCTTGGGTGAGGAGGTGCCTTCAGTTTCCACTGAACCCCTTCAGTGAACCCCTTCACTCCATGATTCCCAGGTACTTTGTAAGAACTAATGTCTGGGTCGAAAAGCAGTCCCTGCCTCACCAACCAGTACCTCAGAATTCCCTGGGAGAGGAGCAGGAAGAACAGTAGAGCTCACTTAATGCAGGAGCTGGGCTTTAAGCAGAAATTACCTCAGCTTTATTGACGCACAGGGTTAAGGACTGCAAAGCTTTCAACTGGTAGTTAAAAGAGGTTTGAAAAGGTTTAATGTCATTTCTCCCTGTTCTTATAATACCTTTATTATTCCTGTTCCCTTAAAAATAGAGACCCCTAGACAACAGAGAGGTAAGGTGATGATTCCATTTACTAGATTTCACTGCTTCTCCTAGTGGTAGATTCATCCTGTTATTTGAAGAGATGCTCATTAAATATCAGCTTCAAAAGCTTTATATTCAAGCAATCCTTGCATTCAAAAGATTACAGGCTATTTCAACCCTTCCTCCTCTTTCACATCGTGTTATAGCAGAAAATGTGCGATGCTCTGAACACAACCTCTTTTTGCATATGAGCTTTCTGAAAGGCTTCATAACGAGTTCAGCCCAAATGCAATCCTGCAGTTGTAACCAATTTGATACAAATAATTAAATAACCAACATTAACAATAATTTATTAAAGCCTATCTAAAAAAACCAGCTTTGATGTAAATTGTCTTGCAGGTAGCTCCTTCAAAATGAAATGCCTAAATATCTCATTAATCATGACAGCAACCCCTGCTGCTGGCATCCAACTGACATTTCATTCGATTGCTATAAAATGCTTTCATCAAATCACTTTCCAGAGGCTCAGCAGCTGATTTAGCCACAAGACCACTCAGAGGACGGCTGCTAATGGAAATCACAGGGAGCAGGGCTGGGATGCTCTGGTCAGTCCTGTGATTAGAGCTGTGCTTTGTTGGGTTTTTTTAACCAGCTAAATCACTTGTTGCAGTGGGTGTGGA
This sequence comes from Machaerirhynchus nigripectus, assembly GCA_013397975.1. NCBI lineage: Eukaryota > Metazoa > Chordata > Aves > Passeriformes > Dicruridae > Machaerirhynchus > Machaerirhynchus nigripectus. The sequence continues at coordinate 334,790 of VZRQ01009099.1, forward strand.
AGGCAAGGCAGGAGAGACGTCCTTGCACCCAACATTGCCCTGGGCAGTTAGCAGAGACCTAACTCCAGCACAGCCTACCTTTCCCTCATTTCCCATCACACCAGGGTGAAATCCAGGGAAGCAATGTCACATACACAGCAGCAAGGTCTGTCCCTGCTTACCTTGATGAGCACAAGCCCTCAGAGCATCTGGCACTATCATAGCGGTAAGAAAAACAATCACAGGAATGCCCTTGAGGTGATCAGACAAGGAAAAGCTTGGTAGTCTAAATGCAGAGCTGAAGACTTAGTAAGTCAATCACTGCTCATGAAAGAGATGCTCAGCCATGTAAGGCTTAAACAGGGGGAAATGCAGATGCACTTTTTTTCCAGTTTCACACCAAAATTTTTGTTAAAATTATGTGGTGCTTCTACCTGCCTTTAATTCTAGCCAGGCTCAAAACTGAGCTGCCAAAGAACTCCCACCTGAATGTAACCTCTGTCCTTCTAGGCTTACAAAAATCAGGAACAATCTCATAGCTAAAGCCTAGCAATGAGGAAAACGGGCTTTTACTGAGGCCAAGACACACACTGGTGTCTTGATCTCAGCTGGGGCAGAATCCATTTTCTTCCTAGTAGCTAGCACAGTGCTGTGTTTTGGATTTAATGAGAATAATGTTGATAACACACTGAAGTTTTAGTTGTTGCTGACCAGTGCTCACCCCAAGTCAAAGACTTTTCAGTTTCCCATGCTCTACCAGTGAGGAGGTGCATAAGAAATTTGGAGGGAGTACAGCCAGGACAGGTGTCCTGAATGGAACAAAGGGATACTCCATACTATCATGGTCAGAATATAAACTGGGGGGGCACTGTCTGGGGAGGGGGCTGATCACCTCTCAGGATGTGCTGGGCTCTGGTCAGCAGGTGGTGAGCAATTGTACTGTGCATCCCTTTTTCCTCTCGGGTTTTATATCTCTCTTTTTATTATCTCCCTTTTCATTACAATTATTATCACCATAATAATAATAATAATTTATTTTATTTCAATTACTAAACTGTTCTTATCTCAACCCACAGATTTCACCTTCCCCCCCCCCCCCCCCCTTCTCCTCATCCCACTGGGGGCTGGGGTTAAACCACAACACTGGTTATGCAGCACTGGGGTGAGTAACTGGCAAAGTCTGAAACAGCTAAAGTAGCAATTCTGTGTTTTTACCAACAGATGGACTGGCTGTCAGCATCCACGCACTGAAGTGTTTGAAATACTTGTAACAAAACTCAGTGCATCCTGCTTTCACAAGAACTCTCTGTCAACCACCAGTTACAGCCAGTAGAAGCGTGCTTTGACCATGTAACCCAGAGAGCCGGAGACCAAACCAGCTTTTTCCTGCAAAGCTTGTGAAAGCAAAACCTCCTTGAAATGAGCTCAGGATGGGATCCTCTTAGTGAATCAGTTACGGCTGCAAAAGGAGGAATAACTCCTTAGAGATGTATTGCCTTGCGCAAACCCACTAGGATAGTAATTCAGTGCTAATAAAAAGAGGAAAATTGATGAAATGCCTGTCTATAGGACGGAGGTGCTCTCCAGCTGAGAGACAGTGCACAGAGAAACAGAACAAATACTCTTCATATTATCTGAGCTATCTGCTTTGCAGGGGGGAAGTGTAGCACCATTTTTCTGGCAGTGCTCACTTATAAAGCAGAATAAGTGTGTCAAATCTGTTACAGTCATGAAGCTGTAGCACAGTGCCTCCAGGACTGCAGGAGCCCAATGAAAATGAACAGCTTAAGCCAGGCAGCAAACACTGCCCTGGGTTGGTCTGAAATGCAAGAACCATTTCAACATGGGTGGAAGATTTTTTAAATAAAATACCTAAAGCATCAGATCTGTCACGGAGGCTCTATTTTTAAAAGTTTGATCCTTGTATTAAAAAAACCCCACAAAAAAAGCAAACAAAACCCCAAACAAAACCCCTGCAAACAAACAACAAAACAAACAAACAAAACCCCACAAAAAACTCCACAAGGATAGTCCAAATGCAAGGCTCAGTCACTAAAGATCTGTGTTGCCACAGTTCAGGAATACACCCTCAAGAATACATTCGTGCACCGGTAGCACCAGCTCACACCACCTCAGCCAACACAGATGTGTTTAAGAAGCCTCAAGCTCCCGTGGGCCAAGCTGCAAGAGGGAGACGGGTTCCCAGCCACCCCAGCTAGTGACAAATGTTTAGGTAAAAAATGATCATGTAGCAACAGGCTGCAAAACAGGATTATAACAACATCTTTTGGACCATGCTTTACCGAGGGCTGGTCAGTGGTTCTGATCTGAGATGGGGGGAAATGCGCAGTTACTTGGGCTGGGACAGATAATGAACTCCAGAGTGAAGAGCAGATTTTGTTACATGTTTTAATATCAGTATCCTAAGCAACGAGCGTTGCAACAGAGAAGACACAGGATATACAAATACGTTGCTATAGATATCTGGTCCTGCCTGGTAAACTCATGTGAACTTCTTTCCTGCCCTGCGGCAAAAGCCAACACCCACATACCAGCCACTGCAGCACCTGTCTCGTTTTCCCAGGCTGCAGACAAGGGGCCAAAAGTAACACCTTGAGATAAGTCTCAGCTGCAAAAAGAAGTATCTTCACCTCTTGAAAATCTACTAATAGAAGCAGCGAGATAAAAGAAAAACTTTAATCAATAATGCCACAAAAATTCAAACCCTGCAGGGTTTGAGATGCAAAAGGCTGGTGTCAAGAGGGGCTGAAGTTGCTTCTGCTGCTGCCTTCGGGGAAACAGAAACGAAACCTGACAAGTGAAGAAAAGACCACTCTAACTAAATAAATGGTCTTTTTAAATTTTTCACTTTCAGTGAATAGCTATGCTTTTATTTAAATAAGAAACATTGCTTATTTGCAACTTACTTTCAAGTTCAATCCTTTTCAAAAGTTTATTAAAAACAGTGGGTAAAGAGGAAGGACCACACAGTGTACCACCCACATTTCACTTTCAGAAAACTCAGTAACAATTCACATATGCCCATTGAATGTCCTTCCAAAAGGTGAATTGGTAAAGAGACCTCGAGCCACCTTACTGTGGAAGTTTATCCATAAACACATACCCAGGAACTGTGTGGTCTTGAAAACCTGATTCCATGTCTGGGATGAAAATCCATTCTAAATAACCACCCACCCCCCACCTTGCCAAAGAAAGATATTATTACAAAGCCCTGCAAATGACTAAATGAATATTTCCAGGCTGGCACGTTCATTTCATGGAGTTAGTTGTAAAGGCTGAAACATAAGAAATTCCCTTACAGGTGTCTGGATTGCTCCAAACTATTGAAGTCACTTTATTCAGATTTATATTCCTGATTTGCAGGGAAAAAATTAGTCACTGACATCGAGCATCAGTATGTTAACCTGAGAACCATTTTACATTCGGATCATAAGAGTGTGGTGAAGAGGCATTTGCAGATCACAGTGGCAGGATCTTTCCAGGTGCTGCAGTCACAGCAAGCAGCTGACACCTGCTGCAGCCACTGCTACCCGCAGTGCCCACCAACACTGACCCCCACCAGCAGAGGAGAGTTTGCCACGGATGGCATGGTTACAAACTATTGAAAAGAAGCAAAAGAAGCACAATCTACCCCAAAATATTAATGAATTGCTGCTAATGAGTAAGAAATGAGACCCGTGTTGGGACCAGAAGAGTGGCAGTTCCTTGGGAAGCTCTCCACAATGTTCTCCAGCTCAGGGAGGAGAGCTTATTACTGTAAAGGGCAAATATTCCCAATGCAGTAGGAAAAGTACAGAAATATTTCAAGTAAATTAGGAAATTGGGTTAATTTGGGTGGGAGCAGTTTGGGCAGTAATGCAGCTAGTGATTGGAGACAGGAAAAGAAAATCATGAGTGGATTTTCCTCATCTCCTCCCTTTGTCCTTTTTTTTTTAAACAAATCCAAGGGAGAAGCAGCCAGTCCGATTTTTTCAGACGCAATGCAAAGTTGGCAAGGCTTAAAAAAAATTACAGTTTGTTTACACAATATTGCAGATCAAGGAAATCCCAGCTTCACAATGTCTTAGTGCACAAGGTCTTTTTCTGAGACGGTTTGGTTGCATAAGGAAAAACCCACGTCATGTTCACTGAATATACTATTGTGATACATAATTTTTAATAAAACTCAGTGAGTGCTGGCCTGCAGGATAGGGGAAAGTGCCTGATGGGAACTGGGAAATCAGAGAGAACATTTTTAGAAAAAGGGAAGAAAAGTGACAAAAATTAGCACAAGGCACTGTGTTTTTAATATAATTAAAACCACAGAAGTAACACAATTGGGCTGTTTTGTCATTAGATTTTAAAAGTTTCCTATAATGCATTTATTTAATTGATGAAGGTAAATCACAAAAATTCTCTACAGAATAATCACAGCCCTGAGAGAAAGGAACCCAGATTAAATTTCAGAAGAATTAGTCAAACTCTGGCAGTAACAAGAGCCAGCCAATGGCACCTGAGCAAATTCCACAGCATCAGAGCCACTCCTGTGGAGAAGATGGAGAGTCTGGGGACAATGCCACCAGCTAACCAGACAATGACAGATGATAACCAGCCCTCAGGCATGGTCTGCAAGATCCTCACTGCTAATGATACCTAAATAGAAAACAAAGGCAAGATCTGACATCCTTCCCTTCCCCAGCTGCAGTTATTGTGCTGAGATACAGGGCTTGGAGGCATCATGGGGATTTCAGGGTAGCTAGCTTGAAACAGAGCAGGGAAGAGAGCTGGTTTTGCTTTCAAAGAGTGAAAATAAACCTTTTTATTTAATTAAAAAAGCATTCTTTAGCAGGCGTATCCCTAGTGAAAAGATGCTCCAAAATGTGGCTTTGGGGATAAGCCAACCAGCTACCTTTAACAAAAATTCAACATTAACTAAAAGTACTAAGATACACTGGGGAAAAAAAGAAATCAACCAAAAGAGAAAGACTCTTTGTCACCAATATGTTCAACCTCCAAATATATTGCTATTGCTAACAATTTCTACTACTAATACATGGGGGGTTTTTGTTCCAAAAATATTAAATCTAATAAAAATGCATCCATTTATTTTATTAATCTAGATTTCTAAAGTACCTTTTTAAAAAAAATTGATTATCACTTCAAAATAGCACAAAAGCCACTAGTTAAATTCCTTGTAAAAAAACACTCCACTAAACTAAAATTTTTCTCGAAACAGTGTTCTATTTCCCCTTCAGTGGTAAACACCAATAACAGTAATCAAATTGTTTCACACCTTTATTTTCCTGTTTGTTGAATGAAAAAAAACACTAAAGCTTCAAATCTAATAGCAAACCTAGAGATTAACCTTTCTGGTTTTTTTTCCTTACAGAGATGTGAATTAAAAACTGAGACTGAAATAAGTACATGAGAACAGCATCCCACCCATAAGGAAGGAACCTGGTTCTGCTGGATGCAGCAATTTAAGGAGCAGAAGAGCAAATCTACTGATAGGAATCAGCCCAAGCTCTACAATGCCTTAGGATATTACTCAGGTTCATGCATGTGACTGTACCAATCACACAGGGTTTTTTAAAAATTCATTTTTAGAATCAGGGAACCAAAACTGCAGTGACTACTATCCTGTGCAGGAAAGCCATGGCCCCAGGACACACCCTGGACAAAGGCATCACACCTTGCAAGGTTGAACACGTTGCAAGGTTTATCCTCAGGTTGTTATCAGGGCCACCTTTGTGCCTTGAGAACACAATGGCAAGCACCTTGTTTTGGATTACAGCAACATTTATGCTGGGATGTGGACACGCAGCTGTCCTGCAATGTCCTGCTGTCCTCCCAGGGTCACAAGGACTGCCCATGCCAAGGCACGGCCAGGCTGGTGGCTCCCCACAGGCAACCACCTGCGAGGGCAGTTGTGGGCATTTGCCCAAGGCAGTGCCTTGATGGTGTGAACTCCAGACCAAATGATCACAGGGATGAGCAGAGCACTGGTGTTCCCGTTAGGTGGATCCTGATCACAATGGGCCATTCTGACCAGCAAGGATATGACAGACCATCTCTCTGGCTGTGCCTGATGCTCAGGGATACAGTAATACCTTCTCTCACCTCTCACTTCAGCTTCCATCATTAAAAATGGGAGAGTTATCTCTAGAAAACAGCAAACCATATGATTTTGTGACTAGTTCCTCTAAAATCCATACAAAAATGGGCACCACCCCTTCACTGAGCTGTCAGAGACAGCACTGACTGTACTCTCCTAGCAGTTGAGACCAAGAGGAGGCTGGTGCAGCAGCACAGCAGGACACCTCCAGTCCCAGCCCACACATTTAGGAGTTGCAACTTCCATTAATCCTGAACACTCAAGAGTTTGATTTGCTCTTAAGTGCATTCACTATAAATTATGCAGAAGAACAATATGACTGTCTCCAAGAAAGGGAGTGAGTGCTCCATACCAGAGGAGAAAGAAGAGACAGTGGTATTTTTAAGGGCACCAAAAACAGTGCTATGAAAATCCTTTCTCTCCTGGCATTTCTGTAGCATTAAACACTTCAATGCAAATCATCTTGGAAGCAAACCATGCAATCTGCACTCAAGACATCACTTTTCTCATTAACCTCCACCACAGGGCTCCATCCCCAGCAATACCCACACCAAATGTGCTTTTCCGAGCGCTGCGGGTGAGGGCTGCCTGGAGCTGAGCCTCTGTTAGCAGGCTGGGTGAGAAGCAAATGGAAAATCAAATCACGCTGAATTTTATATTTATATCTAACTGATGCCAGTAGTGGCCAAATGGGTGTATTTTCCTCCCTAACTGGGTATAGTAACAGGAAGGAGATGTGATGGTTTTGAAGCAGGAAGCATCCCAACAAGCGTGGGATGAGGAGAGCTGACCTCCACCTGAGACCACATATGGAGCACATCCTGTCCCACCGCCTTGGTGCCGCATCGGTGAAGGTCTCGACTGCAAAAACAGGAAATGTGCCTTCTCTCAACAGTGATGTTGAAGATGGACATTCATGTTCACATGAGGAGAAAGAGATGAGGGAGAAAACCTACTCCTGATACCACCTTAAAATTGCTCTCTCAGATGGAAGGATCTTCATGAACTTCATTCCAGCAAATGCAAAAAAGAGCACCTAATCCATAAGGTTTTAACATATCAGGCCATGGACAGATAAGCTTTCCCGGTATGGCCACACCAGGATACTGACCTCAGCCACTTTGTAACCTCTGAATTTATCACTCTGGTCTCTGAAAAGACCCTAAACTATACCTGGTATCATCTACTAGTCTGCTCCTCTTCTAAAAGGGCTAAAAAAAAATCCTACTAAATCAAATTCTGCATCTTTTGCAAACCAAGATCCATGCTAGATCCACACCAGGCTGGCATTTTGGGGTTTTTTTCTTTTATTTTCCCTTCCCCAAAGATAACATTATCTATTTTCCTGGAAACTTTCAGCAATTTTTCTGCAGGAGGAGAAGGTATCCTGTGCAAGAAACCATGTCAACAAGATCTTTCCGTAAATGCAACATTTGCGTAAGATCAACACAATAATTTATCATTTATTTTTTCCTCTTGAAAGGAACAGGAAAAAAGTGTTTAAAGGCTGCGGCAGTGGTTAAAAGGAGGGCTCCGATGGTGGAGGATGGTGCAGGAATTGAAAGTTTCTGAAGTGATGCCTTCTCCTGGGGTGTGCACACATCATCTTTCAGCACACAACAGCAAGGCCGCTTCCCTTTGCCTTCAAGCCTGCTAACAGCTCTTTGTTGTCACTACATATGTTGAATAGGGAAGGCCAGCAAATGTACCACCTTAGGGTCAGAGGAGTCAGTTTCACAACTGATATAGATGTTTGGAGTCACAATGGCATTGGGGAAGAGCTTCCTGCCAGAGGAAGATGAAGTTTCATCTGTTCAGCTGAAGGCAGTCTGAACCATGGAAGAACCAGGTAAATCCTCCAACTGGCACTCTGCCATGACTGAGCCTGTCATTCAGACTCTTGTTTCTTCCCCCTGCAAACACAGGCATGATCCTGCTGCTGGACTCCTCTGAGATAAATGCAGCATAACAGAAATAATCCCACATTTCCCCGCCCCTGCTCTGAAGAGAGTAGGCAGTAGTACCTTAAAAACATTTTAGGCCCTCATATTTTTGTGGTTAACACTATTTTTTTAGCTTCTTGACCCTCTATTGCAGAGATCATGACTTGTCAGACCTATTTTGAGACCTCCTTTAAGTTCTGCAACTGAAACTCAGTGGCAAGACTCAGATAGACTCCCAAAGGAAGGTCGACCCTCGTACTTCCTCTGCTACACTGACATTTCCAACTGCAGGAGGGATGGTGGGGCAGGGTAGACAGATGGGCATTTATACATCCCATAGCCCAGGACAGAGCTCTTTAGCATTTTGGTGCCAAAACTCTGTTTTGGAAGAGGAGAGGATCCACAGCTAAGGATGACCCCACTGAACAATAGCACACAGCCCTGGCATGCTGGCTTTTGGAGCGACTCCAAGCAGGGTGGGACTGTAAGAAAGTGGACAAAAGCTTTGGATAGAGATCTACAGGGAGGAAGCGCTTCCTACTTCCTCCACAGAAAGGACCAGGGCTTTAAATAAACCTCCTCCTGAGCTCTGCTGAAAACCAAAAGGGTTGCTGCTGGAAGAAAGTTCAGTCTGGCTGCGACCCGGCTGAAGGCTGATGGGGCTCTCCCAGGGAACGCGGCCACTCTGCTGCAGTTCCCAACATGCTGGTGGGAAGTGGGGGAGGGCTGGGCTGCCCACAGTCCCATTGTGACTGGCATCATCTAGACAAAAAAGCCTGCAAAACCTCAAGACAGGGCTCTCAGCTCTGACACCAAAGGTGCAGAGCCAGACTTGCCCCTCAAGCACATCTTCTGATAAAAAAGGTAAATCAAAGTGTACGTTTACACTTTGCCGTGCCATTTCAACATCATGCTGTTTCTCAGACCCGTTTACCTTTTAGCCCTTTCTTGTATGGCCTATAGGGCTGCAGCAGCACCTTTATTCTGATGGACAGAGACAGTCAACCTGTTCCATCTCCCCCAGCACCTTTCTACCCTCCCCACCTCTGCAGCCACATGGGATCTTCCCCCCTTGCCTCCCTCCTGCCTCTCACATGTCCCACACTTGGACCATGAACATGGGAGCCAGGGTTGGGCTATAGGTTGGGCAACAGTACTGATGAGCAAATGACTGGCACTGACAAAAAATCACCCCCCTCCTAACAAATACCAATGGAATATTTACTTTGCTTGGATGTAACAGAATCAGACCCTAACTACAGCAATACATACTTGTAAACCATCTAGATCTTTCCTCTGTACAGTACCACATGAATTATCCTGTCCATCCATTTTAATGTACATATTCAGTTGTATTAACCCTCATCTTCCCTGATGATGGTTCTCCACCCTGAGCATCAGCCCACAGCTAGAAGCCTGTTTGTTGTTTTACAACCTGTCCTTAGTCTGCCAGAGCACCCACTGCTTACAACCCAAAAGAAGATGACTAGTGCTGTGCCAAAATTGCTAAAATTTACATCTCAGATATTTTCAATGGTCTGGAAGACTTAATAAGAGAAAATAATGGAGAGAAGGAAGGAAACCACGGGTTTGGAAAATATCAGGCTAGACGGATTAAGAAGCAATGTGGAAAAAATATACTCCAATTTATAGTCTCAAAACAAAAACAAAGCTGTAGGCAGGTCAGAAAGAACTGAGTTGTACACACATTTCTGCTACAGTAAGAAATGGCATTGCTCTGAAATGGGATCGAATAAGCAAACTTCACATTCCTGGAGGAAAAAATTATTTCATGAATGGCTTGGCACAAAGCAATTACCCATCAGTTTGGAACAGACATCTGTGATATTGACCTGGCGAGACAACCACTGAAACTGCACTTGGTCCAAATTTGGGAGAAAAAGTTATCAACTCCTGTCCTGCTTTACAAAGGAGCGAAAGAGTCAAAACTATTTCTTGTAGCAATTATCTGCCAGGCACTGGCTTCACTGGACAGCAAACTGCTCTCAATAAATGTACTGTTCTTATAAAATTCCTGGATTTTCTCAACTAATTCACACCCCGTGGCAATCTGGTGAGCACTCAGCTGAGGTGACTCTGTTGGGCTGAAATAAGGCAAAGTCCAGTAAGAAGCAGCCCATGCCAACACCAAATTTGCAGCCAAGAGTGAGAGGGACAGACCTGCTCAAGTGCCAGCCCTGGAGAGGTGGCATATCCACCAGCGGCACACACTGAATCGAAGATGCTGAATGCCACTGTTCCTGCAAATTCAACATGGCTATTATAGGTTATTTCTCTACTTCTTGTTTCCAAGCTATCCTAATGTCCTATTAGCTTTTGTTACTCAGCTTTGTCCTAATGACTTCTGTGCAGAGCTATGTCAGAGTGGATGTATCTTAATATACTTGTACTTTAATGCAGTCAATACTCATTATTTTCAATATTCCTGAAGACGAGCTGCTCCTCTCAGTAAAACAATGTTCTGGCCCTGACACGGCAGATGTAGCATCACTCACTGACTCTTCCTGAGCTTTATCCCAAAAGCCAGACAGGCTTTGCTCCCGCCACCCCAGTCAAGGCCTCATTCCTCTACTGGCTCAAAATCATCTTCTAACTTGAGCTCAAATGTATTCAGTGCTGGTGACCACATCTGCTCTGGTCCCAACACCGTCTTCTCTGGAACTTCCCCTCTGCTACACACACGGATAGAGAGCCATCAGTCCCACATCAGCCTTGGCTTCCCTGGTTTAACTGACCAGGTTCTTCTTGCCTCCACTCAGACACACAGTGTCCTTTCCCTGTGTCACAGAAATCCTCCCCTGCACTTAGTGCAGTGACAGCCTCCTGACCCCGGCACCGCACGCACCATCTCAACACCAAGTTTCCTTATCTGCACTGGGAACCCATCCAAGAAGGGGATTTGCCTTTTGACCTTAGTGCCTTGGGTCAATCTGTGTTCAGCTCTGCCTGGGCTCTCCTCCACACTTCCAGTGAGCAGCTTCTCCCCTGTTCAGGGACAGACTTCCCCTGTGTTTCATGCCTTTTCTGTGCCTGCCAACCTCAGGGATACCCTGCTCTCTCAGAATGACATCCTGATCTTCTTCCATGCTGATGGCAAATGGCAGTGTCATGGCACCAGATACGTCACCTGTGCACCCCCAAATGTGGAGCTTCAAAACCCATCTACTGAGAAGGTCTAATGGATGAGATGTAAAGCTCAGAGGAAAAATAATGTCAAGAAGTAAGGGATCCAGCACATTACTGGAACACCTCCACCTGTAAAACCTAGTACTGCAAGTCATACAAGGATTTTTCCAGTTTCTTCTCCAGCTCTCAGTGTCAGGTGAATGAGGAGGACTACTTCTACCACTCATCCAGTGCATGAACAGGGAATAATAGCCTATTTGTTTTATAAACAAAACAGTAGGGTTGTAACCCAAGCCAAACAACCAAATGTAATCACACCCTCAACTAGGGGAGACCACAATCACTCTCTATTTGCTATTCAGTAGGATCTGTGTACTACACACATGTATTTCTATTTTATTCAAAATAAAGTTGGGTTGCTTTCCTCATAAAGGGTGAGATTCAGATCTGGCATGTCAGAGGAGCAGCTGAAACAAACAGAAACGCCATAAGGCAGTTTGGTCTGAAAATGCAGTAAAAAAATCCCCCCTTACTAAGAAGTAAAAAAGGTGACCGAAAATACCCCTGAATGCTACAAGCAGGCTGCAGCCCACTTGGAGTGTGAGGAGCCTCAGGAAGGGGCAGTGGAAGCAGTTCAGCAACTGTTCATGCATACTTGGTGCCTGTACTCATTGAGAGATTTGCTGCTGAGAAAAGCACCTTTTTCCCTTTTTAAAGAAATTTTACATCAAAAGAAGTGTCTTTGCTGCTCTAACCCATGGCTGGGCCACAGGGACTGAGCAGAACCCCTAGCTCCAAGCAGCACTCGCACCAGAGCAACACAACATGACCTTCTAAAAAATAGAAACCTCGGGACTGGATCACTGTGCAAACCCGTGCATGGGGAGAAAGTGTGCAAAAATACCCCAAGTTTGCCAGAACTTTGGGCTATCCCATAATGGTGCTTGGATGTACACTGGGGCATGCAGGCAGCTTCGGCCAGGCACAGGTCTGCTCAGCGGGGAATTTGCTCCGGTGGCCCATCCCTGCTGACATGAGACATGAAAAATGTCTCAGCATGCCACTGAATAAAATTTGCGTGTGTGCATAAAACCCCCCATATTGACTTTTCCCGTGGAAAGTGATTGTTTCTCCACCGACACTGCTCTTTTCAGCAGGGAGGAAGCTGCAGCAGCACATTCCTCGAGGCTGCACCACGAACCCACAGGGGCTGCTGGGAGCACCTCAGGCAAAGCTTACAGAGCTCCTCAAAAACAGAGCACCACTCTCTACCCACAAATAACCCTACTAAAACACATCCAATTTCTTGACACCGCTGTTGCTGCCAGCATTTCCAAGCCTGCAGCTTTCCAGGAGAAATCCATGGCATGCACACACTCCAGACCGCGCTACATTTGACATGAGTAGCCTGGTTTCAAGCATCCATAGAAGCCGTGGGAGCTCCCATTTTTTCACTAAGAGCACATCTTAGGCTAGTACAAATTAAAGTTAACCAGTGGAAAAGCCTGCTGCTCCGGCTCTGCAAGGGGGATCACACCTGCCAGTGGCTGCCCCAGCAAAAAAGCAGGATGCTGGAGGGCTCCTGCTGCGATGCAGAGAAGTGGCAGCTGAGATCTTGCTTCTGCTGTGCCAGGCCCCATGGATGGGGCCAAAAAGAGCCTGTTGCTGTGCCAAAAAGTGGGTAATTTAAGCTGAAAGGCAGCTGATGGGACTTCCCTGCTTTGCCAGGCAGCTGGCTGCAGAAACACATTTTGCAGCAGCAAACATTACCCTGCACTGATGAGGTGGAGAGTCCTTTCAAGTCAGTCCTCAGCAGGTCTAAAGATGGGCTAGAGATAGAGGAGCTGCCTGATAAATGGCAATGCTTGGCAAGCCAAAATAAAAAAAACTGTGCTTCCTCTCTTTCATAAAGGTTATGATCCTTTTTCCTACTGCTGCCTCCCTGTCCATTAAATATCATTAAATTTACCCTGACTGAAAATATTAGAGGTCTCATGTCTTAAACCTGACGAACATTTTTTCCACTCAGAGGAATTTTGCTTACCTTCATCAAGCAGTAGTGCCAACAATTGTTAAAGTACAGTATAAATATTAGCCCTTGCCAGTAAACAAATGCAAATTTTGGCACCAGATCACACTGAAATAATCACATAATCACAGAATGGTTTGAGTCAGAAGGGACCTTTAAAGATCATCCAGTTCAACCCCCTGCCATGATCAGGGACACCTTATACCAGACCAGGTTGCTCAAAGCTCCATCCAGCATGGCCTTGAACATTTCAAGTGATGGGGCATCCACAACTCCGGGCAACCTGCTCCAGGTTCTCACCACCCTCACAGTAAATTTCTTCCTTATGTCCAATCTAAACTTACTCTCTCTTAGTCTAAAACCATCGCCCCTTGTCCTGTCACTACAGGCCCCTGAAAATACCCCACCTTTCTCCATCTCTTTTATGAGCCCCTTTATATTGAAAGACTGCAATGAGGTCTCCTTGGATCCTTCTCCAGGCTGAACAACTCCAACTCTTTCAGCCTTTCCTTATAGGAGAGGAGCTCCATCCCCCTGACCATCTTCATGACCCTCCTCTGGACTCGCTCCAACAGGTCCATGTCCTTTCCTGTGCTGAAGGCTCCTGAGCTGGACACAGTGCCCAGGTGAGGTCTCATCAGAGTAGAAGGGCAGGAACACCTCCCTCATACGTGTCAGCACCTCGCACAGAAAAGCCCAGCTGAGGCATACCAACATGGATTGAGCAATCCTGCCCAAGGGACTCAAGAATGTATGCACAGCTATGGACCACAATAGTTAGAAACTCAATTTCCATGCGTTATTTATTTGTATTTAACAAACTAAAACCCTGAGTGCCAAATTGAAGGTTCAGTGACAACTCATACTAAACGTATTAACTACTCAGATTATTAAAACACTCGAGAGCTGCTTTACTTCCTTCTGTGTATGCTCTACTAATCTCTACACTTCTCTCAGTCTGATAAAGCAATTAAAAAAAAATCCATTTCACTTTCAGTTTCTGACCAGAGAAAGCACCATGGGTTCACAAGCTATCAGGATTTTATTTTTTAATGAGAAATGTTATTCTCCATATACTTTCAGTAAATAATTGCAGTGAGTTTAGGTATGACCCAGATGTGCAAAACTAAATAGGCAAGAATGTAAACTTGGTGCCTCTGCCTCAAAACACTTCCAGCCTCACCTAAGGAGTGACTTGGCTGAAGAGCTATTTATTGGAACAAAGAGGCTGAGTGATGCAGGAGTGGCAAGGAGGGCAGGGAGCGTAATACCTAAGCCAGTTATGTAAGCGGGGAAGCACGGGGTGAAAGGACGGGAGGACTCTGCGGGACGCGTGGCAGCCAGCCTCGCAAAGCTCGTAAGGAGCTTTGGCAGGAGCCGGCTGCCCCGCCGCTGGGGCAGGTGACACGAGCCGGGCTCCAGCACCCTGGCGGCAGGACCCAACCCCGCACCCCGAGCCACAGACACAGGTGCTTTGCTGCTGGGCTTTCTGCTCACGGGGCACAAGAGTGGAGCCCGTGGGATCTTGGGGAAAACAACAAAAGTGCTTTGGTGCTTTCTCTGCCATCTACTTCAGGTTTTAATGCTGGTTTTGCTTTTTCCCCCTGGATTTGCTGCTGAAGTGCCCACGGACAATGAGACTATTGAGCATTTACTACAGCGTGAGATTAGTTTGGTTTTCAGTTTCTGCTGAGCCAGCTCGTTTCCTTCCACATTCGTACAGGAACAGATGCTAAAATATAAAAGGGCAGTCAGCATCATAAAGGCAGAAAAAGGAAAACTCTTCATACAACAGCATGAAGTTAAAAATACTTTTTCTCAGCTTTAGCCAGAGCCATTCAATAGCTTGCTCTGCCATCTAATTACATTACATTAAAGAGGCAAGAGATTTTTTTTTTTCTTAAGAACAACAAAGCCACAAACACATACACACCTCAAAATATCAAAAACGCAACCAAATATCCAGCAACAAAACTGGCCAAACTGGCCAGATTAAAAGAAGTGTTCAAAGGAGCTAAACAGAAAATTAGTTTTGTCCCCTCCCAACATGCATGACTGCAGTGCTGCCTTCAGACACCAAATTCAATTGCTGAAGCAATTAGTCACAAAATTCAAGGGGAGTTGAAACTGCCAGATACACCAAGGAGCATCCCTGTGCTAGAATCATTTCTTCCCCCACAGAGGCAAACCAAGCAGATGGAGAACCTGCAGCTCATAAAAAGCCATAAACCATCCCTGGGCTGCAACAGCAGCAAGGACGAGGTGATGGCAGCCCTCACTAACAAACACCTGGCCCTCGTGCCACTGCTCCAGTCAGTGCAGGAGCACCTCTTCCCTTGGAGCATCTCTTCCTTGGGAGCTTTGGTGCTCAATGGCCACAGCCCAGGACATCCCCATGGGGCCTTGCAACAGAGACAGAGCCACCAGGGCTGGGACTCTCTTTAGGGAAAAAGTAGGTGGAAAGAAACCCAGATTGCCCAATTGCACCACACCAGCCACGTTTCTCTTTCCACAAAGTTATATCCATCGACTTTATTCTTGCTCAGAAAAGTCCCAAGTATGGCAAGATGCTTTCCCATGCAGCTCTGACATTCAGATGCTTTGCCAGCTAGATGGGCAACCTGCAACCCCTCCGGGCACTGTTTAAAGTACCTTTTATGTATAGATGTAATATCCATTATCCTCTAATGCTTTTAAAATGCTTCTCATTAGCCACCCTAGACAAGCAAGCCACTACTTGGCAAGACCACACCTTTCTGATGCTACTCCACCAGCCCACAGCTGAACCTGCAAGGACCATCTCCTCCAAGCTGTGGAAAAAACAGATTAATACAGGCCAGAAAACTGAGATCAGAAAGAACCAAAGCCACCGATTCCCTCATCAGGTTGCTTCACTGCTTAATGCAATTTTTTCCAGGAGGTTTCTAAACCTCTGAGAACTACCAAGCTGTGAAGTATAAATATGCAGTATAAATACAGAGACATTGATAGGACTAATGACATGAAATCACTGATAAAATTTAGGAGGATTTTCAGACAAATCTTTCCAAATCATTAGCTTCTGGATTTAACACAAGTGAGGTGCATTCGTGGAGGTTCAAACAAGGTAGAGTAAAACAAATTCAGTTCACATGGATAACATAAACGTCCCTGCTGGCAGCTTGGACCAGAACCAGGCTCCACAACACCTTACTGACCACAACCTCGGGGAATTTCAATCCTGCCTCTAAAGAGCAGAAAAAATGATGCAACTTCCTATTGCTTTTGTTGACTTACTCATAAACATTTTAGTATTATGAACATTTTAATCAGCTGTGCATCGCCTGCATAGTATCATTAGGTTTTCTTTCAAAACAAACAAACAAACAAAATGTAGTATCCTTCATGCAAAAAGAAACTCCCAGGGCAACTCTTGACAAACACAGCTGCACCATCCCTTCAGCCAGGAGATGCCTTTCTCCCTTCCCTGCAGCTCTCCCAGAACCGGCTCCGCAAACCACCCCAGCACCCACTGCTCCTCCCTGCCTGGAGAGCAAAGCCCTCTGCAGCTGGCACAGCTGGTGTCACACAGTGCCCAGGGGCTCTCAGGCCCAGTTTTGGCACCAGCTACGCCACCCTACTGCCACACTGCTGCATCAGCACAAGGGGCTGCCATCACATTATACATTTTTGATGGCTTCACCATTTCTCTCCTTGCTCACCCATTTCACCTAGACCTCGAAGCCATTCCTGACCTCTCAACTACTCTCTGGGATTTAGGGTTTAAAGCCAACCTCTTCCCTCACTGCCAGAACATATATTTGGGACTGATGGAGGACCTAAACATTTGCCCACAACAAATATTTATGGGTGTAGAGAGACTTCACGCAGCACCCCAAACGAGACAGACACCGGCTGACTGCACTGTCACCCCCCGGATCCCAGAGAAGGGACAGCCCCACATCACCAGCCCCACTCCTCACTGGCTGCCCAATAGGGTGCTAGCTGTCCTCCACTCATCCCCTCACCTCACCCCTCCAGATGCCCTGGGCTCAGGCAGGAGGTTCTCCAGGCTGGATTGGCCACCCCATCCCTTCGGCTGCTCCTTCACAGCCCTGTGTGAACCAGGAAGTGGAGGCCAGCCAGCAGTTTATTTTTAACTTTTTTTTTTTTTCTCCCTTAAATAAAAAGCAAAACCACACGCATAAACCACATGTTTGCGCTCACTCCACCCAGTGACGGGTTTTACATTTTGCATCCTTCCAACACTCAAAAATTCCTGGGCAATGATGTAGAGCAGACATAACCCCACAGATTTCCATTATATCCCTCAGTATATTCCTACACTGTCCCTACACTGGCAAAATAAGAGTCTCTCAAACATTGATTTAAGTCTCTCCACAAAGCAGGCAAAGCCTGAAGAGAGAGCTCAGTGAGGGTGGCTCTGCTGTAAGCTTGTGTCCCCCTTTCCCTCCCTCCCCAAAACCATCCAGGACATCCAGGAGCACTGGCAGAAGTTGCAGCTCACACTTCCAAAGCTTTGCTGCAGACTTTTTGGAGAAAGAAGAGCTAGTGTGGGATTATGAGTCCCTTCCCATGAGTTCAAGCTCAGCTTTGAATCCCTACTAACCAGAAGTTGGCTCTTGCTTCTCTTCTGCAGCTCCTCAGACGTCATTGCTTGTAAAATCTTCGAGTGTTTCATATAAACAAGTTACAGGATCTCAAGCGATGTCCCAAATTTTAGTTTCAGAGGTGCAGGCAGGTGGAAAGAGTTAAAGGGTTTCCCAGAAGCTGGTAGTTTTGCAGTCTACATGCTGAATTTTTGGAGCTAGGAGGAGACCACCCATTCACCATCAGAACTTTTGGTACAGCACTTAGCTTTCCTCAAAGTTAAAATAAAAAGTTGAAAGAGCCCCTGTTTTTCTAAAATGTCTATTGAAACTTCACCTTCTTTAAAAGGAAGGGGGGCACTAGGTCAGTATACACATATCTACACCTTGAGCAGCAAGACCTCTGAATCAAAGAAACAAAAACCTTCAAAGAGCAATACATTAACACAAGACCCAGTTTGTGCCCACAGTCTGATGTGGCTACACATTCAGGCTCTAATGGCAAAATTACCTGTTTTCAACTTCCCTTCAAAGAGAAATTCCATACCAGCAGAGTGCCACTTAGACATGAACATTATTAATACAAAATGCCTGTTTCAGAGCTCTGAAAACACTAATTAATCACAGCACCGGCTTTATGAGTGATCATTTGCAAACGCCACGCCAGCTCTGCACACCCCTGACATTGCTGGCAATGTCTCATCCCAGGCAGAAGGATGTCCTCACTACTGCTGGATACCACGCCGCTTGGACAGCAAGTGTAAGCCATCGGTTTTGATGAAAGCAAACTTCAGAGATAAAATAAGGCACTAGAAATCATAAAAAGGCATCTGCCTCAATTTTAGTATCTCCCTACTGACTTTTACCTCCAAGACAAGAAGAATTTGGTGAGCTTGCACAGCAGCTCAAGCATGGACTGGACAGCTTCAAGCATTAAAAGACTTGAAGATATAAGCTTTGCTCCACAACCTCAACAATAAAAAGATGTTTGTGAACATAAAAAGGTGGAAGCTAAGATGGTTGGGTCACTCCAATTACTATGTGTTCTTCTAGACTAGGATAAAAAGTAGATTCAACGCAGCCCTGCAGATACATTAATTAATTCAAAAATCTTCCAGAAAAGCTGGCGAACATTTTCTTGTATATTTTAGGAAGCAAAGCTGATGTGGAACATCTTCTCCCAGTCCAACCTAACAAACACATAGTAGGCTGTTGGCTTTAGGACAGCAAATTATGTTAGCTAACAACCATCCCTTGCTTCACTCTTGCTCAGCCTTCTTGGCCCATCTCAACCAGCCAAACTGGGTTTTCAAAACAGCTCATTGTTGGTTGTTGCAGGTGTCATTAGCCATTGTGTCCATGCTTTATCCAATTATTTACAGTGCCCAACCAGCACCCTCTGAAAATGCACCAAGGTGCCTGGTACCAAGTTTAATTATTCCCTTGCTGAAGAACTGCAGGTTATTTTACGCAGAGCAATGGGGAGGTGTATGTGCTGGGAGAAGGGAAAGCCTTATCTTGCGCCCCATTTCCTGAAAGATACTTGAATTTAAAGCTGCTTAACTAACCAACCACACCGTGCAAGGAGCAGTGTGCTTACTGCTGCGAGGCATCACAGAAGCACCACAGTCAGCTACAATTTCCTCGGTCTGCAGAAGCAGCATATTCCCCTTTCCACTGCCTGAGGCTCTGCCTCACCTCTCTGCCAACAGGGTGGATTTGAAACTGCAGTAACACCAGCCTCCTGCTCCCTTCCCACACAAGGCCATCCATAACAAGGCAGCTCCCTCTTGTCTCACCACAGGGGTGGACACAGACACCCCACAGAGCAGCACCAGAGGGCTGAAACAGGCTGCCAGCCCCCTCAAGGAATGCTGGCACAGAACCCTTGTGCCTAACACCGTCAAGTTCCCAAAGGAAAAGCATTTAAGTGTCAAGACCTCTCTTTCCCAGCCTCCAAAGAATCCTACAGATTTCTCCAGCAGCCCAGTTGACTGTGCTTATTGCTGCATCCTTCACTTTATGGGTCAACATATACCAGAGAGCCAGCAATTCTCAGCTAATCAGATTTCTGTGCAGACTGACAAATTGCTCCCGATAAGAATATAAAAACCCAGTAAAATCAAGAGTCTCTCTAATCAACTCGCTTGATGCACTGCAGTAAGCCTGCAGGAAGCTCATATGCTTTGTTAACACATTGGATTGCACTTTGTGGCAGGATCTCAGGGCTGGCAGCAGTGGGGGGACCGCAGCCCAGGCCAGGTGCTGGAAGGAACATGTTCATCTCTGCTCTTTGTGCTCCACTCAATGCTATATTATTCTGAAACTAATTCATGGCAATTCCTTCACATACCATTACTGTGCTTGCCAAATGCCAAAGCTTAAAATTGGAGTGTGAACACACACTCACAAAGAAGGTTCTTGCTCCACCGCTGGATTATCCCAGCCCAGAAACTTCTCGTAGGTGAGTCCTTCCTAACTCCCCAGGCAGACCTGAAAAATCCATGAACTGACATTGCTGATGGGGTGCATAAATCATCTTTCCCATGAAGACCAATCACCTCTCCTTGTTACACCTTGCAGCTCTGCCACGTTCTGTCCCTCCAACCTCCTGATCCTGCACACTTTACCCCAAAAAGCTCACATATCACTGAGAAGAGCTTCAGAAATTTAATGGCATCACTGACATATATATATGGCACCCCTCCTCTTCCCACGGCAAGGCTCATGCTGACAGCAGGACACTGCATGCCCCAGGAGCCAAATGGCTGAACCCAGTGAGTCAGGAGAGGAGGAGATGATGTGCAGAGAGGCAGGTGGAAAATCACGACCTCCTCCTCCACAGTGGCCCTCAGCTGGTCTTAGAAGATGACCAGGATTTCCAGCTAAAACACTGGTGCTCTCAGAGATCTGGCACCCAAGCTGCTGAGCAGGTAAAGGGGACAGTGAATCTGTCAAGGTCCCTGATTAGGTGTGAAAGAAAAACCCTGTGCACACAATACTCTTACTGACGCTATAAATAGTCCCCTCTGCACCAAAGTTGTGCACACTGTATTGACACTCCTGACTTAATAGGATTTTCTAGGTAGCCCAAACCAGCTTGGGCTGCTGCAGGGCAGCCTTGCTGAGCCATTTTCACAACACACGCATACCACTGTGACTGCGGGGAGCATAGAGGATAATCCCATGTTTTCAGTGTCCTGATCACACTATGGCAAGAAAAGACTCTAAGAAACTCCTAGAGGGTCATAATGAATTTGCATGCACAGCATAATAGGGAGAAAACTTCCAGAATGGCCTTTTCTATGCAACAAGCTTATCTCCCAGCTACATTTCAGAATTTATTACAAATGCAATTTCTTTCTTTTTTATATTCATCCTTTTTTGCAGTGGTGGAGAAAGATCAAAAACAATGCTCTAATAAAATATATAATACCATTTTTATATCAAATAATGTAAAATATTATTTTCCTATTCAAGTATATCATGTCATTTCAGTTCCTGTAAGTAAATTAAACCAGTTCTCCAACTAATGGCTCATTATTATCTTCAAACAAATATGTAAGCAAAGAATTTAAACATCTCTTACGCTACTTTATTCCTCCTAAAGAAATCCCACCCTGTTTGGGTTACTGTCTGTTAACCTGACAGGCTGACCTGAGAACTGTTAACCAAATAATCGTTTACTGTAACATTTCTACTACATCACCTTTGCCTTCGTGGTGCTCAACAGCTTGCCACTGGTGCGAGGAATCATGTCCAGGTTTTGCCCTGACCCTTTGAGCCTGTACAAGATGTAACCCCTGCCCTGGGATCCAAGGATGGGCTGCGCTGCTGAGCCTGTGCCTGCCTTCCCGGGTACAACCACAGTATTGCTTCACCTGGCCCTGCCTCATCACTTCCATTACCTGATAAAGCACTCCAAAACCTGTCCACTGATCTGCTACAGAGAAAGCCAATATTGACCCTTTCATGCCCAAAATGTACTAGTACCAAGGGCCTGAGTATAAGTACCTGACTGCATAGGCAGTTACCCCACTTTGCCCCAAAGTTGCAAGGGTTGGGCATCACCTGGCTGAAAACATTACCCCAGCACCTTGGGGCCTGAGTCCCAGACCAGGAGGCAGCAAGACTTTATGTTGTACAGATGAAGAACAAAAAGATGTTTTCTGGTACCTTATGTCATTCCCATCATGAATGGGAATGCCTCATAGGCAACTTTCCTCAGCAAGGAATGACATAGGACAGTTGTCTATTGCATGTTCCCTGCCAACCCCAGCTTCCTTCAACTGCTCCATCACCATAAGCAACACAGGAACCATGCAGGGCAATTGTACATGTCCATCCACATGCTAAGTATTGCACAGTGCTGACCCGACCTGCTCAAGATGAGCTCTCATTTGTGCCTGTCACCCTGGGTATACTGTGTCTCCAGGGCTTAGGGATGCAAACTCTCTGTGCAGCACTGCTGTGTTTCTCTGGAATGACATTTGGCTATTTGGAGCATTGGGAATTTGTAACACAAGAAGAAGAAATAATAAAGTTGACCTCAAGCTGGTTCAATACACTCATTCTGAAACTAAAGTAGCTAGAACATAGTGCATCATTTTTTCCTACCACAGTCTTAGCTGTTATGGAAAATGCAGCAGTGAAGAAAAGAGCTGGCTCATGAGCTAACATTACCTGTCTGCACCTCATCTGCTCCTTCAGTATGCTCTGTACACCACGGCAATCATACACATAGTGCTTGCATGGCTATCTAAGAACCCCAGGCAGAAGTGATTGCAAGAGAGACATGTAGTTCAAAATTTCATTAAAGAAATGGCTATAATACAATCACAAGCCACTCAATGCACTGGAGGCTGAATGTTGCTAAGGAATATTATGAACCTCCTCCTGCAAATACCCTTATCTACCCACGACAGAGAAAGAGCCAATAGTGTAGCAACATCTATATTCAGCACAAGGACTAGACCAGAATAAGGTGATCATTAAATAGTTTAAAACAAAGAAGACAGCAAAATGTAATGAGCTTCAACAAATCAAGTGAAACAGGGCTAAGAGGCTCTACCAGCTATGTCTTGCACTTAGTCACCTCTTCGGAAACCTTTTGTAGGAGATGGAAGGACAATCATCTCCCCAACAGCTTCCACACTGGATAGATGATGGACAGGTCGTTCCTTTTGAAAAACCCATTTTCTTTATTCTGCACAAGGGATAATTCAGCTCAAGGGCAAGGAAAAAAAAAAACAGAAGGAGAAATAGGGAAAATGCTTGAACGTTAAAATAGGCAAATTACTGAGCTAGAAAATCTAGATTAAATTAAACATTCCTGCAAATGTATAATAGAGAAACGAATGGCTCCCATCTGGAAGCTCAGCAAATTAACTTGGATCCTGGTTAAGACAACAGCACCAGAGTCTGCTTCCAGAAATGTAAATATCCAGTGTACATTTGCAATCCAATCACACGCTAAAAATACAAGACAACTCAGAGTGGAAATCTGATTTTGTGTCTACCCTCTTAATGGGAAATAAAAAAATAATTCTTTAGACACAGCAATCTGGACTCATTTTTCCTGCTTGGAGAGATGATGCAAGATGTCTTTGCACCAGCAAAGTCTTTCAGCTGCTTCTGATTGCTAGGCCACAGCTCACGTGTTGGAGGCCTGACTCTTCTTCCTCGTATTCCGCTTCCCCATCTCGTTTTCCATCCTGTGTCCCCTGGCTGCTCCACTGTACTGTCCTCAGCTCTCTGTATATTTACTGCACTTCATTTGATTCTTCTTATTAAGAGTATTCAAGTTTATTTTTCCCCCAGAGACTTATCTCTGGCCTTCCAGTAAGAAAAGGGCTCTTGGTCTCAGTGTGCAGATGAAGAACTCAACCACAGGCATGAACCAGGCTCAGGACTAAATTTAGCCCAGAAGAGGATAGTCTTTCTGCCGGTAGACCAGGAAGGCAGTTCGGAGCAGTAGCCTATTTTAGATGCTCTTTGGTGGTGTCTACCTCCCTCTAGGCTATAGAGAGAGCCTGGGGAGACCAGGCTTAGACTCTGAGCATTATCCCTGAGGACTTTTGATGCTACAAAAGGAAGGCAAAGCTATTACAAGTTAATGTCATCCGTATGGTTCAAGAGCTGACACCGGAAGGGAAGTTTTAGGGTGTTCCACCACCAGAAGGCATTCATGGAAAAAAAATCACGTTTCTCTGTGTATGAGACACGTCCGTCTGCGATCACAGCAGGCACAGCCAGGAGTTTTAAACTACAGAAAAAAAAAAAAACCTCTAGAGACAGGATAATCAGCAAAATCATTTAATTCCCACATCTGGTTTTAATAAACAAATAGGGGGATTCGTAAATGCAGACAAAAAAAGCACATAATATCCAAACTTAGGAGAGCAAAGAGCATATGAACACTAATAGCAGCAGTCAGATAACATGTTAGATAATTAGCCAGAATTCACAGATGATGAGTGAGAAACAAGAGCACAGATTAACATACTGATACCAGGAGAAAGGGCACTGCAAGAGAAAACTCAGGGAGCAGAGTAAGAAACTCCAAAGGAGTGCAGTGGCATGGGGTCAATTGCATTTCCAAGTCTTGCTTGGAAGAAGGAGGGACAACAGCATGGGTTATCCTACATCCTACAGAGTCTGCATGGCAGTGCAGTGCAGATTGCAAGGTCCACAGCAAGACAGAAGTGCCAGCAGGGCTTATCTTACTGTGGGACTGCAACTTCCCAAAATACTCAACTGAGGAACCCACTATTAACGTAAAGAGCTGACCACAGATATTCCTGGAAGCAGAAGACAACAATTATAATCCTCCAGCTGCTGAACTAGAAAAGGGCAATTCTAATTTAGACACTGTAAGTAGCTATAAGTGCTCAATGAAAGCAACTCTGGAGGCAATTGTAATCATGGAGAGGTGATTTAGGGAAACTCAAAAATTCATCTTTTCAATTTTCCATAAGCTTTGAGGAATCTAAGGAACTCGGCATGGAAGCCAGCTGGATGAAAGTGCTCAAGAACACACTTGTGAGAAGCTTAGAATATCTGTATGGCAAAGATGGAAAAAAAAAAAAAGTTGGTACTGATCAACCCCAAACAAAGTAGGGGAGGTATCTGTGGAATGAGTCCCAATCCATCTGCAGAAAAAAAAGATCACCAAAAAGGGATTTTAAGGACTAAGCAGAATGTATGTGAGGAATGGAAAGGAAGGGCTGCTCATCAAAGACAGAGCTGTGTCAGAGGTCAGGAAACAAAGGGGTAAAGAGAAATTGCCGAAGTCAAACTGAGTTAGATCATGCAAATAAAAATAAAAAAGCAAAGATCAAAATGTTCTTCAATGATACAAATTTAAAAAAAAAGAGTAAGGAAAGTGGAAACTAGCAGCACTTGGCTGATGCATCTAAAAACAAAAGCACAAGAAGGGAGAGGAGCTTCTACTGGTACTGCATCAGGATGGGGAACAGCAGATGGAAAAAATAAACCCACAGTGCTGACAAAAACCCCTTCAAACTATTAAACGCCCATGATCAAGTTGAAACTGAAAGTGTGGCAGTTTCTAATCAGGGTGGAGATGAACAGCCTATCCCCAGGGCAAGCACCCAAGAGGGGAGCAGTTTGTTTGGACTGAAGTCTACTTTCTGCTCGCTGCAATAAGAGGAGATAGCACTTTGCAATCAACACAGCCTCGTGAAATTTGCTGTTTTGAAACATGCTGACCACAACCACCTCACAGAGAAAACTAAACAACAGGATGATCAGAGAGTGTCATGATGTGCGTAGAAAAATATCTTAAAAATAAGATTAAATGGGATCGATTGCCACCTGTAGCCTCATCCCACAGCATCCAGAGGCAAGGGTGCTCTTGCTTCTACCCTTGCATCCCTTTTCTGACTTCAGCACAGGTGTCCCACACTTGGAGGTTGAGAGGAGGGGAGACTGCTTATTTTTAAGCACTGGTCATTGGAGTAATTTTTGAGGAGGCATCAAAGCTACCCCACCAAAACAATAAAAATCTCTTGCTGGGTTGGAGCAGTCTGTCTAAAATTCGGTAGCAAATGCATTAAGACCAAAACCAAGCTTTGCTCTGAATAACCGTAACATAGCACAGATATCTCCCTGGAGCTCACTCCCAGACTTCAGCATCCTGAGCAAATGCAAACTACATAATTTATAAGCACTTCAGGACTGTTTCTTCCACTATATGGAATTAAGAAAGGTGATTCATGTACCTGAGGAAGCTGGGCAGTAGGAGCCAGTGTTAAAATTTTCTTGTTCTCCAATGAAAGCATTGCTCTCAGAGCACAGAGTTGCCTTCAGGAACAAGAAAATATTTCCAAGTGCAGACAAAATGTGCTATAGCTTCATCAAGTCGTGGTCAACCGTGCACACAGCAACTGGCTTTGTGCCTGATGTTTACTGAGAGTAAATACAAAAGCTCTGCAACAACAGAACTGGCATCACACAAGCCAGAGAAGCAAACCTATTATTGTCCAGAATTATTATTACATTGTATTATTAACCAAAACATCTTAAGGAAAAGATTAAGAAGCTGTAACTCCTTGACTTATGCCCAGCATCACTGCTGCTCATCGGCTCCAAGCCGGCTCAACGGGGCATACAACCAAATGTATCACTGCTATTCAGAGTAATGAGGAACAGCTTAACCTCTAACCTCAGGTCACATTTGAGGACATCTCTTTCAACAGCAAGACAATTAAAACCAGAACTAGCACATAGGCAGGTCCACAGCATCAACAGCTGTTGGAAGATTCCTCTGAGTCAGTCTTGATGCAGCATGGTATGCAGTGTTATGACTTGTAGCTGTAAAAATGTTAAAATTTTACAAGTTTACAGAATTCATGAAGAACCAAACTGGAATCTTTTCTGTGGTCTTGCCTCTTCCTCCCAGAAATTATTGGATTTTACAGTGTTTAGTCACCTCCCTAAATTCAGCTGCAGATTCAGCTCAACTAAGCATGATGGGAAGTTCTCCCTCTACAGTACATAGCCAAAAGCAGAGACCTTCTGAGAAGAAAACCAGGATATAAGCAGGTATTCCCATTACAAGGACTGCTCCAGACAGTGAGATGATCAATGAATATTTTCACATGCTCTGCACCTATGCCACTAACACAAAGCAAAACACTTGTGATCTCCCATCAACAAAATCTTTCAAGTATCATTATTCACCCGGATTAAGCATGCACTTTAAGTGTACAAAAAAATCCAGCCAGCCCCAAGATAATTTAAGCATATGCCTCAAATGAAATACAAGACTGGATGTTCTGGCTCAGGGCAGACTTCAGATCCTTTCATTACACACTTTTCAGTGAAAGACAGAAGCACAATGCTGAGGCAAAGGAGGGGACTGAAAAAGAACCAGGCTACACATCACAATTTATTTTATGGTCAGTGGCTTATCTTTAAATCAGACTTGTAGGGAAAAACAGCAGGGAAGAGGCTCAAAAATTGTTTCAAAGACACTACTGCACTGGCTGTCTGGTAGTAGAATAATCATTTAGTGTCAATCTTGCAATAGCTGTAATTGTTTTGGAAGACATTAATATTGCAAAATTATAAGCGCATATAGTAACAGCAAGTCAAGTCAAATCTAACCTTTCTTCATTTTACATTTGCTTTAGACATGTTTTCTCCAGTACAGAAAGAATCAACTTAAAGGAAAAAAACCCCATCATGTAGATTAAAGTTTATTGATTACCCAGACACTAATTCCAGCCCAGCTATTTGAGATCTCTCCAAGGGGAAAGGAAGAGATGGTATTTACAGAAACTGCTTCTAATGAGAAAACCTTAAGGCACGGAAGGTGAACCTGAGAGCAACGAGTACCAATTTTATAGAATATAAACAACTGTTTGCTCTTGTAATTGCATTTGCCTTTCTAACTACAGTCCCTATACTCTACCTTCCTCCAGAAACACCCACTGTGAGGCAAGGGTGGCCAAAGCTGGATTACATCACTGTAACTATGGGGAAAACATGTTATGACTTGCTTAAACACACTTCATTCAGGGAAAGCCTCAAGTTTAGCAGTTTAAAAAAAAAGTTACAAAATCAGTGTCACAGAGGGACTATCCCTTTGTCCCCAGTGATTGGAACAGCACAGTATTAACAGAGCTCTATGATGAAGGACTATTTTATTTCTGAAATAAAACCCAATGTCCCAAGCAGCTAAGTTCACTTCAGAGAGGGCACCAAGCCCTAGGAAATTACTTTTCTTAGAAAAAGAAAAAGAGAAGAAGCTACTTCTTCCAAGTCTTCTCCTGACAAGCCAATTTTGTTGAAGGCAATGATGAAGTCTCCTTTGCTGGCTAATGACCTAAGCCAGCAGGACTTTCACATGGTTTCTGCAGGCAGAAGACACTCACTCCTGCAAAGCTAATCCTGGTTACGCTCCTGCGTTATAGCTACGGGGTGCCAAGGGTGCTGAAGCTCCAACGCTTGGGGTGAGCAAGGAACTCTGACCACGCGACTGTCACACACACCTTCTCCCACAGCCCTTGGCTTGGCAGGTGCTGGATTTGCCTCCATCAGACGTGAAGCACCTGCAGTTCCTCCGTCACTGGAGGAAGAGAGCTAAAAAAAAAGCAAACGAGCAGAAAGCAACTACAGTGTAAAGAATGCTCTGAACTGAGCTACAGCTGAGCTTGCATGCAAGGAGATTTGGGTTTCATGGACAAGCAGCAATGACAGGAGAGGAATTAAGTAAACAGACATTTGCCAAATATAACTTCCAAAAACAAGTTGTCAGGAAATGGCAGCTTTGGTGGGGTGCAGCAATAGGATGGAACGGACATTCTCACAGCATCACATTTTTATTTAGAGAAGATAACCAAGGAAAAAAATAAATACATTTTGCATATGGTCTGTCTCTGAGTGGCCTGATAAACGCTGCTGTTCCCTGACTATGGGCCAGCCACATTCCATCTCCAACTGCACAGCCTTCAGAAGCATTAGCAGTCATTAAGAAAAGCCAACCATAGTGATAAGCAAGATGTCTATAAAAGAAATACATGCCGCACTGATACAGATTTATTTTTTCTTTCACTTTTTGGTGGACTAACATGGTACACTCCTTATAAAGACATTTTTCAAGTGCTTCACAGTTATTACTCCAGTGTTGACTCACTGAATCCCAGATGGGATCCTTGGCATCACTCATCCCAGCAGGTCTTCAGGACAGCACCAAAGACTTCATGTGTGGTCACCATGCAGATACTGCTCTTTCAAATCGCCACACAAGTGTCTGAAGCACGGTTCCTGGGAATTTGCTGTGATCTCACAAAAAACATTGAGAACCATTGATCTAGTTCAATACCTTTTCATTCAAATAATTTCTCCAAGAATTTTGGCACCCAGCCACCACACATTTGGCCTATACCACCTGTTTTCAAAAGATATGCAACCCTGACCTAAAAGCCTCCAGAGGATGAGAACCCCCCTACAGCCAGAAACAACTGTCTTCCAACAGTGATGTTATTCTACCGTTAAGCAAGCAAAGGGTGCACAGTTTTTGCTGTGGTAGAGTTAGGATAGCGGAACTGGATCATTTTGTGTCATCTCTCTCTTTGTACCATATATAACTCAGTGCTCACTTGTGCAGCTCACTGAAAGATTAGTTGGCTCATTCAGACAGGCAAGGGTAGACTCTTAAGACGTTTAAGTGATTTGGGGCAGGATGATCATCTGTCTCCTCCCTGCCCACAATTAATTGTTCCATGGCCCCCGTCTGTGCTAGGACTAAGCATGCTAGGGAAGTGAGAAAAGCAGAGCAGCTGAGCTCCTTCCACCATGACTAGGAGCATCTCTTCTCCCTCAGCTTTCAGTGCTTTAAAGGAAGTTGTCACAAAGGGAGCCAATCCCATTGATGATCCAGGATCCTGCTTGTTCCACCTAAATCTCAGTATTTCAAATTAAAAATTAAACAGGCAGGGAAATTAAACAACAAAGCTTTGCAGTAAGCTAATAAATCGTGGTGTATCTATGCTCAGATGGTTGTACGGAGCACAACAAACTTGAAACAGCCTTCAAATTTCTAAAATTAAACAGTTCTTGGTGTTACAGAGGTCAGCCATCTGTTCAAATGTTCATGTTTTAGTTAATATAACCCTTCTTCCACTCTTCTCTCCTGACTCAAGCATACTGCCTAGGAAGAAGAGAGTATGACTCCCTAGGAAGAGGAGAATATGGCTGAAGTCACTAGACAGCCCTCCTCTTCCATGAAGAACTGCCCACAGAAAGCACATTTGTGGTTAGGACAGACTATGTAGGCAAACAAGAAAAGAGGTGGAAAGACTAGTGTGTTATGGAGGTCTCAGGAGAGCCAAAGCCTGCAGGGAGCCAGGACTGCTGGTGACGTTCGAAAGAGAATTGTTCAGGTTCCGAAAGCTGCGCTCAACATCCCTGACTTGTCAGGACACCTCTGACCTCCATCACACCCTTCCTAACCTCTGCTCAGTCTTGCAGGGTTCCTAGAAATATTAGAAAGCACTTCAACATTCAGCTTTAAAATGCCATCTCATGACAGGGAGAGAGTGAAATATGCTGCTCTCAGCAGATTTCATACACGTTTCTAGTGGAACTACTTGTTTTATAAGAAATTGGAATTTTCTGGGGTTATTCAGCAAGCAAGGCCAGCCCCAGGCTGAAGCTGGGTTTATAGAGCAAGAAGTGGGCTTCAAGTTGTGCATGGTATGAAAAGATAGGACGCAAAACAACCAAATTCGGCTGTTTGACATCCTTTCACAGTCTGTTATTCTGTCATCTCCTCTATTCCTGGTAATAAAAGGAGGAACAAAAAAACCATGAGTTCTGATAAAGGTGAAGAATGAGCAGGACACGAAGACAGAAGCCAAACAAGAACTTTCAGGAAGAAACCAAACTTGGGCAGGGGAAAAGCAAAAGTTAAAAAGATGTGAAAGTGGTTGACTGAGAATAGGTTGGTTTTCTGCAACCATCAACCTGCTTAAAATGTGTCTTCAAGGAAACTGGCCAATGCATGTCAGATACAGGTAGCCCTTGTCTGTCAGGACCTCTGGCATGAAGGAAAAGGCAAAACATGCATATTTACACCTTCGGCTTTAGGCTGGGAATGATGTTCTCAAAGGAGACAAGGCAACATTCTGCTTTATTGTGCATAATTTTAAACCAGCAGGAGTTGGAACAGGTTTGGATGAAGACATTTGGATAAAATTCTGTATAACAGAGATATTGTGCAAAACTACCTACTAGGTTAAACACTAAGCTGAGTTTAGATAGAGAAAAGTGTCCCCATAGTCACTTGTAAACCCATCTTAGAACAGGTGTGAATCCTTGGTATTGCACGTGGCTTAATTCAGGGAATAACAGTGAATGAATTACTGGAAACACTGCCATTCATTCTTTTCTAACACCTCCAGTTTAAAGACTAGCAAACACTTCACAGCTTGACCTTTGGGATGAATGTAAAAGCAGTACTACAGCACCAAAACAAAATATTTTGCTGCTTTTTTTGAAGTCAATAGGACCTGTATTATTTGAAGAATGGTTGCCTCAGGGAATCTGTTTCACTGCAAAGCCATTTAGGCAGCTGTCATTAGCTAAAAGCCCATTTTTGTTTAATGACTGCTGTTTCACATACTCCCAATGCCATGCATCATAACTGTCATCCCTAGACCTTAGATTAATGAAAGCATACAGCAGCAGCATTATACTCAGGGGTCTGCTGATATTCCCATTATTAAACCACTTCTTACAAGTTTTGACGTTTAGGCGTAACAAATCCTGTGTTCTGCGTGGGTGCTGTCATGGAGGTGGATGCTGCTCCATTCCCCCAGGCTGCCTGGCTGTCCAGGCAGAGACATCACCATCCCCAGCTGGGGCATCTTGCAGAGCTTGGGAGAAGGATGCTTGAGATATAATGAGAAAGAAAATAAAATGTTTACATTTGTTTAGATGTGCTTTATCATCATGGGAAGGATTCAGAAGGGGTGGAAAGCAGGATAAGGCCCAGTCTCCTACTAAGTCACACGTTATCCAGGGTGCAGAGGAAACTTGTGGCTGGAGCGGAACACTATCACAAAGTTGTTAAACATCTAGAAATGACTGAAAAACCAGATAACCTGCAAAACCAAAGACCTTTTCCTAGAGTCCCAGGCTATGATCTTTAAAACACACTGATTCTGGAGGACACTCTGAAGTAATTTCCAAGGTACCACACAAAATATGTAATTTAGTACCTGCCTGCTATGAAATGCCTTTTGCACCTGCGATCCTCTATCAGCCCTCCACTCGGCTGCCACTTTGCAGGTAAATTCATATCCCACTATCTTTACAGTGGAGAACAGGGACCATTCAATCCTCTTACCTCACTCTGTGACTGAGGAGCAGAGTCTATGAACTATAATTGGTCAAACTTAAAACAAATAACCAACAAAAACAAGAGAAAAAAGCTCTTTTCTTCAAAAATGAAATGCAAAATGATGCAAAACAGTTAGAAAACATATGAAAACTCAGGGAAGGTATTCCTGGCATGTTCTGAAACCAATAAGCACAAGATTTTATATTCTCAAGTTTCTATTTTCAGGCACTTGTATTAACATACCTATGTATTGTGCTCCTTGTTACAGAGTTAAAATATTTCATCATCAATCAGAGATAAGGTATTTTTACCTAGAAAAAAAAGGACTTAAGAACAACCTGCCTTGGCTATTCCAATATAAATTATCAGAACAAAAGAATTAATTATTCTGACAAATAGGCAGTAATGGTAAATACCAAGCAATGAGACATTATACACTTCCATAAGGATGTATCTCTTAATACTGATGTGCCACAAAATAATTTTTGATGGTAAATCCCTAGAATGAAATTTCCTCCCCGAATTACAAAAAGTAATATTTTTCCTAAATTATTTTTCCCGTGGCATTTCATTGAATAAAATGATGAATTATATTCCCTTTGAAATTCAGTAAAGGCCAAATACCATTTTTTTGGTGGAATGAAAAATTCCGCAGTTTAATCAACTTCATTTTTACTGTAACAGATTTACTACACTTCATTTACTGATGAAATCAATATTGAGACAATAAATTCTCAGGCTTTAGGGTGTGAGATAGTCAGCCAGCAAGCACCTAGCAAAGAAAATCTGTCCCACCACTCCTGCACCAAAGCAGGAGCACAGCTACAGCTGGGATCTACAGCCCAGTCTTCTTCCAGCTCTCCAATCCTGTCTGCACTTGAATAGAACCGAGTAGTTTAGTTGGAAAAAGACCCAGAGTGATCATCTAGTCCAACTGCAGATCTGGAAAGAAAGCTTCTTTCCAGACAACAGAAAATTCTAGACAAGGGACTGATGGCCACGTCTGCTTTTCCTGCGAATTCATGTCAGCTCTCTGGAAAGGAACAACTAAGATTTTTACTGCTAAGAGACCAGATTTTATGGTAGCCCAAGGGTGATATTTATAAATACCAAATGCATAGGAAGAAGGAAACAAAACTGCCCAGCTTAGCTGAGACTCTCTTTGTTCACACAAAAAAGTTTTACCCCACCAACCCCACTGATGCTCTGCTGGAACTTCACCAGAACACCGTGCAGGAGAAAGGCAATGTCTGGACATGACAGCAGATGTACATGCAACACTTGGTGGTGCCGGGGGAACTGCTCCCCTCCCAAAAAAGCCCCAAACCAAGCCTGCCAAACAAAACCATTAACAAAGCAATGTGCATCCTATGTCAAAGTTATCTACATATTTTATTATGGCAAAATCAGCAGTTTATGTTCCTCTACCCTAGATGGTGTGACAGAGACCAGACTTCATCAGCTGATCTTCATACCTAATGCAACAGCTTGTGGTCAGCTGGGAACAGGACTGTGCAAGAACCTGGCTGTGGAGCTGCACTGGCAAACCCACAGCATCTTCTCACCCATTCACTGGATATGCTGTGCTGCCCACCCCGAACCGTGGAGCATCCAGCCACTACCACGGGGATTTTTTTCTATTTAAGGTAGTAGTCAAGCAGTTATTGAATGTTATTCTGTGTTCCTGGTAATTAAGGAGAAGGCTGTAAAAATCCCCATATTAAATGCCTCCTTTATTTCAAATGAAGGCTTGATGGGGATGGAAATGCTCATTCTGTCTCTCTGTATGTTCATACTCACACAACTGCAGACCACACTCAAGACAACCATGGCTGCTTGTGGTAGCGTTCCCACCAGGATCCTGCTGCTTTTGGGTGCCATGAGCCAGGTACAGCAATTAAGCTGCTCACCAAACAGGCTGTCGCAGGATACAGAGCCCGGGACGATGCCCATGTTCAGCCTCTCTCTCCATCACCTCTCCTTCCAAATGCTGATGAAGGCCAGAAAGATTCCTAGAAACTCTCCCTCAGGAGACAGTGCTGCATTCCCTGCCCTGGACCAGCCCCCCATCCCAGTGAATCCTGGAGGTGGGAAGTTTAGGAGTGGCAATGTCCTTTCTACTGAGTTCCTCAGAAAGGGAGCTGCATCCAAACACCTTACAGGAGACATTCCCTGGGCTACTGTAACTCTGCTATGCAATTCCTAGCTCACCAAAGCGATGCTGTGAAATAGTTTTGGCACCCACCATTTTTGCAAACCATGCTGACTTTTAGTGGTAACCCACTCAGACCCATTGTAAAGGAACTTATTTTGATCAACTTCATATTTGTCCCAATTGAGGAAAATCACACCTCATCTCATTGCATTCCCTTTTCAAGAAAGGCCATGATTTTTTTCCTTCCCCTCTGGGAACACAACAGTTGGCAGTCTATCCAACCTGCAGGGATCCAGCTGGACAGACATGCTGTCTGTAGATATTTCTGACTGCATCCCTTAACCAACCTTAGCCCTAGGATGCATGTTTATCTTTGCATTACCAGGGTATCAAGCTGTACAGGGTAATAAGAAGGAGAAGAGCAAGGTAAGGATCCACTCCAAATTACCATTTTTTTAAAATTAAGATTGCTGGGGCCCAATATAAAACCCAGCAAGGTGGAGGGACAGAACTGCTGGTCATGGGAGGTCTCCTTTGCTTGATTTAGATGGCTTCTCAAGGATTCAGGTGGGTGAAAACCACTGCATTCCCTTGGTGACTGCCCAAGTAACTCCACTGAGCATCCCCAAACCTTGCTCCCTCTTACACCAAAGCTTATCCCAGCAAGTACCAAGTCCCAGACACCACAAGCCAAGGCACAGTGTTATTTTATTCCAAGCCTGGCCAACTCGATGGAGGTCACAGGAAAATTAAAAATGTAACGACTCACTGTAAAGGAGAGGGGGAAAAAAGTGTCGAGTTCATGACTAATCTTTGCAGCTCTTGCCATGGACAGGATTTGTACAGCCATGTTGATTTTTTATAAAAATAGTTAATCGTATTACACCCATGCTGCAAGACCAAAGATTCACAACGATACCTTAATACAGCTTAAATAAAAATAGCACCACCTGAGTCAATCTGAGCATGATAATGCTTTGTAATCCCACACTCTTAGGGGATGAACCGTTGTATAGCAGTGAATCAACACGAGATACTTGCAGTAGGAGACACTACTTTTTCATGCTATATAGCAACACCTCTACAAAACGGAGAAGGCAGGTGGTGTTTGGGGGAGCACAATGGGGAAAACAGGGCAATTATAGAGCCCCACTATCTTTCAGCTTGGAAATATTGGCTAATAGTTTATTTTTCTAAGAGGAAGGCCTGCTTTAATTTTTTTCCCCATCACAGTAAGGAATTAAGGAAAAAGTTTGATTTTTAGAAGTTTTTGAAAAGCGAGCAATCCCGAAGCCAGTGAGCACTCACGCAGAAGATTCATTCATTCATAAAAACAAACAAAGACAAACAGCAGTGCTGCATATTCGTTCTGGGTTTTTTTCCTTAACATCCTTGAATGAGCAAACAGTGTGTATGGAAAGCAAACAAACAGTACAACATAGAGAAGTCTCAACAGAGAAAACATCAGTAAAACCTATTTATAATAAGAATGTAAAAGACAAAGACTCAAATAGCAATTTTTAAAGGTGGTTAAGGAAAAAATTGGAAGCTTTGATTAAGGACACATTAAACCATAATGAATTATTTTCAACTACTTTGTTACATAAGTTATTCACAAAAGATACTTCATTTGCTATTGTACTCCCCATTTGTTCTTTTTTAAGACACATTTTCCAGTTAATTGCACTTCCATCTCCCCTCCCTGCACCCACGGTATAGTTTTATATAAGGCAGATAACTGGCCCTCGCAGTTCCCTCCAGACAGCAGGGAAAGGTAACAGAAAAAGTTAACAGAACTGAAAGGTCTATCTTTCCCCAAGAGGACTTGAGTTTGAGTTCTGAGGCAAGGCAGATTTTCAAGGCTGTAGTGCAGATGATGCCCAGGGGAAGGAGACAACAGCCTCAAATTCCCACTTGTCTTGCCTACTCCCTTCTCCTTCTCTGCCCTGGTGCTCAGCCTGGCACTGCTGCTGGTTTTTTTTCTTCTTGCAGAGCCTGAATATTCACAGGAAGGGTGATCCCATGGAACCCTGGTTTTGGGGACACAGGTGGGCTATAGAGAAGGCAGGGAAATGCTGACAAGGACAGTAGACACAGAGCCATGCCAGAAGGCACCAGGACTCAGGGGTGAGGAGATCCTGGTCAGGGGGTATGTTCTAGTGATGGAGAAGATCCCAGAGCTGGGTCATGGAGGTGCCCATGATGGAGATGCCCATGGCCTTGCTCTGTGCACAGAACATAGAGCACATTTCCAACAAATATCCCAACATTTGGCAAGAACATTCCCTGATTTCCATGTTTTGCCACAGGTGATCCTGAGATATGTTCAGAAACTCAACCCTCCAGTACTGCTTGTAACTTCACATTCAAGGAGACCCTCCTTCCCACAAGCATGAAGGCTGCAGAGCTTTCAACTCAGCTTTCAGTTTAAAAATAGAATGTTTCTCAAAGCCAGTTTGGTAGGACAGATCTGTCAGTCTGGCTGCAAGAATTTCACTTTCATGTTGCATCAAACACACCAGCTCTGGACCAGAGAAGCAAGGAGCCCTGTTCCAGACACAGAGCCCCATGTCCATGCAAGCAACAGGCAGTTTCTGAAATGATGTTCACACCATTTCATGTCCCATGCTCTGCCTTCCCTGGCCATGGGTCACAGCCACTTACGTGCTCCTCCAGAACAGCAGGGAGGTTACAGCAATGCCACCACCACGGCCCCCCTGCATTGCACCTGGGACAGAGACAGCCCTCCTGCCCACATCCCAGCTCCAACCTCCCAGCACAGTCACTCCAGCAGCACCCTGAAACACACCGAGGCACGAGGCCCCCCGACACGCTGTCCATTCAGGTGTCCTCCCCAGGGTGGCCCTGACGGATGCATCTCCCATCATGTGTCTGGCTCCCTGGTCTTCCCTGCCCAGAGCTGCTTATGTGCTTACAGGCAGAAACACAGGTAAGCAGCTTGCTGCATCACAGCCTGTGGTATCACAGCAGGAGAGCACCCAAATGCCAATCTCCCCCTTCCCTGGCCAGCATCTTCACTTCCAGATGTGCTCAGCTGGGGTAAAATTCAAGCTACTTTCGGGCACATTCATACACATTTTAGTTTTGTACTTTATTCTGAAGCCATCCATGTGCCACTGGCCACACATTACATTTTGGAAAATGTCCATCAGGCTCAGTACCAGTCTGCCCTCAAGTCTGTCTCTTCCTACATGTTAAACATGAACTGACACAGCCAGACCACTGTAAGGCTCTATACAGGAGCTGTTACGCTTTGGAAATGTACCTTCTTCTGGTATGGATCATATAAATTCCCAAATTGAAATCATGGACACACCTGAACTTGAAAAGGCAAGGAATATAGACCATTAAAGCACCCAAAAATGTGATGTACAAACACCCAACAGCTCTAATCTCTGTTAGCAAAAGTGCATCAGGAGTCCAAGCTCCCCTGAAAGACCACAGGAGCTTCCTGCTTTTGAAAGCACTACCCAAAGAGGCTACCCAGGAGAAAGACATAATAACTGTGGCAAACAATCTGGAGTATCAACAAGTGGTTTTTTACTCATACTCTGTTCAGGTGTTGCCTGAAACAAGAAGAAAAGAAAATCTAATTTTAAATACAATTTAAAGAGACAGTTTTAAATTAACTGGATTTTACACACATGGTATTACTGTCATCCATCTCATACTCCCCTCTGTCCTCAGAAGAAGAATTTTGTTTCATTTTTCAACCTCTCAAAAAAGATCCACTGAATATTCAGGTCCCAATCCAGAAATCAGCAGTACAAACCAAGTGGGTTTACAACACAGATCCCATTGTAGCTGCAGGGCTGGGGAAGAGGAGGGGTTCACAAGCTACTGCTCACAAGAGCCTTTTGGTGAAAGGCACATGGGATTCATGATTTGGCCTTGTAAAACTCAAGTTTTAGGAACATAAGCCTCAATACAGAAAATAAGAATAACACAGCACACTAAGTAAGGCATGTTTTCATTGACGAAAGATGTAGTTGATAACATATACATTTAATATGTATACATTATAAATACAAAATAACCATTTTCTAGCCACAATGAACACATATTTAGGTGGACAGACACACCAAACTCCATCATCCTCCCCTGCCCTGAGAAACTACCAGTTCAGATGGCTACATTTCAGCTGTATGGACACTTCAAATCAAGCTGGGACCATATGTATCAAAAGGCATCTGATCTATGGGAAGTACACAGATTTGGAAGACAGAGAAGTCCATTAGAGGTTTGGGGCATCCCGCCATAGTTCATTAGTCAGTCTGAACACAGAAGAGCTCTAATAGCTTGTATCCTGTGCACTAGGGAAATGCAACGAAAGACTGAGCTTCCTGAGGAATTAATGGGCAATTATATAATTTGGTTAATCTCATGGGAAAGAAAACTAGAATTGAAAGAGGAAACGGAATATGCAT
Source organism: Machaerirhynchus nigripectus (assembly GCA_013397975.1). NCBI lineage: Eukaryota > Metazoa > Chordata > Aves > Passeriformes > Dicruridae > Machaerirhynchus > Machaerirhynchus nigripectus. Next base: position 373,566 of record VZRQ01009099.1, read on the forward strand.
TTCTCTAGAAACAACAAAAACAAACAGCAAAGGGTGTTACAGAGCAGAGTCCCAGCAGGCACCATTGCAGAGATGCATTGCAGAGACCTCCAGGAGAGGAAAAGAAATTGCACTGATTTACATCAGCCTAAGAGGTGCCTTTGCACCTGCAACGGCACCACGTTGGCAGTTCTTAGTGATCTCATCCTCCTGATTTAATGTTTCACTTACTCACAAGTAGGAACCTAATGAAGTGCGTACAAATGAAATACATGGAAGTCTGGGGTGCAGGCAGAACAAAATCAGTCACATGTGGCAGAGATTAGCATGGGTTATGCAGCTCATTTAACTCTCTGGAAGCTGCATTCCTTTAGATTAACACCTTTGGACAGAACAGAAGGAAAAAACCCCTAGGGTTGGTTTTTGACACAGAAAACACTGCCCCAGTAGGACGTGTAGGATTTTAGTAAAAAATACAATGTAATTTGTACAGATTTTCCCTGAAGTCAAGAATTTTTCTAAAATGTAGCAGTTCACTTATCAAATCTCATGAAATTCTTTTTAGTGCAAAGGTAAAGCTTAACATTTTGATGACAAACCCCTGCTCAAAGATTAGCCCTGCCAGCTTTAAAATTAAAGCATGCCGTTAACTCAGCAAATGCAAACTTCTGCACTCAATGCAGAACAAAAAACAATGCTTGCTTTTTCTATTTCTCATTTAGATTTTCTATTATTAAGTTAAACAGTGCCTTAAAAGGAGCAGGCTCTGCAAAGCACTCACCACCTATTTTGGAATCTCTTCAGAGGAAGTCCACGGGGCTCGTTTACCTGGAAGAGAAGACACAAACCAAACATGCTTTATATTACAGCTTTTCTCTAAGTGACAATCTTCACACTCTTGGCCTCTCCTGTAAAAGCTACCTTTCCCAGTAGAAAAAAAAAACAGAATTAGTCTAAGCATGCAAAAACCCTGCTCCAGTTCTTACCCTACAATGGGAAGCAGCTTTGCTGTGCATTTGCATTTTATTATTTGTCCTGAAATAAAAAACATTTCCATGCTGAAAAATGCACAATTTGTCTTGAATTCAAGCAGCAAATTCTTCTGGTGTTCCAATATGTTCCAATAATCTGTTGGAATCACCCTTCTTACTTTAAATATTTTTTGTAAAAATTTATCTTTCAAAATAAGCAAGTATCAAGTTCAGATTCAGAAGGTTTGCTTGTCTCATACCACAGAATATTACCACACCAATATGCAAAAACTGGAGCAAAATAAAATATATGAGAGAGCCAGTTCCAAGTTTACTGCAGCCACTAAGCATTACTCTGAAAGGTTAAAAATCACTTTTCTTTCACTGAGCATGTTTCTCAAGGAAAAAGAGTATAATAATTTAGCATCTGTCAGCTCTGAATGCTGAGGGTTCATCAGCCTTTAAGGAGTCACAGATAAGAGCACCAGGAGCAGGTTCACCTCCTCCTATGGTTCCTAATCTCTCAAAATCTGTGGATTATAAAATTGAAAGCAAGTGACTTGCTCTGATTCCCTCTCTCACAGAGCTGACCATGACTTTCTTCCACCACCAAGGCCAAGCTTTGCTGGGAAGAATTCATCTTCTCCAGCCCAACACACCAACTTCTTTTCTGCCAGATCCCCGTCTGACCCAGTAACCCTGTAACTTCTGCAAACTAAATCCCACTGTGTTTAGCTCCCAGGTGCCTCCAGCCCACACCTAAAACACACAGTTGGTCTGCCCAATGCCAAACCCCAGCCATGGACATCCCAGACAAAGCCTCCCAACAGCCTCCTTCGACACTTCACCATCCCTACAAGCAGGAGTTCTTGCCTTTCATGGTATCACTCACGTTCATTTCCACTGGCCCTAACCCCTACAGACATGGAGTTTCATGTTTCTCCCCTTACAGCAAGCTGTTGCTGTTTGCTGGCACTGCAAACTCCTCATGCAAATCCTACACCTCCTCTCCAGACCAATACTCCAACAATGCCAAAGCACCAGGAAATCCCAACACTGGACACGAAGTCCATCCTCCTGTTTATGGAAGCATCAGTCTGCTGCTGTTGGGGCAGGACGATGCTGGAACAGCGTGTATGATCCCGCAACACTTTTCAGTGGAGGCCCTCCAACCACTCCTGAGTATTCTGTACAGCCAACCCATTCACCAGAGATAACTGCAAGCCCACACTAAAGCCTTTTGGTGAGAATGATGGACCCTCCAAGGTCATCTTCTGGTTCTGTCCAAAGCTGCTTGAAAATCTAATACCTTTCTCACCCCAAGTACTTGCAACATCCCCTAGTTTGGTGCTACTTGTTGAGTCTGAACCAGCATTTTATCAAATGCATCAATAACAATGACCCTTGCCATAGGGTCCACTTTTGGAAATCCTCACCCAACACTACTTCTGAGTTTGATCACACAAAGAAGCTAAGTCTGGATCATGGTCAGCACACCTACCTTGCACCATCTGTAAGTTTCAACAAAATTTCCTTTCCTTAGGTTTTTTTTCTATTAATATCAAAACAGCACCAAAAACCTAAGTAGGATTGGAGTAAATCATATCATCTGCTCTTTTTCTATCTACAGGACATGTTACCCTGCTCCGGAGGGTAATTAGGATGTCTGACATTATTTGTTCCAAACTAACCCATGCTGACTGTTACTCATAAGAATGCAGAAGATGACTGGGTGGGAAATAATTTATTAACTTCCAGAAATACACTGTAATAAAAGTCAGAGTGATTGTACTGCAATTCCATCTCCTCCTTTTAAAAAATTTAGCACTATATTTTTTGCTTTTTGATTGTTATGGTAACCTCAAAAATTCTCCACAGGTTTTCAGAAGTAAACACCAAGAAGAAATTGAAAAGAAGTCAAGCAGCCAGGTGAAATACAGCTCCTTCTACAGTTCACACAAGAACAAAACAAGTGTCACAGAAGTGAGGTCAGGGTATCCAGCCCTGGCATGGGGTCACCAGTCATCCCCTGAAGGTGCCCTCTCCCCTGATCACTGGTGAGTGATGCTGGTTGAATGGCTTTTACTGAAGATCAACCTTCCCACATGCATCTTCCCATCATCTGGGGAGCAGTTTCAAACAAACTTCCCTAAGGCCCAAAGAGCTGAAAGGAAAAATAAAGAGAAAGAGAAAACCCCTTAAATGTGTGCCCCCTAAGTGACTGTGTTCTTATTTTACCCTGGTAGCTTCCCTCATCAGTGCAGATTTTAACTGCATCAGTCTTCTGCTCTCAGGAAGTAAATTCCAAGAAATTTTCTGTTACCGTGAAATTTTCTATTACTCCTGCATCTCTGAGCAGACACTCATAAATTGTTGCAACCTGGCAGCAACAAAAACATTTAAGCAAAACACTTTAGATTCAACATCTTTTTATGACAAAAACTTAGTATCCTCCTCTTACAGAGTGATGGATGTTATTTCTCCAAACTGCAAAACAAATGAACCCCAGTGGAAAGACAAGGTAAGGACTGAATTTGGTCAATGGCAAAATAGGAAACACAACCCACAAAGTCTTTTAATTTCTCTTCTGTGTTGCTGCTAAAAAATTGTTGTGCCTTCCCCATCCAACAAACCAAACAGTGCAGTATTATTAGGCCATATTTACATGCCCAAAGTAAATGGAATTTCACAGTCCAGATGCTAGATTTTGGCATCCCAAAAGACTTTCAGGGACATCTGAAATCATACAAAACCTCTGCTCCAACCTGCTGGAGTAGAGGGTAACTGGATAGCACACATTAATTTCTATGTTTACAGTCCATGCAGTATTCAAATTCACTGACAATTAAAAGTGTGCTATAAATGAATTAGCAGAAGAAACTCATGGCAGAAATTCAATTACAAAGCAGAATTAAAGGAAGAGATGTCTGAAACTTTTGGAGGCTGGGCAGGAAGAGGTGAGTGCATCAGTCTACTATTTTCAGAGCTGCTAGCAAAAAGCTTAAGAAGGCTGCTCCAAATAATCATGTGTAAAGATCCTCCTTACAAAAAGAGCTACATTGAGACACCAGAGAAACTAAGGTGACAAATTATTTTTTCAGACCCCGTTTTGATCTATCTGATAGGAGTCAGATATCATGCACCCCTGCCTGCCCCACAAGAACTGCAGCTTTGCCACATCCTGCAGAATCCTCGAACAGGCCTTGGCTTGCAGCAAAGACACTGTAGACATCTTTCCTTTTCTTTTGTCTTGTTTTTCAAAGTGATTTAAACCCCATTCCTTTTCTTTGAGGCATAGGCATTATATTTTAAGCAGATTTCTTTCTACTTGATGGAGAAGCCTCAAGTGCTGTGGGCACTTTTCTTCCTGTGATGGTCACTATTTTACCCAGTCCTGCTCTAGCCTCCATTTGCTCTCCTTTGGCTGATACTATCCTTCATCAATCTCAATGCCAATTAGCAATGAGGCCCTCCCACACCTCCGAGGTTCAGCTTTCATAACTGCATTAAGACAAATCAATACTGTTATTAACATTGCCACGTTTGTGGATGGCGTGACCTGCCTGCAAACGCGGCATGCAGCAGTGGGGATACTCCCAGGACTACATTAAGTCCCTGCACTCTCTTATTTGCAATTTCTTTTTCAACTAGACTCTGCTACTTTATACATATAGGGTGGGGTTTTTTCCTCTTTCTCTTGCAAATGCAAACTGATGAAGGCTTGTAGGACACACAATTTTGCTGTCCCCTTCACGTGTGGGTAGCAATACTTCATGGACAGCCAAGAACTAATTGTCCTGTCACTTGCTTTGCAGTTGGGCTCAATGATCACTGTAGGACCTTTACAACTCAACTGTTCTATTCTGCTCTAACTTTCCTCCAGTTCCCCCCAGCCAGCTCACTCATCACCTACCAATGCACCTCAACTTTGGCTGTTCACTTTTGCACATGCCTGTGGATGCATCCAGACAGCGCAGACAGCCATGCCAGCACTGGTGCTGGCTGACCAGCTGCTCTGGAATGTGTCCACTCACCCCTTCCTCTAATGTACAGTCTCTTCCCACTCACCTCTTGCCCCCTTCTCCTCCCCATCTTTCACACCAGGCCCATAAGCCACCATGCCTGGAGCCCACCTTGACATATGATTCAGCCCCCAAAGCAAGAAACTCCCAGAGGCCTCTAGGCCCCCACATTCCAGAAGAGCTATCGGTCAGTTCACTCTGGCCATCAAAGGATGGCCACTACCCAAGAGCACTGCCAACCTGACTCAAAAGAGCTCAGATGCCATCGCAGCCCAGCGCAGGCTCCTGAGCAGGTTTTCCAGCCCTTCCTGACCTCCAGGGTGCTACAATCAGAGAATGAGACACTGGCTAACGTAAAAGCTAACTCAAGTGTTCTCCTCAATACCCCACTGTGGCTGCATTGCAGAAACACCTTGGACGGCACGTCACCTGAGAGGCTGGTACTGCTGAGAGAGATTGATGTTGTGTCCACTGCATAAACTGCTCCCCCTCCTTTTTCTACCTCAGATTCCACTAGTGGCACCTCTCCCATTACCATTTCACCTAAGCAATGTGCTTGCAACACCCCCAGTACCTACAATAATACTAATAATGCCAGAGCATAAAGGAAACACCGAGCACTGACAGTATCAGGAAACAGCAACAGGGAGGAGTTCAAAACATTCCTTGGAGCCCATGTATGCTTATTTGGAACACCTTCTACACCTATTGACTGAGCAGCTTCAGCAGGCTCCCAGGCTGCTTTGATTTCACATGCTGTAATGCAGCCTGCATTTTCAGAAGGTGTCCAACTCCTGCCAGCTCTCTGCCTCCAGGGTTTCTCTTCTGCAGTTTACTTAGACAACCTTCCAACATAAATTTTTGCAACCTGAAGCCTGTTGCTGTATCACTGGTACTTACATCTGCTCACAAAGCCACCCTGACACTGCTCGGTGAATCTAAGCTTAAACAGTGAAGTGAAATGCAAAGCCAGGTCCACTCCTCAGCAGGGAATAAAGAACAAATAATTGCGGATATAGAATAATAGAATAGTTTGGGTTGGAAGGCACCTTTAAAGGTGATACAGTCCAACACCCCTGCAATGAGCAGGCGCATCTTCAACTAGATCAGGTTGCTCAGAGCCCCCTCCAACCTGACCTTGAGTGTTTCCAGGGATGGGGCATCTATCACCTCTCTGAGCAACCTGTGACCATGTTTCACCATTCTCATAGTAGAAAACTTCTTCCTTACATCTAGTCTAAATCAACCTTCCTTCAGTTCAAAACAATCACCCCGTGTTGTACCATGAAAAGACCAACCAAACAAAAGAACAATCTAATTTTACAAAAGAACCCCAGCTTAAAACAAAGGAGATTGGGTCTGCTTGGTGTTGCAGGGATGGTGGTATAATCTCTACCCTGTTTTCCTTCAGTTTCCTTTGGCACTCAGTCTATCAGGAAAGTCAGCAAATCTTGAGAGCACAACAAGATACTCACCTGGGAGCTTAAATTAATTACTCCAAGTGAGTAAGAGACCAACGTCTTTGTCTGGAAGGCTGTGACTTAAGCTCCTGCCCAAGCAGGGACATCACGCCTTAGCTGTGAGACATCAGAGTTGGGCTCACAGGAGCCATAGAAATCCTACCAAATGAACACATCTATTGCCTTAGATTTGTCCTGTGGAATTTTAGAAAATGCTCCTTGCTACCCTATACACGTTCATTGGTGTATCTGCTGTGCTGGAGCTCTCCTTACAGCACAGAAACACTTGGAGTGCACCCTGAAAAGGTAGAACCGACAGTAGCAGCTCAGGTCTGCAGTGACTAACTGTTGTTCTACACCTCCAAAAACCCCACTCTGAGCATTCCCAAAGGTTTATTTATTGAACACAGCTGCAACATGGTAGTTAAACCATTGACAGCCTGAAGCCTTCTGTACAAGAATCTTATCTCTGACTGTTGCTCTCATAACAAGCAGTCATCCCTGCCAGACTCAGGGAAAGAGCAGGGAAATCAACAGAAGCCAGAAGAAGCTTGTGCAAAGGAGAAGCCTCCATGCCAACCAGGCCTTTCATGAAATACATCATGGGCTACTCCGCCACAGATTCATCTCGGTGGAGGCAGAAGCAATTCCCCCAACCCAAAGTTCCAGACTGCATTTCTGCACTATATATCAGTTTTGGCTCCTGTCCCTCCTGACTTGCCTTACTGAATTGCAGAGTTGTTTGGACGTTGGGTTTTTTTTTTCTCCCAAGAAGACTATTGACAAATGCCACACACTGCCTGGTCTGACTTGCACACAAGCAATCAGCCTACAGCTAAACAGGGTACAGGCAGTTGGGGACAGAACAGTGCCAGTTATTTACTCTATTTCCTCTTAAACTTTTTTCCAATACAATTAACTAAATTGTGCAATTACACATTCATTGGCCAGGAAGTTTCTCTCTTCCCCTTTTCAGCCTCCTTTTTAGCTGCATTTCCCTGCTTCACAGGATGCTCTAAACTAAACATTACATTCAAGTTACACAATAAAGATTTGGGAGGGATAGAATGAATGAGGAAGGTCACGGGAAGGGAGGTATCTGCTAAAATAAGATTTGCTAAGCAGTTACACAGGACCTAGTGTCAACTGCCTTTTATTAAAGGAGACTGTAATTTATATTAGCTAAGCTACAAGATGGAGAGACATAAGAGAGCAGTAGTTGAAATAGTTCAAAAACTTTCCAAGGACTGAGTGAAGCCTGAATTAATTCAAAACCCAAATTATAGTGATATAAGCTATTATGGCAGAGCCAAGGTGCCTCACATAACCCTAATCCTCTCTGCATATTGAGGTTCTTTTATGCTACGTAAAACCACACTCCAGCTACAGAATATGCAGCTGCATTTAAATTAAGTTTATCACAAACTAGTGCTCCTGGGCAGATCATTTATTAATTTAAAAAAATCTACACAGTCTCCTCTTTATTAGGGGAAAACCACCTTGGAAGTGAAGCAAAAACCAGATGTACCAGTGTCTTGTTAACCTCCAAAGAGCTGGAAAAGCAACGTCAAGTGCAAAATTTCCAGCATACATCAATCACAGCTTCAGAGGCTGTAAAATATCAACCTCAGGTGACAAAGACTTTTCTAAGCTGAGGGGTCTTCCCCGCTCTGCCACGACAGGCTGCCACTTCCTCACAGGCAGCCCTTCTGCACCCTGCAGCTTACCTTGGCACAGGCTGTCCTGACACCACCAGGGCACGTGCAGATGGGTTCAGCCAGCAGCAGGGCTGTCCGTCACACAGCTGGGCAAACCCCTCCTCAGGAGCCACCAGGGATACTTGGATAACAATGCTGGAAGTGCCCTTGTCTTTGTACTTGGGGGGAGCCACGACCTGCGAGAAGCCAAGCACCTGAAGAAGTCTGATGGTGACTACCCTGACGTCTTTGCAACCTGTCACTGCTGCTACTCCAGTTAAGGATTTTTCCCTCTTCTTTCACCCACTTCCGACTAACAATTAAGAAATGGGTTTAAATAGAGGTTGATATCATGAGCAGGAGCCTGGCATCTCTGTGGCTTGATGTGGGCAGCAGGGTGCGATGGGGGAAGAGAGGAGACAAGCAATGACAGGCTGGCACCCTGCAAGCCCCACAGCACACCAGCCACAGGTGTGTTGCTGGAGACACAGAACTTGGCACAGGGATGTCACAGTCACAGAGATGGCAGTGGTGGCCAGCCTTCACTAGCTCAGCCTGCGGCACCCCTCTGCCCCAGCACCTGCACATCTTCCTCAGGCCTGGCCGCATTCAAACACTGGGCACAACACTGGGAGTGCACTTGCATGGAAAGCAGCAGGCACAGCATTAAACTCCTCGTGGAACTCACAAGCCACTCAGTTCGTCTTTCTGTCAAGGCTACACCACCTCAAGGCACACTTCTCACAAGCCCCTGAAGAGCCATTAATATTCAATACTCAGCCTGGACTTTTGCATTCATACAGCTCAAGAATATCAAAACTTCCACTAAAATGTTTTTGCAATGCTTTCCTGGAACTGAACAAGCAATGCAGAGCATTTTTGTTACAAACATGTCTCCCCATCAAGCACAAAAAGCCATCAAATCCATTAGTGATTCATATAAGACCTCAGCACCAGCAATGGGCATCAAGCATCTGAAAACAAAGCTCGGCACCAAGGCGCAGCTAAATCAAAATGTCCCGACACAAATGGGACTAACCAACACCTGGCTGTGGAGCCCCTGGTGCCCAGGTGATGGCTCAGCCAGATGCTGAGGAAGATCATCCTTGAATGTGTCCTGCAACAAATCAGAGCTCTGGAAATGGCCAGCAAGTGCACCTTCATTTCTAAACTGTGCCTTCTGAATAAAAGCAAGCACTCCGTAAATTCAGCTGTTTCTGGTGCTATCAGTGCAGAACAGCTTGCCTCACTTGAAGGAGAAGGCTTCAGCACACACCACGTGCACAGCCTGCCAACAGCCCCCAGCAGGGGCCACGAGAGACAGAGTTGAACACCAGGAGATCTGAGAGAAGAGAGATCACAGTTGGTGTGACTGAGAAGATCAGATCTGGCAAACCCCGTGTACACCAAGACATTTTGTCAGAAGAGAGACACAGAGATCCTCTCCCGTGACAGGATCAGCAATTGCATCCATCCTCCGCTCTGGACAGTCCAGCAGGAGCTCGGCAGGTGTCAGTGATGGAATTTTCCCCTGCAAAGATTCCTCTCTTCTTTGTGACTGGTAGGGACACGTTGCTGGAGCCACAGATTATTCCCCCTGAAACTGCAAGCTGCTTTGGAGGGCTGTTACATCTGAACAGGATGAGATGGACTCTTTGGTCCCTTGCAAATCCCGCTGGAGTCAGGAGGCTTCCCATGAGGACAAACCTGGCTGGGAAAGTCAGCCTGCAGGTTCAGGGAATCCTTAAGGAGATGGGAGAGGAGGGTTAGAAAATGAATTAAAATTGAAGCGTGATCTTCTCCTATCTCCTGAGACAAACACAGCTCCTTGTAACAGAGCTTTAGGGCCAGACTTAGGAATGAATGCCATTTTAAGAAGCGTGACATGAGCAGAACAGAAAGTTGTGGCTGCAGTCTACAGAGCTGAATCTCATTTACTTTCAGACCATTACCACAGCTCCAATTACCCTCAGCTGGAATGAAATCTAATTTCCATTTTAAAAAAATTATCTTTTGATGCATCTTCTGACAACCCTAGAAGAAACCCTGACTGGTCCTGGCAGAGCTGCTGCTCCTGGGACGAGCCTGGCACGGAGGAGTGTAGCACCTCAGGCTCACACTGTGCTCCCCAGGGGGGACAGGCACATGCAGTGACCAAACTCTTGACCCCCAGAGCAGGGGCTTCAGCCATCACTGGGGGTGCAGCACGCAGTGAACCATCCCCAACCGATGAGCAGGGGAACCACCTAACATGAAAAGGTCTTCCACAACTCATTTCAGCCAGTTTGCTTCACACAAACCTAAACCAAGGGAAATCATTTGCCATGGGATGTGGGGGAGTCAGGCGTCTTACACCAGGGGTGGTCTTGGTCTGCCATCCTCCATCTGGATGCAACCATACAGAGTTCACTGCAAAAAGCCACTAGAGAGGCTGGACGCAAGCATCTGCTCATTCCCATTTAAATGGTTCTAACTTTCAGAAACACAAGTGATTCCACAACTGTCAAATATCTGTGTTTCCAACTCATGTTTCATTTGGCATAAGTGCTTCCTTTAATAAACTCTTACACACGGGAGCACCCATTTTCTGGAAAGCCTCCCAGAATCCCTCTGAAGCAAAGCTGATACACATGAGCTCAAGAGCAACAAAACTCAGCCCAGCAAAAACCATGGCGATTAACCATGATATGCTGACCCCAATTTCTTTCCCCCCCATCCTCTGTACAGTGCCGCCAGCTCTGTCAGTACAAGAGCTTTAGGAGGATGGACACCAGGGAGGGGAGATCAGAGAGGTGACACAAGACACAGGGGTACTGACTGTTGAAAAAGAATCTTGAATTGGAAACTAGAAGGAAGAGCAGAAACCCCAGCCTGCTCCATGACGCTGCTTTGATCACTCTGCAGAGGACTACGAAAGGCAGCTGCCTGTGATACCCACCTGGCAGCTCCTGCCAGGCCCCTGCTCCCAAGACTAGGTTTCAAGCTGGTGCCTTCCCTTCAGCTCTGGCGAAGGAGATACAGGCTTTTCAAGCATCTCCTAACACATTGAACAGATATTGCTTCTATGCCCTTTCCTAAGCACTGCAAAGTATGCTTGCTTTTATTTTTTGAACACACATTTCATAATTAAAGTTGATGCTAATGGTTATGCATCCACAGCATCTTCCCATGTAACTCCCACTCCCCTCTCACACACAAGCAGCTTTCATCCAGCAGCCCTGAACTGCTCTACAAAGAAAAGTCTGCTTCTCCCCAGGTAAGTTTTAAGAAAGTGATTGTGTTTGGAGAAACAAAACTTGCCTGCTAAAAAAACCACTTTATTTAAGAGAAATAGGAAAGGATGCCCAGCAAATGCTAACTGGCTTTGACAGCGGCTATCTGCATTGTGACCAAACCAGCGAGCTTTCTCCCCTCACACAGTGGGCGAGCTGCCAAGTACAGAGCATCCTGCGCACAATGCCCTTTTGAAAGAAAAAAAGAAACATGAAAAAAATTCCTGCTACCTCCGAGCAAGGAAAAGCTCCTTTCTGCACAGACAGGCCAGGCTGTGAGGAGCAGAGGTGAATGAGAAGCGCGGCGCGGAAGGCTGGCGAGGCCGAGGCCGGCTTGCAGCACGCCCACACGCTGGCTCCCAGCCCCCTGAAGGCATTTCTTTTCCTCCCTCCTCCCACCGCCACCCCCGACTATTCTGAAATGATTTTGCAAGAGCCACGCGTCAACTTCTAAGCACAAGCACCATGCATTTCCTTACTCCATGCCCAAGATATACCATACCATCCATCACGTTTATATTTTCAAGAGATTACAAGAATCTGTTTTTGCACACAAGGGACACACAAGTGTACATGCTCCCACTCCCACACAATTCGTGTGAAATGCTTCTTGCACTTCCATTGCTGGGAAGTACGTTCCCCATGCTGGTATGCTGCATGGTTGGGGAATCAGAAACAAACCCCTTTGCCACTCTGACCAGTCCACCGGTTAATTCATTACGATAAACCCATTGTCCAAAACAAAAACATTATTTAATTGCTAAACCAGCTGCCCAAGTTTAGCTGTTGCTCTTGGCAAACATATCAGGATCTCAGTACGCCTGTTTTTCAGCAAGTATCTCTGTAGGTGCAAGCCGTGCCTTCCACCCTTGAAGTCTCCGAGTGCCCCTGTCACCAAATCCAGTGTTTTCCAACCCAAGTGGATATTTAAAGGGATACCATCAGCTCAAACACCTCTCTGAATACATTAAGATTACAGCAACTGAAATAACTAGCAATCATCCTTTTTCCCTCCCCCCAGCTGTTAAATGTGCAATTAATGCAGCTGCACTCTTCCCCATCAGACAGCCTGATTTCCTTTAAAAACAGAGGGCAGAAAAAGAAAAAAAGGTTAAAACATATTTGAAGGAGTCACCAAAAGAACTGTCAGAAGGTCTCAAAGGCTGATGCCTGAACTGTATATAACTACAGCTATGTCTAAGTTTTCTTGCTGCTTTTTCAAGTAGATTATGCCACTTGAGACAGGCAGCTCAATCACTGGGAAATATGCTGCGTGCAAGGGAAGAAAAAGGCTGGCCAGGTTGTAGCTGGCATCTTTTGAACAGAATGCTGCTTGGCATGGGTTTCCAAGTATCTCAACTGACATGGATCACCAGGGAGAATTCCTTAAACTACTTGCTGCTTTCTTTGATTTTAAAAAGATACACACCTACAGGACAAGAAACACTGAAACGACCCAAGTACCATTGCCATTTCTTTCACATCAGTTACTCACAGTTACTCACTACAAACCTACTGTGCAAATACTAAGCAGCATTTCTTAATAATAATAAAGGCATCTTTCATGCAGTGCAATCCAGAAGAACTGCAATATTTCTTAGATTACAAGACTGATCTGCCCTCCCCCCCAGTTCCTGCCTTCTAATTCCAGCACAATCAGAGCACGAGAATGCATAATTCACCCTGCAGTCGACCCTGTGGGTCTCCCAGTTATTAAGCAACTTAACACCAGACTTCCAGAAAGGTCGTATTTCCAGGAGATTCAGCTGAAGATTCTCATATTTACTGAAAGACTCTGAAAGGTAAAGTAAGGAGCTCCTCTTGGAGTATTTGCCCCCACTCTTCAAGGATTCACAATTACTTTGGTAGCAGAGCATGATAACAGGCAGAGGATATTTATCTGGGGAAGTCAAGAAATGCAGAAATCAATGGGTTAATTAGCAGGTTAGCAAAACAAAACCGACTTGTGAAAGCATTTGTACAGCAAAAGACTGATGAAGTGAAGATAACCATTTGCATTTGTTTTACTCTCCGGCTGGTAGAGGATTATCGGAACAATGGAAATTTCAGGCACTGATGCAAAACAATTTCTGTTCACTAAAGCTAAACTTCAATGATTTTGCAAGGACTCATCCTTTCACTATCCATGGGTAGGATCCCACACAATACAGTAACACAGTTAACACAAGCTAAGATAAACCTCTTGCCAAAAGAAATTTAACTTCAGTCCCAGTTAAGCTCAATGAAGATGCTGATGTTGGACACAAACAGTTTTCTAATACAGAAAATGAACAAAGAAACTGATCCCACATGTAGACATTATGGAAAGCATCCTCAGAACATAAGGGAAAACACATTTTTTAAAAAAAGTTTGTATTTCTTCCATTAACTGAAAAACACATTGCATTTTTTCCTGAATCTGACCTAAAAGTCATGCTTGAAGGAAATTCCAGCAGTTCTTTGGAAATGTGTGAGATCCTCTTCCCATGAGTATCAGTGCATCTTGCACATGCAAACAGTGCAACATCACTGATTACAGTTTCACATCACTAAAAGGAAGTAAAAAACCCAGTGATACAGAATCTTAATTCACACTGCCCCCTTGGTCTACCACCATTCTTGTCTCACCCATGTCAAAGTAATCAACACTCAAAAGAATGCTGCCTTGCTTCTAAAAATAAATAAAATCACATTGCATGTGTATTTTTAATTGCAGCATTTCTAAACCCAGATCACATGCTTTCCAATTTTTTTCTGGTTTTGTTCTGTTTTGTTTTTGTGGAGTCATAATCCAAGTTTAATGTTGCTTAGGCTACAAATTAATCTCTATCCCCAGCTCCCAACAACTGACCCATGTCACTGCCATGCCCATGAGCTCGGGTGGTAGAATGGGGGCACCACAGTGCCAGCTGCGACACGCAGCGAGCAAAGCATCGCCTGCACCGACAGAGTGACAGCCTCATCTGAGAACTAGAAAGGTTTGTCTACACAAGTTCCTGCCGGTGCAAGCAGCCAGCTGCAAGTGCAAACCCTGCTCCAGCACCGTTGCAATTCCTTGAACAGGCTAAGCTATGCCAACAAAAGCACTTTTTTTGCCAGGAGAGCTGACTCCTCAGCAGAGCTCCTGACAGTGTTTCAACAGCCCGTTATAGTGGAACCCGTTTTTTCCCCCTACACTTACACCTCTACACAGAGAAAGGCAAGAAACAAAGAAATGCAGAGAATAGGTGTCAGGACAAGGTGATGTGTGTCCTGGCTGGCACGTCCTCATCTAAACTAAGGAAAATGTAAGGAGATTATCTGCCTTCTTCTCCAAGCCCCACCACACTAGATGAAATCAAACACACTCCGCTCTAAGATCCTTTCGCCTGAATCAAAGGGTTCCCAATCCAAGCACCAGAGAAGAGCTGAGGGGTCAGGAACAAGGCAGATACTTGGCCCTGGAACAAGCAATGCTCCACCTGGCTCTGCTCCCTGGCCAAAAGTACCCAACAGTGCTGGAGGACCCCATGCAAGACCGCGTATCTTGCCAGTGATATCAGTGGTCTTTGCTCAAATTTCATCGCGGGCAAGAAGAGCTTTTGAACCTAAAACTACGACAAATGGCTCCCAATAGGAAAAACGGGAAATATTTTGGGGAGGGAGTGATTGTTTCCTCCTTTCTTCCTCCCACAGAGAAAATTTGATCTTCCTACCGTATTTTCACTTGTGAATGGGATTACAGGACAATGTTCAGCTACAGTGCTTGCCTACGAGTATTCCTGTGAAAAACCTCAGGATTTTGTCACATAGGTATAAATCACCCAGCTATAAGCAGGAGACACAGACCTACTGAACACCCAGCTGTTTTTCTCAGCGAACCTTTCATTCCTGATAAAGGCATTAATGACCTTTTCCCAAACTGACCAGGAACTTATTTACATAGAAACTTATTTGTAAACATACTTGCCTTGTTTTATTTCTTATTTCTTGTAATTCTCCCTACTTCAGCAGCTAGCGTGTGCCGGAGCCATGTGCTCCAGCAGGTCCCCCAGCAGCCTGATGCAAACCACGGCTGGCAGATGCCTTTGCTGCCACAGCCTCACAGGAGTAGGGTGTCCTCCCTTGCCCGGCTTTCAGGAAACTGGGGTGACTTTGGCCGCAGCCATCCGGCTTCCAGCACAGCCCCAGACATCTCCCAGGCGAGGAGACAGCCAAAAAAGCCAACGCACCAGAGGCAAACGCCAGCATTTTTTTAAGGCCGTTTGGGAAGGTTGGCAATAGGAAGTCCGGGTCTGTAGGAGTTGACTCAAAGCGCCCTGCAACATTCATGCGGCGGGAACTTCTCCGGGTAAACCATTAACCACCATAAAGCAGAGCTGCGAAACGCCCCTCACCATCCGGGAGGCTCACGCACACCCGAACCCACGCGGGCTGCACGGAGATATGCACACACAGAGGTACAGATATCCATACACGTACAGACATACAAGGACGCAGAGACACACACACGGCTTGGGGTTTTCTGAGGGCAGGGGAAACGCTGGCAATTCCCTCTGCTCGGGGCGAGGCGAGCGCTGACACCGCAGCCCCGCGGCGGTAGAGGGGGGATCCGCTCGCGCCCCGCGGACGCGAAGAGGGCAACCGGATCCGCTTCGCATCCCCTCGCGGCGACGGGAGCAGCCGCCCCGCTCCGCGCCCCGCGGGGATGTAAGAGATGCGCGGAGCGCCCCGCGCCCGCAATCCAGACAGGGCTATTTTGAGCCCTCTCTCCCCAAAAATCCCCCGCCAAAAACCAGAAATCTGCCCCCTCCCTCCAGCTTCGCTCTCCGACAGTCCCCGCGGCAGGAGAGAGCGCGCAGACCTCCCGCAGCCCCACCGAAGTTTCCGCGCCGCTCCGCGGGCGGCGGCGGAGCAGCCCCGGCTTCTTACCCGGCTGGCGGAGCGGGGTCCCGGGGCGGCCTGGAA